>CM021697.1:20358752-20501825 GCA_011074415.1 Stictonetta naevosa | reverse complement strand
CCCAATCTTCTAAATGAACTGGAACTGCAAAGTGAAATTGCCCAGAGCCTGTTTCAGTACTGGAATGGATTTATTCAGTCATGTACCATGGCCCTGGAAGACTGGAGTACTTCCCTTACAGCCATGACATCCTTCAGACGCTGTGGAGCCATTGTTGGCCATCCCATGTCAGCAAGGCTGTATAATCCCACCTACCATGCTGCGTCTTGTTCTGCTGCTCCTGAAGTGTTGATGGATGAGAAAGCAGTCGCAGCATTCATCTCCCTTGCCAGATTTATCACACGCTCTGTGTTCAGCCTCCATACTCAATGCCCTCACATAATTATGGACTGTCTCTCTGATCTAGTGTCCCAAACCACAACTGCCAGTGAGCACAGAACCAAACAGTACGCAGGCCCAGCAAAGCCATATGCCTTGGCAGCCTGCTGCCCTTGGGGCAGCTAAGAAAAAAGCAAGTCTCACAATGCACCACAGGGGAGAGTCCTCCTGGGAACAGCTCTGCATTCTCATGGAGAGGATGGGCTTGTCTCTACCAACCATCACACGGAGCAGCAGGCACCGCGTGGGCACTGATAACCATTGGTAGCTGCCTGCCAGGCAAGACAGCAAGTGTGGGAGCAAAAGGAGCTTACCTGCCTCGAGCTTGGCATCCACACGTGCAAATGCGTGGATATTTCCTCACGTGTGCTTGCCTTGTACAGTCAGTGTCTTCTTGTGTGCTCATAGGGGGCAGGCAGCCTTCGCGGGCAGATGCTACTGGGCATGAATTGCTTTGGGCATCAGGCTAACTTCAGTGCAAACTGAACCAGATACTGGAAGGACTCGGCATCCAGAGGACTTGAGCTGATGACATTCTTCATTGTTAGAAGAAAATACCACAGAAAAGATGTTGCAGAACCAGAGTATAATCTTCAGGGGCTTTTGCTGTCTGGTGTTTGCACATGGACATGTACAAACGGAGATTTTCTGGCTTTTATTTCCAGACACGGGCATATTTTCTCACGGATGCCAAAGCATATGTTTCTGGAACAACAAGATTGGAAGAAAACTCCTAATAAAACCAGTGCTTTGCTTAGCTAGTTATAAGCTATTTTTAATGGTAATATAGCAACAAAGATAATGACATAGAAATTCATCCCTTTTCACTGTTGAAGAACTCATAATCACCCTTTGAGCTTTGAGTATAGCATATACATGAATATTTTGGCATAGTTTCAGCTCAGAGGATTAGAAGTGGCTGAAGTGAAGATGAGAAGGGAAATATTCTTGCAACATTTCTCAAAAATTAGAATTCAAATATACATGAGAAATACAGACAACAGTCAAAAACAGTGATCAGTATTGGTGCTACCTTATGTAGCACTTGTGAAAAATATTTCTGTCGCCGTCAGAACCAGCTTGAGTCCGGAAGCATATGCATTGCTTCCTGCGGTAGGACTGCTGTGTCCCAGAGATTTTCCTGACAGAAGTGCATGAAATTTGGCACAGCTGAGAGAGACTCTCCTCAAATTCTACATGCACCCATGTCTAGTGCGTGCCCAGTACTGGATGTCCCCGGTCAGTCGGGTTTGCTGTATGCTGGCTGTCAACTACTGCACGGCGTTGGCATCCATAAACTCACAGTCTCCCCCATTGCAGATCTCATCTGCACATGCCTAACAGCTTTTTCTTCAGGATTTCCAGCAGCTGGGGCTGAACCCTTGCTATAACTGAACTGCCCAGATCTTGGAAGTTGTGAGCAAACAGTGAAGTCCTTCCAGTCCATCCAGCAGCTCTGTCCCAGCTCTCCATGGGGTTTCCTGGCTCAGGGGCAGTGCGGGACAAAGGTAAGGAACCTGTGGGGCTGGGGAGGGCAGAAACCAGTTGCCTGGGAATCTGTAGTGCTGGGCACTGTCATGCAGGGTTATTAGTGTGACTCTAGTTTTTGCTGCCTGCATGTATCAACAAGATTTTATTGCTACCTGGAGTATCCTAGCCTCTTCTGCCACAGTGAAACTACAACTCCAAACCTGAATAATAAATAGAATTTCTTGAATTCACATTCTCTGAGTACTTCGACTGACTTAGTGTTAAAAAGATGTGCAAGCAACTCTGATATCTAACATTATCTCAAAATAATCTAAGCTGACAAAGGTTTGAAGTAATACTCATTTTGTCTTGTTCCAGAGAAAGTTAGTAATTAGAAGTCCTACAGTAAAGGATAAAGTTGCAAACAAATCCTCCCAGATACATTGTAAGGGATTTCCACTTGCTTCAAACAGTTTAGACAGATTTTGTATTTGTATTTGACTTTGTCTCATTTGAGAACATTATTGAAGAAACATTCTTCTCTTCACTTTCCTAATGAGGGTACAGAGAAGTGGCAACATGAGAGGCAAAGGACACAAGTTTGAACAATGGAAATTCTAATTAGGCGTAAGAAAATAAAATACTGTAATGGTAGCCAGACACGGGTTGTGCAGGGAAGCTGTGGCCTACCTGCTAGTTGTGTCCCTGGCCCTGTAAACACTGATGCACTTTCTGAATTGGATTGCCCTACACAGTCATACTAGAAAAATGGAAATACCAGTAAGGCTAAGCCACTGCACGTGTTTGCAAACCGTCTGCGTTTGTACATCATTAGCACTGTGGCTGAGATCTCTCTAGATGCTGCTGTATATTCTGCTGTACCCTGGGTGTAATAATGTTGTGGTCTGCGATATTAACTTGATTGCACCGAGCTACTTACCTCTGAATAGAGGATACCAGTGACTGAATAGTTTCTGATTATGCTGAATTTGTATTAGAAAATACTGGTTTTGGCCTAAGTCCCTGCTGCTGAAGTTAAACAGTATGCCTAAAGCTACAAGCTAGGTATTGACCAAAATCCTTTCGTCCGTGGGGATAAAGACAACTGGCAAAATTCCTTGTATGGACTTGGAACAAATGAAACCCCAGTGGCCAAACAGCTCCGATAGCGGGCAAGGAGGACAAAGCTGCCAGCCACGACGCAGAAAGTGGGGCTGCACTAAATTAGCATATTCTTTAGCACGTAGTAGGAAGATGTAATTTGTATATGGCAGCAATGGGGAGATAATTTGTATCTGATCATTATCTAATAGAGCTTGTTAAAAATAGTCACGTGGGAAAAAAAAAAGGCAAATTAAGGTAACCAGTTACTTTGCAGACATATTAAGGAGTGAACTAAAAATAATCTGAACTGGTTTGAATTAAAAAACTGCTTGAACTCCGAAGTTCTGTTAAGTCTGGAAACCCCCAATCATTTCACCCATAACTAAAATGGGTGAGTGCCACGACACAGGGAACTACAGGCCAGGCAGTCTTCCCTGAGAAGTTGTAGAGAATATGCGGCCTATGGTATTGCAACTCATGTCAGTCAACAGGGTAAATGCAGCTACTGCCCTTGGATGCGGCTTCTTCCCAACCCTCCTAACATCAGATCACGCAGTATTTTCTGCCGGTAAGGACCAGAGGCTGCCCAGCTCTGGTCCGTGACATAACTTCGCTGTAGCTTTTTATAACTGATGTATTTTGCTGAGAATCTAAAGAGAAATCCAGGTGTTACACCAGGAATCCAGAAATCTGAAGCAAATTTTACCAAATATAGTAGGCCAAAATTAGAAAAATAGTTGATAAATGAAAAAATTACTCAAATTATTATACATATTACTCGATGTAATAGTCTTTTTAAAGGCATTTTTAAGATACTGAATATATACTTAGGTAACTTTAATACAGAAAATTAGAGCATATGGTAACTTTTCATGCTGATTCACAAGCTGCTAGGTAATACAAACAGCATAGATATTTGACAGAAAAGGCCTAAAGGTTTAGGGTATTCAATAAAGCTTTTGCTGCAGCAGAATTAAATTAGTATATAATGACATTTTCGCATTAGAAGAAAAATGTCAAGTAAGCAAAAATCAAGTGAGAAAAGTCAAGTCAAGCGAGACAGGTAATGTCTGCAGAAAATGTGGTGCTGCCCTTAGGGCATTCAGCCTAGTGTCTGCAGACTGCAGTTGTTCATCATGATCCTGGAGCCGTGAAAGGGAAATTAGTCTTTGCAATATTAGATCGCAATATCTCATCTAAACGTATGAGAAATACACAGTTTTAATTAGCAAAATAAATCAAACTGGAAAAAAAAATCTTAAAGGAACGTCATAGTGGTAGAAGTCTTCACCAGTTATCCATCCTGGTTAAATCTGCGTAAAACTGACACGTTAGCTGAAAAAAGGAACAAGATGCCTGTGGAAACCTCCTAACAGAGCAGCTCTACCAAAGTCTGATACGCACAGCAGGAAACTGGCGCCAGCTGGAGTTAAATACAGCCGTGCAGTTTCTTTGATCACGATGGACGTGCTCAGCCTGACGAGCTGCAGAGGCCATGCAGCCATTGCTTGCCTTGGTTGGAGCGGGAGGCATTGGGCTACCCATGCCCTGCTGGCACAAACGTTGTCGGTGAGGTGGAAGAATTGCTGAGGTACCTGCCTCCTTCCTCTGGGTCACCCATCTGCTCAGGCCCTAATGGATCATTCAGCTGTACACGTCTACTGCAAGGCACGCAGGCAGCTGTTACAAATCGCACATTTAATCTGTGATGTTCTGATCAAGAAAAAGGGAGAGGTTGCACAAGTACCTGACAAAATGTCATCGTTTAAAGGTTTTCAGCCTCAGTGCCTGCAGATTTATGCTGATGTAAAGACAACCCACATCCTGAAAACTTTAATTGTGCTCTTAGTACTTCCCTATCCAAAACCTATAGTGGGACTCCTTAGTGGGTGATGTCCTTATACACAGCCTGTATCTACGCAAAATAAAGCAGCTTTTCAAAACACGTTTTTCAGAGCATCAAAAATGCTTGGCTAAAACAGATGCAAGCAGTGCACAGATCCCAAAATCCCAAGATTTCTACCTCTTTAAAAGTTTGTGTCTGGGATAAACTCTAACTGGAAGATGGGGTTATTTTATTTCCCATATTCGTAACCAGTTCTGCAGTTCCCAGTCTTTAAAGTGAATTACATAAAGCAATAACCCACAGGACCGACTGCATGGAAGTTGAGGGCTTGCTCCTACTTTTAATACACCACTAGCTATCTACCTTTATATTCGGACACAAAATACTGAGTCAACATCTTCCTCGGGCATTGTCAAGATTTCTGTGTACATCCCTAGCATATGGCACAAAAAGGAGATGTACAATTGGAACTTCTGAAATAAGTAAGTTCTACCATCGCCCTTTGATTTCCGAAGCATTTTCAGAAAGTCCATCAAGTCAATGAGGTTACTCACAGGGTTAAATGATGTTGATTCTGGACATGGAACGCTCAGCCCTGTCTAGGCAAATGCCTGAATTTCAACAGCATTGCTCATGAGTGAATTTACTTCGTTGTTCCTGAGTCCTATCCTCAGATTACATGGGATGATCCTTTGAGGTGTTCTGTCCTTCAGCCAAAGCCTTGTTGACAATTTTTATTTGGGCTTTTTTCCCCCGAGTACAGATAGCTGCTTCCTCAGGCCTGTGGGCTACAAGGAAGGCATGGCTTGCTAGGCTTCCCAGCACCAAGTCCAATGTGAAAACTCACATTATGAAAATGTGGAAATGGCAAATCCCTTTTTCAGTAGGAATCCAAGGAATTCCTGAAATAGGCATTTTGGAATACATCTACTCCATGATCACAGGCACAGCTTTACTTGGTAGGAAATGATGATGAGCTTGGTGCATCGGGGACTAACAGAGGAAAGGAGAATGTACTGTTAAAGCACTTCATCATCTTCATGAGATTTTAAAAATGTAACTACCATGTGAAGTAAGAGTTGAACTTCAGCTGGTTCTTTGAATAACTTATTCTTAAAATGCCCAAGGAATAGTTTATACAAGGAACAAGGATGTGTTTGAAACCTCTTTAATGTGCAGTTCAGACCACTGACCCCAGTCTGCTTACCACCACATCTTCAGTGACGGCAGAAGCAGGGCCAGTTCTTGTTCGGTTTGTGTTGGCTCCTCCTCAGCACCTTACAACTAAAGGTAAGCCTGTGCTACACACAGCGATATGCACACGAGGAGGTAAAAGTGAAAAACAGAAGGGAAAAGTATCTTGAACAGTTAAGAAATCTTTTCTTGCTGGAGAAACATTAATTCATTTTATTTCAGGGTATCTCTACAAGCAGGACAACAAAGATTGACTTCTGATTCCAGACCAAATCTTGACTTTGATCCCAGGCAGATCTGCAGATAGTCTGGATAAAGATTACACAGCAATTTACAAATGGCAGCAATTATCTCTAACAATTTATTTTTATTTCTACTATTAATAAATCCTGTAAAAAATAATTCTGCTCATTTGTAATGTTTCTTCCCATGTGGGTTTCTACTATGCCATTTAAAAACAAAAACAAAACAAAAACAAACCACACTTCTTTAGGTTTTCTCTTGCTAGATTTTTTGGTGGTGGCAGCAATGACTCCGCACAGAAGCGAGGTTAATGTGCAGGGTACTGCCATACGGCCACGGAAGGTGATAGCACACCATCCTTCTAAGGACCACTTCAGAACATCCTGAAGTGCACAAGTACAGTATCACAGTTACCATTTTCACTACGAGTAAGACAGCAACATTCACCTGGAATGTATTTGGGAAAACTCTTTATCTAGTTAGCGCTACCTAGTACACCGCACTTACAATAAAAGCTTAGTAGTATTATAATGAATGAAGGAATCTGAATGAAGAATCAGGCAAGCAGATTGCTTTTAAAAATCAGTGGTGGCTTAAGTAAAACTACTGAGCAGTTTAAGAAAATTGTTTGTTCTCTGTTTACTAACCTCTCAGCAATTCAGTCATACTTTCTCCTTGGGTTTTTAGTTATAAATTACCACATATGACAAATATCAAGTGTTAAACCAAGCAGCTCTAGCACAACTTAGAATTCTGCCCAAAACAGAAATTATGATAGAGGTTAAAATGCCTTTTGGGCGCTGTCCTGTTCCATAAAGAATGTTTTTGTTTTAGTAGCTCTACAGGAAATTCTACAGGAAATGTACGCTGGATTTCTTCTTCTGCCTCATTTATCCCATCTGTGCTGTTTGCGCATTAATTTAAGGGAAGCCAAAAGGGAAATTGTCACTACCCTTCTGTCCCCGCTATCCTGTTCTCCCTGTTACCCCAGGGCATGCCTGCTAGCAGCGGAACAGAAACCACCACAAGACTTCCCAAAATATTTTCAGCCCATGGCCAGGAGCTGCCCACGTGCATACTTTCACATTTCCCCCAGCCTCACTGCAGGGAGTTGTAGAGGGGTGGCTCTGCCCCAGCCCCACCGCAGCAGCGGCCACACGCTGGTACTGTTTTGTTTCTCCTCTGGTGTGTTGTTGGGAACACACTGATCTCTTACAAAAATACACACTTCTGCTAAGCATCACTGTACTAAAAACTGCACTGAAGCGTTTAATTTTGTGCTGCTGTGCTCCACAGAGAGGTAAACAGGTCTGCCTCTACCTCAGCAAGCTCTACTTCTTCAGCACGAGCAAAAACCATAGAACGCCCATGTTTTAATTCTCACTTTTATCTCTTTATATTTTTTACGTAGGCAGGTAGTGAGAGGACAAAGAGAAGGGTTTTAAACTAAAGAGGGGAGATTTAGATTAGATGTTAGAAGGAAATTCTTCAGTCTGTGGTGAGGCACTGGAACAGGTTGCCCAGAGCAGCTGTGGATGCCCCAGCCCTGGAGGTGTTCAACGCCAGGTTGGATGGGGCCCTGGGCAACCTGATCTAGTCAGTGGCTTCCCTGTCTATGGCAGTGGGGTTGGAACTGTATGATCTTTAGGGTCCTTCCAACCCAAACCGTTCTGTGATTCTTTTTAACTCCTAGGAAAAGAATTGCCTCCTGTGCTTCTAGAGAAAGAAGACTGGCACCTGAGGCAGGTTTTTGCTCACCTATATTCAGTTGTCCAGAACTCAGCTCATCCCAGCTTCTAGCCTCCCTCTCCAGTCAGTGCAGGGAGACAGGCACCTTCGGGCATTTATTCACGTATTCCAGACACAGTTTAGGATGCAGTTCCTTATTTCTCTCCATTGGCTAGAAAGGTAGCCTGGACAATCTAGTCGAAACACAACTCTCAGGCATTCAGCTACAGCTGTGCAGATACCAGGTAAGAATCATCTGCTCAGTTTTAGCACCCCCCTGTCACCTGCACCTTCCAGATATGCAAGGGGAAGAAGTTATATATGAAGAAAATCAGAGCTAACCATGTAAAGGTTGGAAAAAGTGACTACTTGGGGGTGTATTTTTTTCCCTATTTTCTCTGATTTCCATTGGTTGACTGTATTATTTCCTTAACTCTAGTCTCTCCTGGTTCCCAAGTTCTTCTTCCCTGACATTACTATTTCTTAGAACTATCCTGTTCATTTGTGCCTTTTGGTCAAATTCCAAGCCTTTCCAAAATGAACATTTCAACAGCACTTTGTCCTCTATTTATAGACAGTTGTCTGTTCCATGGTCTGCAGTTTGCCTTCTGTTCCATCTATAGCACATCACATCCTTACTTGCTGCACTTCAGTGAGACACAGCAGTGGAAGTGCTTCCTTTTACCCCTATAGAGCATTTCTCAAGAAACCGGTACCAATGTATCTTTATGGTACTGATATATCTTTAATGAATTATTGAGATGTAACACTGCCTAAAGCTCTAAGGAAATGTTAAGATATTTAAAAGGATTATTCCATACTCCCATTGTTCACCATATGCTGGAAGACATCTCCACCTCCCAAGCTTGCAGGCTTATTGCATGTTCCTTACCATTACAAAAAAAGGCAATTGTTTCAATAATCAGCCTGGTAAAACAGAGACAAATGAATTGTTTCTAATTCTGTGAATGAATGCTCCAAATATATATATATATATTGTTTTAAAGAGTCTGTTTCTTATTAAGATGCAGAATACTCATATTTCTGGTATCTGAACTCCAAAATATGCAGTCCAATGTCCCTTGACAACTTAAAGCTATTTTATTTAAAGAAGAGTGTGTTAAACTTTAACATTATAAAATCAAGGTTCCAGAAGTGCAGTTGGTGCATACTCTGATTCTATTTCTTGACCCACTGATCTAACATCCTTACTGGGAATAGAAAAAATACAATCACAGGAGGTGTAGAATACAGGCTGCAAGTACAACCTGATTTTATTTATTTTTCTTCCTCATTCAGATATAAACTGACCACTTTTCAAGAGAATGAAGAGCAAGAAAAAAAAATAACACGGCTCCAACCCCTCATTATTTGTTAAAATACACCCACCTGCCTGTGCAGCCTGTTCAGCGCAGCACCAGGTAGCACCCAGGCACACGTGTGTATCTTGGACTGCTTGAGCTGGCAGATGAATAATTTGGCTGATGCTGGAGGCCCACGGCCTGACCTGCACTATGTTGCTATGTAATTGTTAGGGATGCAACTTTTATTAGACAAAACAAATATCTGTTATGACAAAATATGAAACTAGCAGGAACAGAATTATTTGCCCAGCAACTCCTACACCAATGATTTGGCCTGACCTGACCTGCACCACTCTGAACAAATCGATGACAGCAATTCCATTAAATCAGAACTTTAAAGGATTGAAAACAGCAGAAGACTAGAATGAGCAATAGAAAGGACTGTGACTGATAAAGCCTTCATATTCTAAAATGCTATTAAAGAACATGTTTTTTCTTTTACTTGAGGTCTAAACGCAGCCACTTACAGGTTAAGGTAAAGAAATCCACTGTGGGAACTCCTTGCCACAGCACAGAGTTTAGCTCTGGACTACTCATAAGGCTGCAACAGCTACAACATAACATAGTTCTCAAACCTTCATTACTTTTTGAACATACTGAGAAAACCAGAACAACCTGGTGAGTATTTAGTTGAATGCTACACGCTTCAGTTCTGTTAAGAAAACCCCTGGGATTTTGCAGCATCTTGACTGGTCTTTTGAAGGATTTTTAAATTCTTAAGTCTTTATTTTATATGGCTCATGAACTGCTTGCTTTACAGCCTACTTCTTGCTTTTTGTAACCCATCAATACCTACTCCAGGGCAAGGAAGGAAAAATGTCAAGGTGTTCCTGCTCTCTGACTCAATGTACCTCCATCTTACTCTTCAAGAAATGGTGGCACCACTCTGGCCTCTATCTTTTCTTAGTAAAGAAATTATAAGAAATTGTCTTCATAAGAAGTATAATTTATATTTCTTGGTAAATCTCTTCTTCAAGGAAGTCATGAGCACACTTGACAGTAGGTATAAGCAGCAGTAGGGCTGAGTAGTGGTTGCAAGAGCTGGTACATCATAAGCATACAGACTGCTTCACTATTATTTCTACAGTGCTGTACGGTGAGACTTAGCATGGAGAGGACAACAAGAGAAGAATATTCAGTTTAAGGGAACAGCACAGCACATTTAAGGTGATTGCAAGAGTACTGCTAAGCCATCAGCCAGCCCCTCAGTTATTTTTCGTTTTGTCAAGTAAAATACAACACTTTATTCTGCAGTGCATTTGCAGAAATGCAGAACAGTTTTCATCCTACTTCCTCCTTTTTAAATCTCTCATCTGCGGCATTCTGACATACACCACAGCACACAGCTAGACTGCAGTGAAGAAATAAGAGAACCCTGTATGAGCTCAAGTACATACAAAGTCGTTAGACCAGAAGGTAGGGCTTTTAGGCCTGCTTAGCTTAACATACTCAACATCAGCCAACTGGAATGATTCGTGCATCATTCCAGTTCACAGTGTGGATATATTACTGTAACACTCCTGTAACAAGATTACAAGACATGTATGTTCTTGGGACAGACCAGTCTCAGAAGGCATTACAGAAGTCTGAGGACATTGAGAAGCTCAAAAAAATTACAGAATAAGAAAAAATTATCATAATTCATCAGTATCTTCTGAAGCTTGCAGGACTCATGTACACTTCTTTAGAAGCATAAAGCTATACACTTTTTTTCCCCCCAAAAGCAGACTAATTGCTACTCTTTAGAAGTATTACAAGTGTCTCTTGGATAAACTTCAAAGGATTTCAGAACATGTGCCTTGCCCTGAGGCCAAAAGGTGTTGGATTCGCTCAGGAATGGATTTCTGTTAAGCATTCTTATCTTCAAAATCAGAAGAGGACTGAATGCATCTTCAACACTGGAAAAATTAGTCACATCTGGCAATTAAAGGAAATAAGAGAAATTAATTTTGATTACATAAATAACAATTTTGATAAAAACTGTCTTCTACAACGCCCCTTCTAGCAAGATGTAATACATGTTTAAATCAATCTTCAAGTATTTTTGACTATATTAGAGTCACCGTAAGTACTTCCCCCTGCAGTACCACATACCCACTCAGCTCCCCTTATGTTCCCTAAATACATGATGCATCATTTGGGGGTATGCAAAATACCAAAGTCAGCAACACCCTGTACTTAATGCTCAGGCTTTTCTTACAGAGTGAAGGAAAATACAGCTACATGCTGTTATGTTTACAGTACTTAAGAATGCAAAAGTCAGATCTTAATATATTGTAGCCGAGGTTTTTCTATTTGTCATATTTCAAATGATGTAGAGCAATTTATGGTATTTTTAAAGCAACACTCACTGGTGCAGGCGTTCCAGCTCAGAAGGCAGATCACAACCTACATAAGCTTTGTTCATTAAGCTGTACTCCAGCAGTGCACAAAAACAGGGATCCTACAAGGAGAGATTAATGTTTAATATAAATCATGCTACTGTGTGTAATGAATTTTCAAACAAATTAGCATAGCACACGAATGCAGGAGATTTAACTGGACCTCTTCCAGAAACAGAACAAGGCAAACAGCGCAGGCGTGGAATAACACTGGAGGAAGATACTGAGAGCTGCACTAAGTTGTATTTATTGCATGTAGGTATGGGGAAACTAAGTTTTCTATTCAGCTTCTTTCTGGAATGCAGTTTTCCTTCCATCTTATCAGATATTAAGAAAAGCCCATCTTATTCTCTGGAAGGACCATGCATGAGTTCAGACACCTCCCTGGCATGCTGTTCTATCTATTGTGAGCAATCAATTGAATGGGGAGTGCTTCCTCTCTCCATTTAAAGATGACAGTAACGGCATTTTGTGAAGGAGTCCAACTGCGGTAACAATATTCAGAACATGTTCATTGGACTTACAGGCTGCTGGAGAACTTCATCATTGAGGTTCTGACCTCTGCTAGACAGAAAAAAAGGAGACAGGATTTGTCTGCACAAATCAGCAATGAAGCAAGTTCTCTTTGTGCTTGGGAGTCTACTGCACAGGTGCCTGAACTGTCCACCCTTACAGGAACCTCTGGAGTTCAGGTAATCCCAAATGCAGACTGGGGACAGCATACCAACTATGAACATAAAAGATGTTCCCTCACATAAGATAACCCCATAGATTAGTCATTTACATTATCATGGCAAATTCCACATGAAAATCAAAGAAAAACAAACTTACTTTCACAAGAACATGAGGATTTCCCACAACAATCAGCAAAGCTTTTGCTCTAGTAATTGCTACATTAAATCGCTTTGGGTTAGAGAGAAAGCCCAAATAGTATTTATCTTCCATAAATACGCCTTCATGAGACCGCACCTAGAAATTAATTATGGTTAGTTTCAGAATTGGAATAATGAGAAACCAATTTCCCTAGCCATAGTGTAACTTCAGTATATGATTTGCTCACTGCAGCAAACCACAGGTCAGTGTGAGCAACACACAAGCTAGCTTCATAACATTTCCCACAATGGATTCTTCCAGAGATCTCTTCTCCTATAGCACACAAACACTACTTCAGCAACCCCAGAAGCCCAACCCCAGAAGAATGGCGTATTAGCTTTATTTTAGTATCAGGAATATCCACTGTGATTTGAAACACAAAATACTAACATTACATCCTGAAAATCACCAATTTTATCTTCTCAGTAGAAGAAATGGTAGTTAGTGGTTTTCTAAGTCCTACAGCTCAATGTTATTTCAGAGCGTCTCGTCAGTGAGCTTTGCCATAGCCTAGAGGAAAATGCCACTGAAGCAACTAATGTGCTTTATAATGATTTCTCATCAAGTTTTCATCTTTATTTCAATCAATATTTGAACTCGTATTTGATAAAATAATTTTCCATCACTGAGTTTGTGTAAGTTGGAGCACAGTATGCACCTGCAACTGTTTTAAGATAGTTACAATACCGGACTGAAAAGCTACGACATGATAAAGCATGAAGAAGAGTAAGCATGGTTCCGCTGCCCTCAGGAAAAAAACAAGGAAGCAAACCCCCAAATGCCTCCTCCAAGCCACAAGAGAATCCCTCACCCAAACCAATTTCTGCTTTTCCTCTCCAGTCATCCTGTTTTCCAGAGCTTTGGTTGTTTTAATAGCTATTTTGTCCTCCTCTCTCTCAGAAATCCTATGCACTGCTGTTAAAAGTAGTCCAGTACCAGTCTTATCTTCAGCTACACATTCCTGGTCTGCATTGCCTCCTTTGACCAGTCCTCTGTGCCATTACCCAGACTCACAGGGGCTCAGTCTGTAGTAGTGCACATTCTTGAACAGTTGTGAAGGATCCCAGGTCACAAACACCTCAACAACTCCACATTCCAGATATACATCTTTTACTTTGAGACTTACTGCACCAAAAACATACTACCATTTGGACCAAAAGCAAGCATACAGATTTAGTTTGCATTCTGAACCCATCTTCACACTGTAGAAATAAAGGTATGTAAAGGTCCACATGGGCCCAAAATGCCCACCAGAAAAAAAGTCTAAAACCCCAAAACACAATCATGTAGCACTAAACTGGTATCACTGTGATGATCAGTGTCACGTTAGCTTTTCTCTCAAGTTTCCCAACCACCTTTTCTGCTGACTCAGCACAGCTTTTTACTCCTGGTCAGCAGTTCAGTGTGTACGTCCAATATATTCACCAGAGCATACTTGGATGTTAGCTCAGAACATACGGGATCAGTATCACACATTCCTGTATAACGGCATCTGCAAAATGCATCAGGATTTATCAGCTGACTGCTTATAGCAGCTGCTCCTTCTACTTCTTGACTCCACACTAGAATTGTCCTTACAAGCACCAAGAAAAACTCTGCTCTCAAGAGCCCCATCCAACAATTCCATGCCCGAGAAGACAAAGGACAAGTAAGTTGCTGTATTTTTTCTCCATATGGGGTTTTCATGTGAATCCACATACCAGAGATGTGTGCATATGTACTGGAGTAACATCTAGCATTTAGAGATCAGGAACTGGCACACACCTGCGCCTGATCAAAAACAAAGGGGTGGTAAACACTGGTGATTGGAGCTCCTCCTCAGTCTTCTGAGGCCTGGTGTCTCAGCTGCTGCAGACAGTTTTCAGGCTGTTGACTGGAGTGTGGTAATCAATTATTGTGATTCACTCACTTATCTAATATTTGTAATGCTTCCAGTTTCCATCCTCTCTAAGCACACTTAACCGAAGGTACATTATCTGCATGAAACTCTAAAACAAACTCAGTGTGAACATCCAAAAAGGTTTAAAGTTCACTTCAAAAGCCCAGACACCATCTTGTTCACATGTGCTTACAATAAGCACTTTTCCCAAATATTGCAACAGACTACTGGTACTAAATACAGCTTCCTCCTCCCCTTCCCTCTCTAAGCCCATGTCAAAGGAGCCAGAAAATTAAAAACATACAAATATTCTACATAGGACCAGAGCAAACATACATACTGTTGATAGGATGGTAACCATGTGCTCCTGCCCTTGAAACTCTTCCACCGTGCCAACTTTAACATCTGACAGATCAATGCTTCTCAGAAGAAATCTGATTTTTTCCACCTACAAAAAATTTTAAGGAATTTATATTCATATTTGAGAGTGGATTACTTCAAAGCCAAAACATATGACACAAAAATAAGTAATTTAACACAGACAGGTTGTAGGGAATGCCCACAGCAAGGTTAGCCATCAGCCATTAGTGAAATTTAAAAATGAAACAGCAGCTTTTTTCTGAGAGGTCTAACACTTCTTACATGACTCAGCATGTGAAATACTTCCGTCATGTGAACAGAAATCGACAGTTTTTTGATAAACCCAGATTTTAATGAGAACAGCATAGATCTTAGGAGTTTATCCATAAGAATCCTTCTTCCAATGTGGAGTATGTCCAAAACCAAGACATACAGCAGGTGTGGTAGGGCAAGCAGCTTCCCACACCCCTCCAGAAGACTGTGCAGAGACTCCCCCTCTGCTTGCCATCTGCACCACGTAGAGTGAAAAGCAGAGGCGAGGTGTGACCACAGGTGCTTGCTCTCTTCTAGAGAGCACAAGGCAGTCCTGCCCCCTGCAATGTTGATATGTTTGGGATAAGCATATGACCACCAGCAAAAAACTGCTTGGAGACCACAGCTGAAGTGCTCCAAATTTAGTGAAAAATGAACCATGGCTAAGCCAAGGGTTACAGTGGTTATTTTCACATCAGCATTCTTGCAAGACAAAGTGAATTTCCTGAAGCAGACATTATTAGTATGCCTTGCATCATAGGCAGATGAAGGACACAATCATACTCCCTAAAACACTTCACAGCTTTTAATATAAGAGGTTCAGCCACATCAATACCATATGTAAGTATTTGAAAAATAAGTAGTAACTGTAAATACAGGTGAGTGCATATGCTTCAACAGTGGAATCAGCACTAGACAACTAATTTGCAAATCAGAGTTCTTCAAAACAGGGCTGGTCTTTTCCACATGCCTTACAGCGTTTCCCCCAGCCTTTGCATGCATGGCCACAAAGATTGAGACGTGCACATCAAGAAAAAAATGAACGCAACCTGTCCAGACATTGTCTGGAAATAAAAGATTTATTCTTATTTTAAAAATTAAAGCAGACATGTACTTACCAGACTTGAACATAAACAGTTTTAAAAAATAAAGTCCTGAATTTGAAGTAGCCATCCCACATTCTGTATGGGTTCAAAGAGCAGTGCAAGCTTCGAGTCTGACTGCTGGACTGCTAAGTCCCAATTCCTGTAGTTTCCTCAAAGCCACAACAAAGTGCCCTCGACTTACTCCATTTCCCTTTTGTTCTGTTCCTCAGCGCAGACAGTAAGTGAGGGGATCAGATACCTGTTCCAGCTGTTAGATATTAAGGTCTTGACTTGCTCTCTACTCCCAACAACTGAAATACCTGCTTCAATCCCCCAAACTACAAGCAGATCTCTCCCTATCATTTCCTAATTTACAGAACTAAGCAAAACAGAATGCCATGTGTGCTATCTAGGTTTACAGTTCAATGGGAACATCATTAATGATTGATTACACGCTATGTAATGACACACGGTGACATTCTGATACAGGCCTTCCTGCTCCAACAAAGCACAACAACGCAAAGCTACAACATGAAATACACTAACTCTGAAGTTGTTAAACAGTAATTATACCTGTTTACGATATGGTGTAATCACTCCAATATCAGTCACTGAGACTGCAGTGCTTTCATTTTTAGCCAGGTGGCAACAGTACTGCATTACTTGAACTGCTTCAGTTGGATTAAACCACGAGGGGCTGTGACCTTCGCGTGTTTCATTGCCCTGAATTAGGGGAAGCAAAGTGAACAGATGAAGACCATGTGCAGAAATAACTCTGTATTTAATAGATTAGTCTCAAACATCCTAAATGCAAAAAAGATGTGATATAATGTTATATACAAATTCCCTTCTTTGCTATAAACCCTTTCCAATGAATGAACAAGCATCACTTAATACTTTTTTAAAGCTAGATTATTTACAGTATATTTTTAGATGACAGTGCTTTGTATATGTGACAAAGGATGCAAATCTCAACTCAGAGTGACAGGTGTTAGCAAGCTGCTATTCTGCTTTTCTGCAAGGCTTAGGAGTTCAAAGTGCACCTCCAACAGTGGACATGCCACTTGGTACTTCACTAATTCTTGGAAAACCAAAGAAAATTTTTCTTCCTGACATACTATCCTCCCCCCATTTAATCTTTAATAATCTTCCAGTTGTAGGGGATTGTGTTCATTCTAATGCAGCAAACTCATCAGAAGTGATCTAAATCTAATGGAGCTGCCTGCAGCTCCGTGCTGCTTAATTTGCCAACTTAATTTTTTGTATTAAAGTGTCGCCACGATACACTGCAATCTGCAGCTGCACAAGTTCTTTGCAAACATTTGACTTCAGTGGTTGTTTTAAAAACCAACCAAGTACTGAACAAGTAGTTGTTTCAAAAACAAAAACACTTCTTACAAAAAGCTTGTTTTCATACCCTTTCTGAAATTACTTCTAAAGAATAAAACTTGTTGTCTACAACATCAGACAACTTCTATGAGGCTCCTTTGTTTATACTTGGCTACATGAACATTTTACATACCCTGACTCCATGAAAAATTAATGGAAACCCCTTCCTGGGCAATTTGTCCCAGTGCAACAAAGAAGTTACTACTGAAGTGTCTGCACAAACTTCCAGCTCTTTATGATAAAACAGTTTAGACGGTAAAGCAAGCAATGCAGAATGCGACCTGTAGTTCTTTATGAGCTTTGTGATCTGCAGAGACAAGAAAAAAAACTAACTGAAACAGGCAACTATTCATCAAGCTTCAAAATATGCAGCAGCTCCCAAGCAGGTATCTTGCCATCCTGTAGTTTTTAGCTTTTCTAAAGCTGCTAAAGAACTGCAATTAAAGGGAAAAATTGCAATTGTGATCTGTAAGTAAATACTAAATAAAATACAGTTTTAAGAGGAGGGAAAAGAGATGATCCTAAGGGGGGAGGAGGACAAATTAAATATACATGAAATATATTCTCCATTCTCCAGTTTAAGACATTTTATTTGCAAGTCCATTTCCTTTTTTATTCAAGTCAGATTCTTTTCTCAGAGTTTCCATGGATGTAACGTGCTTTTTGGGGGAAGCCTTGATGGGCAGAGAGAAAGCATCAGATGAGCTTGTTATCAGAACAGCTAATAGAAGCTGGCCTTGGAAAATTTGCTTGTATCTAAATAAAGAATGGCCTTGAAGAAGCAATTCCAGCCATTAATAACTAGCTCAAAGAGCGCTAAAGCCTTCACTTTGTGCTCTCTCACCATGCCAGTTTGCCTTCAGCATTGTATACGTAACACAAGAACAGAGGTCTGCTCTAACAGATTTTAAGAGGAAGTTTGAAATAACTTCTCATTAGGCTGAACCCAACCTAAAAGCTAGAGCTAAATATCACCCACTCCCTGTCCCCCCCAGCAACTTAAGTCTGCCATCAGACTTCCTCCTCTGGCCACACAATTATCGTGTCACCTTTGGTTTTCATCTTTCAGAGTACAGTACCACAAGAATGAGAAGGCACCTTAGTAAATTAAGTTTAAATGTTAGCCCTGTATTTCAGACTCTGACAAGAACTTAAAGCCACTGAAACATCTGTGCTTGCTTACCTAGCCATGCTACCTTTGACACTTGAAATGGGCTTTAGGTACTTTACCGTACAAAAGCATTAGGAAACTGTAATAACATTCTGAACTGTTTCCTTACTAGTCAAACTGACACAGTCTATCAAAAGGATGTTTTTAGTACTCCATGTAGGGAAGACATGTTCAACATGCATGTGTAGAGTTGTCCTCATTCAAGAACTTATTGCCCCCAAAAGTGCCCTTGTCCCCAGCTCTTCATTCTCTACCTTTCAACCTTCAGAGCTATCCAAGACCACAAAGCAAGACTGAGTTTACTTTGTTTAAATTTAAGCGTTTACTCAACAAATGTTGAGTAAGTAGTAATGGTTCTGATGAGACGTAAAAAAATCTACTTACGAGGCTCTTCGATTCAAAGCCGTACTTTGGAATGACATTAAGGGGCTACTCTGATCAAAAAACTATCAACAGGTTGCCAGACCCTGATTCTGGAATAAGCTTATGCTCACTAAAACGTGATCGCCAACTGTCCTAAAAACATTTCACTAACGGCAATTTGCTTCTGATACGCCAGTTCATGTACTGGGCTGCTAGATATAGTTCCAGCTGAGAGTTGAAAGGAATAGTTTAAGTATTTCTCTATGCCATGGAACATTCAGTTATTTCCAGCTACCCTGTAAACACTGTTTTTTTATGCTTGTATGACAAACATCCAAAGCTATCTTTCAGAGGAAGAAGAGGTAAGGAAACAGGAAGATTCTTTTTTCCCCTTCCTCAGTTGTTCAAACTTGTCCATTTGTGGAGAATTAGGTTATGAGTTTATGGTAAGTTTGGACAATGGAGATAGAAGGGAATTTTGAACTGTTATTTAGAATTATGCTATGTGTACTACATTTGACCAACTTTGAAGGATCTGTCTGTTTTTAAGCCAAAAAGGGCTTTAGGAGGTTAGAAGGCTGAACATCCTTGATATTCTGAGTATTTATTCAAAATAATCAGGTCTTCCTAGAAAAACAACTGTTTGAGTTAACACTAAGCATTAAGGAGTAAAGAAAGATGGCAAAGAAACATCAGCAACCACACTTTCTCCTTCTTTACAAGAAATAAACTGAAATAACTTAGTTTTACTCACCAACAAAGGATTATATGATCCACAGGCACTAAAAGCATCCTCATCTCTCAGATACATATCCCTTGATACCAGTCGTTCCAGCAAGGACAAATTTAATCCAAATGCCAATGCAATTTTTGATTTTATTACAGGTCCTAACTGCTTTGGATCTCCAACAAGAACTATCTATATATACAGATAAAAAACAGCTTGTATTATAACAATTATTAGAAAATGTAGTTTCAGTAACATGCACACTTCAGAATTGTAAGATGAATTTATGTCAAGTACTCTGCTTTCCTCACAGACTTCTGATTTGTTTGAACAGGCTTAGGCCCAGAGCAGAAGTATGAAAAATGGCAGCTTGCATTCTACAACATTCACAATGATAAAAACAGCAAGCCAAAAACTTGTTCTTCCTTTCAGAAGATGATGCTAAGAGAACTACCTGTCCATTAGTTTCTGAAATCAACCCGATAGGAATCAGGCTCTCTGGTTCACATGCTTGCCCAGCTTCATCCAAAATCACATGTGTGAAGTGTCCAAGCCTAGAATTAAATAACATGAACTCAAAAGAGGGCTTTTTTCAGATTAGTTCATTCTGCCACCCTGTGGCTGACCTCAGCAGCTCTGTAAGCTTCCTTGTCATGTGCACCAGGAACCTCCCTCCACATATACAGTAAAGATTAAAATATTTCAAACACAGAAGGTAGAAGAAACAACTCAGTAACTTATTCCTCCATCTGTGATTTCTCTTTCATACTATCATATACACAACCACTGCTTATCTTAGAGTATTAGTTAGGGCAAGGCTAAGATACTTGGCAAAAAAAACCATTGTTCTCAAATTCCCTCAGCTATTTAATTAGAATAATGCACTTGGTTTATGCAAAGAAAATGGTTTTCTTATCAGGTCACTTTTACTAAGTAAAATCTAATTTTTAATGTGAACTCCTACAATACTTTTAAGCCAACATGACTGTAAAAAGCAATATAATTTCTAAGGCTCCAACTGCTAGTGTTGGAAAAACTACTGTCAAGGATTTTTAATTTTATGCAAGATATTTCTTAAGTTTACTGTGTGCGGATAAAGTCTCAGCTGAAACATTACCAAAACCAAGAGGTTTGCCAGGAATACAACTTAAGAACAAAGGTACATGCAATAAACTGTATTAAAACAGCTGAAGTTACAATACAGAGGGTATCTAAGGCTTGAGATTTCGTAATTTCCAGCTATCTCAGCAATACTCCTGTCTGTAGTACAGTACCTTACTCCTGTTTGATAAAACATTCCTGCACTGCTACAAGTGGTAATTATTATCCTGAACCAAGATGCTTTCCAAATATCTTCGCCATCTTTACAGTAAGGTTTCACTATGTCATCAATTTGCTGCAGAAACAAAAAGGTATTTTGTAAAACAAAAATGCTACTCAATGTTTTCATTTGAAGAAAACGCACTGAAAACTACGTTGAAAGCTGAACAAAACATTTAGATTTAGACCTGTAACTGAAATGAATTCTTCAAGAATGTGCTTAAGCAATGCATTTGCATTTCCTTCATCTTCGGGATCAAAATTTTAAGATGTATTTCATATTTTCCAGTTCATCTTCTGGAATGGCTGGATTGGTTACTTTGGGTCTAACCCACCAAACCTAACTAGCCTATTAAACATTGACAGTTACATTAATAAAATAGTTGTTTGAGATAAAATATTAGAAGTGAAATAATAATCAGTGGTTACCAGTAATACTTACCTCTGGTGATCTGCAGCTAGCATTGATTCGGACCATAGCTCCTGGTTTTAACAGATTGCTTTGATGCAGCCTCAAGCAGATCAGATCTGTTGCAGCATTTGATGGAGCACAAACCAAGATTCGACTGTCTGGTAAAGTATAATGTATCTACATTTAAGAAGATGGACATAAAGTAAGGTTAATTTGGAGAAGCAGCAATAGCTAAAAGATGTTCATGTTATGCCACTGGATACAGAATCCAGATGAGTTTTGAACACACATTACGCTCATCCACACTTCTGCAGTCCAAGAGCACTAGTCTTGACAATCATAACTTCAGTGTACCAACAGCAGAAGTATTTCAAGGTTATCATATTGATGTATACCTGTGTTTCAGGAATGCATTATGCAGTACTGGCATTGTGAGTTAGGTACTATTCACAAAAGCTTTAAAGATATAAAAATGGGAAGACGTGAAAATAAGTCATTCGGGAATTCTGTAATATTCCTACCAAAATCTTTCATTATTTTGCATAGCTCAGCAAAATTGTTTAAAAGAACATTTCATGAATTCTTGTTTGGGAAAAAAATGTGATGGTACTTACAGAATTACTTTAAGTGTTCTAACACTGAAATGATTAGAGATGACCCAACTGTCATCTACCACTACCTGTAAAATAGCTTCGACTACTGTTATCGTTTTTCCAGTTCCTGGTGGTCCAAAAAGAATATAAGGTGTTGGACGACATTCACCACTCACTATCCTTTTCACTGCCAGCTTCTGTTGCTCATTCAACGTAGGATTGAAGAATTCACCTGCTCTCTGCTTAACTGCCACAGTTTCATCAACTATGATCAAGATAAGCATATATTAAACAAGCATTTTTAGCATACACAGGTTAAAGCAACTCCAATTCATGTTATATTTAAAAAAATTTCCTTCGTTTTATGTGGTAAAAACTGATGAACCCACCCCCAAATTCTGATTTTCTTGAACAGCACAGAGAAAATAAGACATTAGTGTTTTACAAGTGTACTAGATCTTTCATACAATTGAAGGACAGAAAAGGATTATCATTACTTACTGTAACAACCCCAAAAAACTCTATTCAGTAATTTTAACAATCAAGCTCACTTTTTTTTTTGCCCTAGGGCAGCAAAATTTCAGTAATTTTTCAGTGATAATACTGGTACTTGAAGACTAGAGGTGAAGTTGTATGACAACGGTAATTTTTCCCCCTCTCATGCAGTCCATCCCTAGCTTTCTGCAACAGAATCTTCTTAACCCATTAATAGAAGCACAATCTAGGCAACCTATTCCACAATTTAGGTATCCTATTGCTACAAAGTGATAAAAATAACCCTATTTAAATATCAGTGTACTTAATTGCTTAAGTCACGCCTCTCAGATTAGCAAAGGAATGATATGCACTTTCTGAAACCTTTTAAAAATCTTTATCATTTTTTCCAAAGTAGCTATCCTAGCATTCCAGTAACAAACCGGAAACTTGGAACATGAGTGAAGATTTTCCAGTAGATGACTTGCAGTAATTTATTGAGTACAAAATATCACTGGATGCTTGTTGAGCTGAAGAAGTTTAAAAACTCCACAGAAGGACTCCAATGAGAATTCCTGCTAGTACAGCTGTACAGTTTCTCCTTAAAAGAGCATGAGGGCATCTGAAAGGCACCACCATACTCAGCCCCAATTTGGCTGAAGTGACTGCAATGCTGAACTGTTATTCTTTAATAAAAAAGTAATGAAGCATACCAAGTTGGCTTGTTTGCGCGGTAACTGTCACCACGTCTGGTATGTTCATCTGCCTGGATGCCATGCATTCTGTCTGTCTGTTCTGTGTTTTTTTGACCTGAAAACATCAAGTCAAGGTAAATGCATTTATAATCTTACAGTAACAGGCAATTATCTTCACTAGTATTTTTGAAGTTGCTAGGTTTTATTTTTTTCCCCATTAAATTGCATTGTGCCATTAGACTGTGAAGAAAGGAAGAGTATGAGGAAAAGATGCAAGGAGTTTCCACCTTAAACCTAAGGTTTCTAGAAGTTTTGAGTTTACGTTAAACATCTATTGCACAAATACTCTGCACACTCAGATAAGGATTGTGAAGCCATGGTTAACTTGCTTACTTCCTTCAACAAAAGCATACCATGCATTTTGGAAAGATGATTTCAGATTGCAGCATAGGAGGAAACTGTAGTGAACATGGCATTAACAGCACTCTGGACCAGATGTTGCAGTTCTCTTAATAAGACTCATCCCAGTCAAGTGAACTGATGAGTGCTGGTGTTGATTACTTCTTGTAAAGGACAGAGGTACTTGTTTTCTAGCCATATTAACCTGGGATTTTTGCTGCTTCCCCAAAGCCATGATGCCACGGAAATACTGCAAGGCTTATGTAGACCTTCTGATTACTTGCTCTGCTGCTTATCCAGGGGGTACTAGTGACTTGAATAGAACAGAGCTTCAGGGGATCACACAGGGATCTCTGGGGTAAGATGAGGGGTTCAAGTGATGTTCTCTTCCACCCTTCTAGTCAAACAGAAAAAACAGTAGCAACAGGCACCTTGCAAAAACTAGCTGTGCTGCAGCTCTTACCAGTATGGCTCTGTGTTTATGTGCAGGGGCTCCCTGACTGCACATTATTCATTGCAAAACCAGAGGCATGCCTGAGTTGTCACCACAGGAGCATGGAACAGCAATTATATTGCCTGATGCTCTAATAACTCCCCACCAGGAATGGGACAACGTGGATGGTCTTCCCACAAACAGCTCGCATTAGACTCCTGATTGCAAGTTACAAGTTGTGCTGCTCACTGGAGATTTCTATCATTCACATACCTATTGCAATTCACCCAGGAAATTTCAGAATTACTAGAGTGAGCTGGTGACAGCTTCCTGACGTAAATGGCAGAGGCACTGATCACGAATAATACCCTGCTAGACTTGCTGCTCACATACAGGAAAAAGCATGCTTCCATAGATCAGCCTCTAGTGCAGATATTGCAAGGTAACTGCCTTAAGATCTCAAAGAAGGCTAAAAAGGTAAGAGCAGTCAGGACTTTGGACAATCTAGAGCAGACTTCAGCTTGTTTAAAGAATCACTGAATTAAGTCCTCTGGGAAGGAGACTCGGGGAGAAAATGTGCCCAGGAGATCTAAAAACTGTTTATTGAAACATCTTAAACAACACATCCTGATGCACAAGATCATCTGGAATTACAACAGAAGGTCTGCTTAGCTAAGCTTGTAGCTTCTTGACGAATTCATAAAATGCAAGCTTGAAGGTTAAACTAGGACAGGCAAAAATATAAAAATACCGCTTGGAAAGCTGGACAAAATCTGGAGAATCAAAGTCCAGCTGATGTTTAAGTGTGGCAGGAAGGGAGTAACAAGAACAGACTCTGCAACTGTTGTGTGGAAAAGAGACAGTTCAGAGATGGATGAGAAAAGACAGCTTATTGATGGATGATATAGGAAAGAACTCAACGCCCTTGAGCAGTTTGGGAATGAGAGGGAGAAGTAATGTAAGGGCACTGTGCTATGAACTACTTTGAGACACTGGATGAATCCATATTCATACAGTAGCTGTGACTCAGAGTGATACAATTGTGGATGCTGCTACCTACTAAATGGAAAAAGAAACAATCCCCCACCCTTCCCCCAAAAACCAACTTGTCATTCCCACAACAAATTAGGGATGTGCCTCACAGCAGGATGAAGCTAACACTGCTCCAACTTAAGATGGACAAGAAGATCATGAGAACTACAGCTCATCAGCCTCAGTCCAGTCCCTGAACAGATTGTAGAGCATATCCTTCTGGATTCATACATTTAGAAAAAAGGGTGACCAGGAATAGTTCACACAGCTGTAACAACGGACAGAGCTTTCTTAACAGGTGGCCAGCCCAATTTCTTTCTCTAAAGAAGGGACTTATGTGGACAAAAGAAAGCATTCATTGTAATCCTCCCTGACTTCAGTAAGGCTTTCAAAATGGTCTATTTACCACATCATTCTTTTTTGTAGTCCAAGGACATCACCTAAATGAACAGGCTGTTAGATGAGCTGAAAATTGGCTGAATTACTGGGCTCCAAGTGCATTAATCAAAAGCTTGATACTCACCTGCAAACAGACCACAAGCTAGGAACCCCAGGGTTGTTGTTGGGGCCAATATTATTTAGCATCTTCAAGAACTATGATGAGACCGAGTACACCCTCAGTAAAATAGCAAACAAAATCAGGATTCATAGCTGAAATGCCTGATGGTTCACCTCCAGTTCAGAGGGACCAGGAGAAACTTTGCAGTTAGGCCTATAAAAAAGAGTCACGAAAATCAATAAGAAGTGGAAAAGCTCTGTACCTGGGACTGAGTAACTGCACGAACCAAGACAGGCTGTGAACCCACCATCTGAGCAGTAATCCCCAAGCCCTTTCCAGGATCCTGGGTTACTGCTAGGTGTATACAAACCAACAGCATGTTCTTAAGAACTGAAAGAACTTAGCTTTTTTTAGTTTACTTTGGAGGAGGTGAACAGGAATCTAATGCCCATAAGGGCTTAAGTAAGACTTGGAAAAAAAAAAAAAAAAAGACCAACAGGTCTTTGCAGTAGCATACTATATAAACAAGGGGTCAAAACCACAGGTTGTGGGTAGAAAAATTGATACTGGGAATGGGGAAAAAAATGAGTGGAAAGGTTGTGAGACACTGAAACAGGTTACGCAGAGGTTCTGGAACCTCTGGATGAAAACGAACCCCTACCCCAAAGCTGACTCGATCTGGTATTGGTGACAGTGCTGCTTCAAACAGTAAAAACAACTAGGTAACATTCTTAAGTTCCTTTTAAGACAGATATTATAACTTCTTCCTGTAATTTAACTAGCAGTTAAGAAGCACAGGTAAATTTCCTCAGTCCAGGATGATTGTCTTTTATCATAAAATTATTTCCTGCCACAGTGAGAAGGCTTCACACATCTATTAAGAAGTTGCTATTAAAACTAGTTTAATGCAAATCTGACAACTCAATTTATAATCACACAGGTTGTTCCTAGCACTTCTCATTCTAGAGGAGAGGGTTAGCTTAATAGCATCAGTTGTTACAAAATTCTCCCTCCAGGTATCAAACGACCTTCCGTCATCAGAAAGCACGGAATCACAGAATGGTTGAGGTTGGAAGGGACCTCTGGAGATCATCTAGTCCAACCCCACTGCTAAGCTGGGTCACCTAGTACATGTTGCACAGGATGCCATCCAGGCAGGTTTGGAGTATCTCCTGAGGAGGAGACTCCACAACCTTTCTGTGCAACCTGTCCCAGTGCTCTGTCACCCTCACAGTAAAGAAGTGCACCCTCAAATTCAGCCAGAACCTCCTGTGCTTCAGTTTTTGTGCCCATTGCCTCTTGTCCTGTCACTGGGCGACACTTCAAAGAGACCAGCTCCATCCTCTAGACAACCTCCCTTCTGACAATTATGCACACTGATCTGATCCGCTCTCCCCAAGCTAAACAGGCCCAGTTCTCTCAGCTTCCCCTCATATGAGGGATGTTCCGTTCCCCAAATCATCTTCATAGCCCTCCACTGGACTCACTCCAAGAACTCCATGTCGTGTAAATACATAGAAGGCTCTCACATTGGTTAAGCACAACTTCCCCTTGGTGAATCCATGCTTACTACTCCTGAGCACCTTCTTATCCTCCACATGGTCAGAGATGACTCCAGAATGAGCTGTTCGATCACCTTTCCAGGGATGGAGGTGAGGCTGACTGACCTGTAGTTGCCTGGGTCCTCTTTCTTGCCCTTTTTGAAAGCAAGCTACATCGGCTTTCAGAAGCAGCAGAACATGACTGATTCTGATTTCTAACAACAGCTGTACAGTACTTATCTGTTACCAATATGAACACTGTTAAGCATTTTAATAAACATTTACAGAATATTTACCTCACTCTCTTGCTGGGAATATTGTTCAAGGCCATCATCAACACCAAAGTACCCAGTAATATTTTGGGTCTTGACAGCTTGAGGTGACCGTAAGAGAAGCCGCTCTGGAAATAAAACTTCAAGTTTGGAGAAGAAAGAAAGGAATTTGAAAGCCACATAAACACTTCACACATTCTACTGATATCAGCTTGCTCTAAGTTTTCAAAATTGATTTACAAAACCTACCACAGAACTGGGAAAGACCCATGTGAAGTTCATATGAATTGTTCTACTCAAACATAAAAAATAGGGTATCCGTGCTTTTTATTTAGTTCTGATGCAATGTAAAACACTGCCTTTCCACATATTATTGTTACCACAGCATGATTTATACAGTTCTCAACAGTTCAAACTGTTGACAGAGTTTAAATTTCCACTCATGTCCCCTGTGATGGCCAACAACTCCTCTAGCTTTTATAAAGTAATTACAAGAAATTATAAGAATACATTTTTATGATGCATTCTTCTCAGTACACCCTGATGTGAAAGCAATATAAAACCTGAGCCTCCACCCAACCAAACCCCTCCAGACAGCTTAAGTCAACTGAAATATACCTTTTTCACCCAGACAGGTAGCTTGTTCAACCGCTAACTGGCACCGTCTGCTAGTAATCCTGTTGTCAGAACAGCAGATCAGCAGTTTGTGGATTAGATTAAAATCCCAACATTCTGTAAGCTGCAAAAGCATACGCCCTACAAGGTATCCAGTAGTTTTTCTGTGCACCACTGCTTACAAAAACAGGAGTTTTTACACAAGTACTGTAGTGTATTTACCGAAAAATACACTGCAGAAAAATTAACCAACAGATAATGCTATGAGCAGCACTGATACATATATTCTCTAGCCCTTCAGTGAGACAAAGATGACCTTGCACTCCAGAGTCAGATAGTCTTTCAAGTAAGTTTTTGGCAAAGCCAATATTTGATAGAAGATTAAGCAGCTATATACAGATAACATGCCACAGATAAAGCAAAATTTATGAAAATTTATGAAGGTTTATGAATAGTCTTGCAGCCATATTGGTATATTTTTCTTAAAAAACAACCAAAAACCCAACAACAACAAAAAAGCAAACAAAAATCCCATACCTCCCCAGTAACTATTCCACTGCCTGGCATTGCAGCAATCATTTACATGTTGAAACATTCTTGTCTTGTGTCTCTGTTTTGTACGTAGTAACTACCACTGCAGTCTTATCAAGGAATATAGTTGGAAAGAAATGAACAAATTGGCACCTGAGTTCTTAATTGTGCCCTTCCTGTATCTACCCAAACTATCACCTGACAGTCTCGTATTTTCAAGTTGCTTTAGTAGAGAAATCATGAAATGGAGCTTTTTGGAAGTCTATAAAATACCTGCAGTGAACAAATTCCACATCCATGGGTTCCAAGTTGTAAGCCCGTTCAAAGTCCGCATTAAATTTAAGAGTAACATCTTCATTACATATCTGTTGCAAGAAAAAAAAAAAAAAAGTTTTCTGATGAAGGGCTGAATCCTTTACAGACAAAAAAGCATCTCTGAAAGCGATAGCAGTAAAAAACAGCCAATACCTAGATTTATTAACTATAATACATTACATTTCTAGATTATGTTATGAGTGCTTTTAGGGCAGGTGACAATTATAATCCAGGTGGAAAAAAGGTAGCCTACAGTCTTCAAAACAACTAAATTAACAATAAAAAACACCATTTAGAGTGTAGATAAAAATCTAGCTTTGCCAAAACAGGTTAGGCTCCATGAGTTGTGCTGGCTTCCCCTCTGAATCCTGTGGACAACTCTATTTCCAACAGAAAACACACCTCGCTTACCTCTGTAATGTAGGCAACGTACTCTATTATATGCTCAGAGTAGACTTGACTTTTCAGTATCACCTTATCACCTAATTGTAAACAAAAGACAACAGTGTTATAAGCAATAGTAAAATCCTCACTGCAGCACTTCATTTGTTCCCTTTTTGCATGGTTAAGGTAGGAATTTGCAGGATGACAGATGTTAACTAACTTCAGCAAAATAGCTGGATCCATGAGTACCTCAGAAGGCCCTAGGTAGGTAACTGCACATACCAGTTCAGATCACATTTTAGAAGGCACCTTATATTGATGCCATCAGACCTTTAACATCTTCTGAAAACTGAATCCTGTGTATCATAACATTTAATTCATAATTACTTTCCCAGTTTTGAAACATCTATTGCAAAAATAAACATTTCAGTGTTTTGTGAAAAGCTTCCTCCATTTTTGTACGTAAGTCTAAAAATATCAGAAGACTTGTAAGAACAGACATGTAATGCTTCTTCAGATAGCAGCCACTGTAAGACTTACACAGTAACAGGGCAGTTTAGTTGTACAGGAGCCTAGATTAATTATTTTGTGTTCAAATATGTGTAAGACTTCCTTAAGCATATGACAATGCAATGGAGTTTGCACTGCACTAAAAATACAGATCAACAAGCTCTTTGGCTTTATTTCACATCAATTACTACCTGTATTCAGGTGAGGTCTGCCTTCTTCCACTCCTGGCACTTCTAACACTAACAAATTCCCATTCCTTTTCAAAGTAATGCCACTCATGCTAAAATCTTTTATCTCCGTTTCTGCATAGATCTCTTCAAGCCACAAGAGAGTAGAAAATTTTGCTTTGTAATTATTTATATTAAGACCCTGAAAAGCAGAACAGTACACATTACAGTTCCAATTTCTATGCTGAGATACAGACCCCACCAACATTAGTATTACATGAAACAGTTCAAGTTAGACTGCAGAGCAACCAGGCTGCCAATTAAGGTGACAAAATAGAGCATCTTAACACACTAAGCTAAACTCCCACAACAGTCGATGCAGAATTTGTGTATCTTTGGAGCTCAGATACAACACCCAGTCAGCTAAAGCATTAACCACATCTCCCCTAACTAAAATGGGCATTACGACACCTGAATTCAGGGGCAGTTTCGAAACTCAATTATATGTTCAACAGTCTCAGAAAGCTTAAAAATTTAAGTACACTGGGGCCAGAGATGGGCCCAGTGTACTTAAGAATGTGACTCCATTCTTATGGAGTCACATCAGTCTCTGCCCTGTCTGATGATTATACAGCTAATGGCAAGCTGGAAGAACCTGAACTTTCCCCCTCACAGCTTAATGCACTGTCACTGAAGACATGTTCACCAATAGCACAAACCTCTCTCTAAATCATGTTTGGCGGCAAAGAATGCTTTCAATTAGATGTATTTTCACTCAAACATAATTTGAATGAGCAGTGCTTTCTGGTGCAGACTTCACAGCAGTCACCAACATTAGATGGAACTTAAGATAGGATTAAAAAAAAAGTTGCCATTACCAGCAGGCTTTCAATACAAAATTATTTCAAATACTACTTTTTTTTCCTCTAGACAGTATCTCTAGCACACTACCATATGCCAATGACTTCAGGGTGTTTTGTGAGCTGTTCAGAAGGCAAACAGCACATTTTACCTAAATATCTGCCCCAGATAAGTCCTTAGAAAGTTGGAGGGTGGGGAAAAAAAAAAAAAAAAAAAGAGAAGTGACCACCAGCAGTGGTCAGGACAGTTTCCGAAGAATGACTAATATTTTTACTAAACTTTAAGTTTGCTTTTTAAAAAAATGCATTTTAGAACTGCTATACTCATCCAAGAAACTACCTGTACATTTGAGGATTTAAAAAGAGGTTTTGAACAAGCAGAAAAGAATGCTCTGTTACTGCAATAAGCCTAAGAACTTCTGCTTTCATTTCCTATGAAGTAACTGCTGGACTACTGTTCCAACACCCCTTTCCAATGATGCCTACGAAGGAGATGTGAGGAGGAATCTTTTTCACCTAATGTAATAATCCCTCCCTGGTATAATCTAACTCCCTTTTCAGTACATTTACCATTTTGCTTTCTTCTAACCTTGAATTCTGGGACATACTGAAATCAGTGTAAGTTACAGGATACAGACTGCAGTCTTAGTCTACTTGCTAACAGCATTTTATCAGCTTCTATTACGCTAAGGGCTACACATTTTTGATAAATTAAGGTCAGCTTGAACAGACACGCTTACATAAAATGTATTTTCTTATATAAACCTACACTTGCATACCTCTGCTAGGAGAGGCTGAAAGGTCAGTACGTCTAACTTCTGCTCCACACATCTTCTTAACTCATTTGGTATGGTATAATGCGGGAGGAAGCTTGGAAGCTTTCTATTATTTCTGAAACAAGAGTGTGTCAAATCATTCAGTGGCTTCATTTTTTTTTATTTGAAGGACAGCAAATTAATATGCCACATCCTCAAGGCTACAAGAAACCACATGCAACAGAACAACAGATTGCTTCAAGGTGATAATCGTAAGTTTTCTACATTGGGACAAAAGATAAGTGTTCCAATTACTCATTATTTAAAAAACGTGTCTGCTTTTATCCTCTGTTTAGTGATATTGTTATAACTAAGCAAATACTCTGAAGTATTATAGAAGTTTATCTAGAAGAAGAAAACTTCTGAAATAAAGGTAGGAAAAACATCAACTAATACAGATGTCAGGTTGCTTGAGGAGTTAAGAAGCTAACTTGCTTAGAAAATGATTAAGAAAAAAATTCTGAAATAACAATTGTTACTTGGAGGACACTCACATAGCAATCTAATTTAAAATTAAAAAAAAAAATCACATTATATAGTAGGAAGCTTCTGTATGAACACACTACAAAAAAATCAAGCAGTTCACTACTAAAAAAAACCTGTCACTAAAATCTGAAATTAAAATGTTTACAACATATATGTATGAATATGCACAAGTTCTTCTCGTTTGGCATTTTTCAGCATTACAAAACAGATACAGCAATACTAAATACAACAACATAAGACAAGTATTATTCCCCGCCCCCCTAACTCACAGTACCTTTGGCACTTAGGGGCAACCACTGTTGTCGTCCTTTGCTGGGGTACTGAAGTAATTTTAGGTTTTCTTGAAGAAAATGGTTCCACAGGTGCTATTAGTAGTTCTGCTTCATTTGTTACTGTGGTTTCAATATAGCGTCCAATGGTAAAATCAGGAAAACCAAGCAACAGGAGTTCTTTACTGTATCCAGGATTTCTTCAAGCAAGCAAAAATTAAGTTCTTAAAACCATCACATTGTCTTTTCCTCACCCATAATTACATTTTTTAGTAAAACTGTATGTTGTCATTTCAGTAATGAGAGAGCTGCTAAGTTGGGGCAATTCCTTACACTTACTCCCTACACTGCATTCAGTCCAGGTATCACGTTATATAACAAAAAAATAAAAAATAAAATAAAATCCCAATTTCATCAAAAGCTTGAGTAAGGCACAGAATCCCTCTCCTCAACATACCAGGTACAGAATTAGTACTTCCATCACAAGGAATGTCTTGTAATTACTGCTCCTGAAAATGATGAGCCAAACATTCAGTGGAGGAACCTACAGCATATCACCCCCTCCAGCATGCAAGCAACAGCTTTTGCTCTGCCTTGCTTAAGGTTACTCAGAATTGAGTCCTAACTGCAAACACATCAAGTGGAGAAAGCAGGGAAGATCTTATCTTTATCTTCTGAAAAAATACACTTTGTATCTTTAAGTTGGGTCTTGGGAGTGACAGAAGAAAAAAAGGTCAGGGAGAATTGTTTCTTCAGATCCAGTTCTAAGGAACTTAAGACCAAAGCCCTTTGCACGCACCATCTGCTCCAAAATCCGTTAACGCACTCTTCCCAGCACTATCTAGAGCCAAATTCTCTCCTTAGCACCAACTACACAGTCCAATACTGTTACTGTGTGTCTGAAACAGAAGCATCCCAGAAGGATTCCAGCTTACACTCTCTTTGGCAGGAGTGCCACTTTTTCATGCCAACTAACACTACCTACTCAGGTTAAAGCTGTAGCCTGTTTTCTCTCTGATACACAAATTCAGTGCAGACACCAAACTGTCCAAATTGATGGTCTAAATTTTCAGTCCCTATGGTCCCTTTAGTGGCCAGCAAGCACTCATTACCTTCACGCTGTACTCTCCCATGGAGAGCTGTGTGGATTGTTAGAAGGTCCTCACTCCAGCTTTGTGGCATTTACAGATCTACAGTGAAATATAAATTGCTCTTTCTCCACATTTCTCTCCATAAAGACAGGCCATGCTGGCAGCCTACCTTCCCAACTGCAGCTAAAGCACCCTAGGAGAACTGCTACCATTTTAAAATCATGAGGCAGGGGTTAACAGAAGTAGCTGGTAAGTTCCTGTATTATCATTTTGATGAATGAAACAATTTGACCTTGTTTTCCCAGTTCAACTTACAAATTATGATCATAAAAATTGATGGTAGTGGTACAGAGTTTGTAGAGCTACATCAAAAGTAACTGAAAAGTACATGAAAGTAAGCTTTCCAGCAAGAGTTTCCTTCCTGAGTTCCGAAAGAGCTCACAAAACCACAACTTATTATTCTTAGCCAGCTCCACGAAATATTTTGTACAAAGTACTTTCATTTACAAAGTGATTTTCTCTCTCTCTTTTTTTTTTTAAATTTGCAAACCTCTATTAATAGATCTTCAAGGAATAAAGCTCCTCCCCCCCCTTTTCCCCCAACACAGATAACTTGCACTTAATATCACAGGACAGGGAAGTTTGAGACCGGGACATAGAGCAATGTGTATGTAACTTCAAGGTGCTAAGACAAGAAGAAACATCAGACAACACACAGAAATCCCCTGGAAAACTACATTAGCTCTAGTGCTCATAAAGCAACTGATTTCCCAGAGCATCACCAGCTGTAGACATTACCTTTACCTTACTTCCTTATTCCATAAAATACTTATTCCCACTGTATTTCTTCATTTACTACTATCTTGTCTTTTGACAAACATCAGAACAAAGTATTAAAATGCCAACCACTTCGAGCTCCAGTAAAGATTTCTACATTATTTGTTAACAGATACTGGCTGGTTTTAATGTACAGCAGAAAAAAACAGAGTTCCCAGAATAAGTGAAGTATTAAGTCAGTTTTTATGATTTGTTTCCATCATATCAATGAGAACAAAGAAATACTTACACAGCTGTGCATAGGATCACTACAAATGTTTTTCCACCTGGTGGTATGACAACTTCTCCAGTAATATCAGTGTGATTTACTGGCTGTTTGACATCTTCTATTTGCTCTTTTTCACCATTATAGAGATTCTCATCTTTCACCATGGAAACGTTTTCTTTTGTCTTTGATAAATTTATTTCCTGAGGATTGTTTCCATCTGTAGGAAACAAATGCTTTTATCAGGATTGTTACAGCTAGCCCAGGCAAGCCTTTTCTAACAAGCCTATGGGTCTTCTCATGAGTTAACACTCAGAATTCAAACTGTAATAGTTCACTGTACCTGAAATGACTCCATTCTTCATAATGCAGGCATTATTCAGTGACTCATATGTTGTTCCTCCACTGCCATTACAGAAATTAATTGCAGCTTTTGAGACATTTTCTTGATTTATTGCAAAAGATGACAGATGCGCTGATGGATTGTCCTGGCATTTTTGAGGAATCTGAAAACTGAATTGCTTGTCTTTCACCCATCCAGCTAATCTGCAGCTGATTAAGGACTGTGGTACACTCCCTTTATTCCTAGAAATAGTTATGTAATTATGTAATTAAATGCACAGCTAGGATTCATCTCTGCAAGCTTAATTCTACCTGGAGTTATATACAACCATTTGTAGTGGGGTCAGATGACCATTATTTCATAACCACTACTGGAAAGAAATCACACTGCTGCTCCTAACTCACGAGGCCTAGAACTGCTACTAAATGTTAGTGTTTCTTACAGAAGTACCGTGTATGAAAAAAGTAACAGTTTTTCTTCTTCTCCAAACACAGGGTAACAAACTTTTAGGAAAAATACACACAGCAACAAATAAGTGGTATTCAGGTTGGACTCCATCTCAGCATCTATGTACAGATTTGAACAAAACCCCACCAAAACAAATAGAAAACCCAAGGATGCACCAACATAGTACATCAGCACGCAAGTTTAGGGAAAAAAGAAAACTCTGGTCTGCTTTTAATATACAAGTATACAACAGTTTTGTTCTAAGACTGAGGAACACAGCATATCTGCATTTTAAACTGAACACACACAAGCAAAACCATTTATATTGACCCTCATTTCAGAAAGGAAATAGTTTGAGGATTGAGAAGAAACTGATGACTGGGCAGTCTTGGAGAACTATCTGTAAGACAGAGGCTCAATAGGACTATCCTGACATCACTAAATCCAATACAAAAATCTCTTCAAAACCCCACTATTTGGGGACGTAATTGGCTTTATGTAGTAAGGTATTGGTAGTGGGGAGGCTGCAGGAGTGGCCCCTGTGAGCAGAGCCCAGCAGCTGCCACATGTTAGATCACAGCCAGCTCCAGATGGCTCCAAAGAGGACATGCTGCTGGCCAGAGCTGAGCCAGTGAGTGATGCTGGGTGGGCCTCTGTGAGAGCAGATCCAAGAAAGACTGCTGGGCAACAGCAGCTGGGACAGTGAGGAGTGAGAACCAGCCCTGCAGACCCCCGACCCCCAGGTCAGTGCAGAAGGAGGGCAGGAGGTGCTCCAGACACCGCGTCAGATGATCCCCTGCAGCCTGTGGAGAGGCCCCTGGTGGAGCAGGCTGGCCCCTGCAGCCCATGGGTCCCACATGGAGCACATCTCCATGCTGCAGCCCGTGGAGGAGCCCCCGGTGGAGCACATTGATGTGGCCTGGAGGAGGCTGCGGCCCATGGAGAGTCCCCACGCCTGAGCTGCAGCCCATGGAGAAGAGCCCACGTAGGAGAAGGGGATCTGGGAGGAGCTTATGCCTGTGGGGGACCCATGCTGGAGCAGTTTGCTCCTAAGGGACAGACCTCATGGTACAGATCCATGTTGAAGCAGTTCTTGAAGAGCTGCTGCCTGTGGGAAGCCCCCGCAGGCTCAGTTTAGGAAGGATGGCATCCTGGGGGAGGGACCCCACGTGGAGCAGGGGCAGAGAGTGACTGTGAAGGAGTGGCAGAGACAAAGCACCAGGGACTGACTGCAGCCCCCAGTGCCCATTCTCCTGTGCTGCCTGGGGGGAGGAGGTAGAACAGGGTGGATAGGGGGGGGAAGGTGTTTTTAGTTTGCTTTTAGTTTCTCGCTGCTCTAGTCTTCTGGTGATAGGCAATAAATTACACTAATTTTCCTATGCCGAGTCTGTTTTGCCCATGACAGTACTTGCTAAGTGAACTCCCTGTCCTTATCTGAACTCTTGAGCCTGTATTTTCTCCCCTTTTTCCTTTGAGTAGGGGGAGTGACAGAGCAGTTGTGGTGGAGCGCAGCTGCCCTGCTGGATAAAACCACAGCAGTGGATTACTTGAAGGCCATGAACAACATTTAACTATGAAAGGCTTCTGTATGAAAGACATTTTTACAGATTCTAGAGTGGTGGAAAGGAAGAAAGCTCAGAACAACCAGAAGGGCTTACTCTATCCAAACCATCATGCTTCTAGATTCCCCCTGCTTCAGAGTTCCAAAATCGGTTGTTCTTGATACTTCCAGCCCTCCTTTGTTTCTCATTAAGTTTTCATACGGGTCATCCAGATCAACTGGGTTGGAGCGAGATTGCCTGTAAGAAGATTGAATTTTATGTAATGATTCTTATGTAGTGATTCAATTTTAGGTAGTGATTTTAAAACTAACTCAGGAAGCATCTCTGATTCAGCACACTCATTCAGGAAGTATCTCAGGAACGACTACACCAGAGAACAGTCACAATGCTTAAGAAGCAGGGGAGAGGCTTAGCTTTCTCAGCTAGTTTTACTTCCAAAACCATTAAGTTACCTTTACTAGCTGAAGCAGTAAGTTGATGAAAGGCTCGTTTTTAACAACACAATAAACCAAACTCTGAAACTCTGTATATGAAATAAAAGCGATTAAGAAGCTAGCTGTCTTTCTTGAAGAGCTGAACCAAATCCAAATGGTGACTGAAGCCACTGTGGATCTCTTTGGGAGCTGAACCAAGACACCAGAGAGACCAGGGTCCTTAGCAAGAGCCTTGCTGAACAGCAGAGCTCGAGAGGAAAAAAAGTGACTAGCCTTTAAACCTTTTTGAACACATATCCTAAGCACTTAAGTCTTCTGCCTGCTGCAACAATCTACAGGTATACTGAACAAAAAGTTTAAAAGCTGAAAAACAAAAAATAACCTTAAACACTACTGTTATACACATTAGTTATGAAAAAAGCCTACAAGACCAAAGCTACATGCTCTTTCCTGTCCGATAGCAACTGTAGCTCTCAATGGTCAGTGTCAGCTACCAGCAAGCCTTTTTCTTAATTGTAGAGCAGAAATGATTCTCAAAGTATTCAGTTCATTAAAATGGCACTTGGTTTAATCATTTCTCTGATATTTATATACCCTCAGTGAGTACATTAGTCACCTAATGCAATGAAGTAGAAAATTATCACAGCTGCTCTTTATTAGCTACAGTTTACTCTCAAAGCCCACTAGATGTCTCCCATTGCAGCTTACCCTGGCTCATTTTTGATGTAAGAAAATACATGAAAACAGAAATCAACCCTAACATCTACTTTTACAAGATTTTTGAATATAAAATCCATCACTAATAAGCTCAATGAAACAAATTGCATTGTCGTACAAAGTGATGCAAACACTTCCAGCTCTACCTAGGTACAAGGTAAGCCTACTATGTCCATTATTTCCAGTGAGAACAAACAGCTTACACCATTCTTCACAGGTCCTTTGAAGATGGACATACTGCCCTTAGCCATCTTCTCTAGAGAGGAACAAAGCAAATTCTCCCATAGGTGATATTTTTGAGGTATAGCAAAGTCTGCTGTACTCTCCTTTCGACTCTCCCATTGGGCCGCCGCCTATTTCTGGCTGACAGAATCAGGCTGAGCAATCCCACCAAGGCCTTGTCAGCACCGAGTGCTGACATGAACTCATGAGTCCAGCTACTGATCTGTCCTGCAGAACCGTTACTGACAACTTAGTCCCTATTAGGCATTTCTGTAGGGAATTATTCACAAGACTGTGCTTCTTCCCATACTAAACTACATTTATTTCACATCAGTTCCACTGAAAATAGGTTTTAAACAGTATAGTCCTCAGTGGAAGAACAACACAAATTACTGGAAATGAAACAAAAGCATGAGCTTGGCATTACTCTAACTAAACTGTGCATAATTCCACCCTTGCCTAGCTGGATTTCTGAGCTCAGCTGCTACTGGCTTTACTCCTTCAGTAAGCACAGATGCCTCCACCTTCTGCAAAGCAAGGAGAAAGAGCCAGGGCTAAAACATAACACTCTCATCTTCCCCTCATCATGTCTTCTAGACAACTAGTCAAGAATCCAAACCACAGTATCTCTTGCTTAACAGGTGCAAGAAAATTTAAACTGCAAACTGCAATTTATCCCTAGTCGTTAGCAAGTGGAAAGAAGAAAAGAATGAATGTTACCCATTCTGGTCGACTGGAGCTAAGCAGAGAGCTCTCCAAACATAAAATGACTGACTGCTCTCCACCACAATCACATTCACTAGATCATGTACACGAGGTGAATAGCCATCAGGAAGTCTCAACGAATCCAAAGTGAAAAATATATTCTCATCTACTGTACCATTTCTTCCACAGATGCTGGAAATGCGAACCTGTAACAGGTTGTTATTCAGCGTTACTTGGTATTACCTGCTTAATCTAATTGACATACTATCATTGCTTAGTTCTCCATCAAGTCATGCTTGCATTAACAGAGCAACAATCTGAAACTTCAGTTATTTATGAAAGACAAACATATAGCCTTAACCTAGAATCACCGTGCTTGTCAATAGATTTAAAGATGTAGAGAGACAGAAACACTTCAAGCATTAGGTTCTACTTCCATGTGCTGTTTGACTTAATCATGACACCCATCATACAAATTAGGTAAGCTGGAAGACTTCAGTACTAGCAGTCACAACAGAAGGAATTTTCTTTTTCTCCTCTTCCTACGCTTGACAAGCAGATATTATTGTATAAATAAAGTTAAGCTAAATACAATAAGCCATAGAATCACTATTACTAGAGGGCACAAGTATTTTCAGTGAACTAAAAAATGGACAGTTACTGTTTTAAAGCCACAATACTTGGACAAGATTAACATAAATTCCAGTCATCACTTCTTTAAAAGTGTGGCTGCACTAGGGATGTGTGGATTATCAACATAACTAAAACAGTAAGCATCCAAATTCAGAATCAATAGCCAGTATGTTACTGAATCAGCCTGTTCTATCCGGAATGTGCCTCAATTTTCAAAAAGCCTTCACATATAGGCTTATTTCTGAACCATCAATGAGTTGGTCTATTTTATTCAAGATGTGTTGCACAAGATCTACCAATAGTAGCAATCCTAAAAGCACCCACAAACTCCACAACTCCATACAAGATTCCCCTTGTCAAAAACCCTGATGTAGCAGGTGGCATCCCTGCTCATGGCAGGGGGTTAGACTGGAGGATCTTTAAGGTCCCTTTCAACCGGAGCCGTTCTATGATTCCATGACAAACAATATGCAGAACATTTACCTTGTCCACTCGCTTGTATCTCAAAGGCTTTACAGCAACTGCTTCACTGCTCCATGTTGTTGGTTTAATAAAATACTGTGCTTGCACCAAGTCACCTACACAAGGCTTGAAACCTATGTGAAACAGAACATTTCAAGTTACTTGCTATTGATTGCATCTGCATTACTCCCATACAGAACTAACTGAAGTTAAACAATGTGACCAGCCAGAACAATAGATTATTTAGATCCAATGAGTTGAAGCTTCTCTTTTTAGTTCTCATCCCAAGCAGGTCATGACAAACTACACAAGCGATGCCTACACAAGAAAGCACACTTGTATACACCAGGGCTGCAAGTACATCATACTCAGTAAGAATGAAGATGCAGCTTTCTTCACCCAACTCCCCGTATTTGTTTCACTAAATACACTATCAACACTTCTTTGGGATGCGGTCTACGTGCTTTAGATTAACAGAAAATAAAGGAAGAACAAACAAGAAAGCCGCTACACACCTTCACAGACATCTTCCATTGTGAAATGAGTATTCTGATTAATGTAGCCACCATCCTTACAGAGAGAAGTAATATTGCCAATTAATATTTTCACATGTTGTTCAGAAGCATTACAAGCAGTACTGTAGCTTCCCCATGTAGTCTGGACTGCATCTACCTATTAACACAATAAAAAGAAAAAAGAAACATTCACACAGATGACACAAGCATATGCTTATTTTAGAAAGCAGACAGTTAAACAAATTTTATTATAATCCTCAGAATTCCAGTTGCTGTTGGAAGTCAATCTCATTAGACAATTCTATACTCACCATAGCTGTTTTTGTAGACAAAAAGGAATACTAAACAGCAAGGAACTTCCCCTTTAAGAAGTCTGCTGCATGCTTCAGTGGTAGTCAGTGAAATAGTTAAATGTTGATTTGCCAAATGTTTGTCATTCCTCTTCTTCGTTAGGTCTACTGTTAAGAGTTTTCTTAATACTGGTAAGAGGAACCGCATCCTCAACTCTGCAACTTGACTGTACACAAGCGGATCTAGAACATCACTACTTCAGAAAGCAATAAAAAATACACGTTGTCAAAATGCCATTTGTAAACACCTTAAGTATTTTAGACTGTCCCTCAGTCATTCTTTAATCACTGAAAATGAAAATAAACATCTGCTTCTTAAATGCTCTCCATATCAGCACCTCAAAAGTAAGTTTACTTGCTTAAGCAGGCCTTTGCAGAACCCAAGCCACAAACTATCAGCGTTTACAAAACCTTTTAACCCCACACGGTTATGTTGGGGGCAAGGACAATAGGACCTCTGCTGTTAATTACTCAGTATAAGCACACTAGTATTTCCTAGAACTGTGAATTGTCTTCCTTGCTTCTGCAGGGCCACTACCATCATGGGGTCAGGAGTCCTGGCTCTACATTTCAAATGCTTATTATTCAGTCTCCTCACTCTCTAATTAGAAAGTGCTGATGGAACCAGTAACAATGCCAATGCTACTGCACAGACGCACTCAACTGTTACACAAGAACTGCTGACTCCGTGTAGTATGCAGAGAAACTGCACTGTGCAACAGAGCAGAAGAAAGGAGATTGCCAGTTCTTTTATGAGGGTAATGAGGATTAGAATGGAGGAAAGCATTATGCAAGGTATCTCTGCGGTGATTAAACAAATTGAATGAAATGCCTGTGGACAATTTTTTCAATGAATGATACGAATGTAGTGCAAGCATACAAGTCAGATCAGTAAGTTAACACAGTCAATAATATTCTCATCTTTTTAAGTCGGTCTTCCATGAAAGCTTATTTCAGAAAGCATCTACAAACTTCTACATTGACAACCAGAATAAAGAAGCTGAGAGGAAACCTAGCATAATGCAGGTAAAAATAACCAGAACAAAATCAACCTAAACTGGATGGAAAGATATAACTGTAGTGTCTTCACTTCTATATGAAGATTAGGAACTCAGAACTAGAAAGTACTTTCTTAATGTATGATGGGAAAAAGTCACCCCAACAAGAGTCTCTGTAATGTCATCTTTCTTTTACAGATCAACATTTGTGCAGAGATGAAAATCAGTCCTATACCCACACTTTTCTAAGATACAAAAATAATTTTACACTTGTTACGTGCTGTTACTACATTTACGTAGTGCACTTTTTAGAGACAATTTTTACCTAGACCAAGCACATTACAAAGCAAGAATAGACTGAATATTAACTGCTTTGTCTTGATCATACAGATCATATCCCAGATGCTGACTGTGGTGGTTTTACTTCAGCTGGTCAGCTGAGCTCCACAACAGCCACTCTTTCACTCAACTCAATGGAAAGAGGGAGAAAATATGATGCAAAGGGCTCAAAGGTTGAGGAAAGAACAGGGAGATCACTCAACAATTATCTTAATGAGCAAAACAGTCTCAGAGTAGAGTGAGATTAGAGAAATTTATTGCCGATTACTAGCAAGCTAGAGAAGTGAGAAACAAAAACTGAAGACACCTTTCCCCAAACCACACTCTTCCACCTCCCCCCTGAGTGGCACAGGAGAATGGGGGGCTGCAGTCAGTCCTTTTCCTTTGAGGGGGAGTGAGAGAGCGGCTGTGGTGGAGCTCAGCTGCCTACCTGAGTAAAGCCACCAAAGACTCAGAATGGCTTGGGCTGGAAGGGACCTTCAAAAGATCATCCAGTTCCAACGCCCTGACACCCACAGGGATGCCAGCCGCTAGATCAGGTTGCTCACTGCCCCGTCTCTACTCCAGAGTTTGCAAACATTTTAAGGATACAACTATGTATTTTACAGTCAATGCTTCTACAGCGCATTTAAAGAACTACTGTTTCATTGACATCAAAAAATCACTGGAAAAAAGCACATTTTGCTCCAGTCTGACAGAAAGATCTTAATATTCACCAAGATGATCTGAGAATATCAAGCTCTTCCCTAAGCGATTTTTATGGGTTCATACAGATAAAGTCTAAATAAGTCTGAACACTAATCCACATAAGACTACTGAATTTACATTTAATGTAAGCTACATACAGAGTTGTGCTTCAAAATAATTTGCAGACCTACGGAAATGCTTTCAACACATGAAAACATATGAAACATCCCAATATATATTTTCATCCTTCTTTTCCTACTTCGTTTTCCTGTACCAGAGAAATTGTTCCTGATACTAGCTCAAAATGGCCTTCTTTCTGTAACTGAAAGCCTGGGAGAGCTCAGACTTTTGGGAGCAGATGTTGTATTAAATGGTATTTGCGCACCAATACTGTTTAATGATTACACTTGTCAGGAAGCTTTATTTTTAATCTCATAGGCAGAGGGAAAAATAATCTCATTTTTCTGTGCCCAGAAAAAATGGACTGAAATGCTATTGACTGCTTTGAGCAACATTCTCAATGCATCTCAACTTTGTGCCACTACACAGGAAGTGAATCAAGCTTTAATACAGAGTACAGAACAAGTTTGGGTTTTTATTTAAGTAGTTAAGAGGCCTCTAAAGAAGGGAGAGCAGCCTTGTCCTACTGGAATTAAATATTCTACATTAGTAAGACAGAAACTTGGAACCAGAAGTGGGAACCCAGGACTCCTTATGTAGGAAGTCCGTTCTAGTCATGTTTAAAATAATCTAGTCTAGTCTTGTTTAAAATAATCTGGACGTATTTTTTCCTCTCCTGTCTGAAACAAACAATTGTACCATTTTTCTTTTTATTTGCAGGAGTTCACAGACTGCTGCATCCTTTGAAGAAATGAGCTTTGTCTCCTTGCTTATTGGATTGTGAATTCCACTAAAAAGAGATAAAATGAAGGGACATGAGGTTACATCCTTAGAAGATGCTAGTTTTTTTTTTTTTTTTTTTGAATCTAAGTACTATATCTGGCAAATTTTAGAAATCTTTCATTAGATTTCTTGTGGTATTTCATTTTAGGTCCTATGATCAAACTCTGTCCTTATTCTTTTTTACTTAGTCTCATTTAATCAGCAAAACTGCACTGGTTGCAAAACGAAATGGGTTTCCAAGGAAGAACTCACCCAGAATTCTGCATGTAACTGTAGTTCATTTTACTATGTGATGTTGTCTTATATTGGTCTGATTTTATTTGAAACATTTTTATTTCAGCAATTGTTCATGCTGCTTTTCTAAGTAAAAGGTGGGAGAAAACAAAGAAAAATGGAAGCATGAAGTATTTTAAGTCTTCTTGAAATCATATTACAAAAAAAAGTCTTAAATTCAGATTTAAAGAAGACCTGGTTGTTATGAACTGCAAACATCTCAGAAATTGTTTGATATCATTAGTTATCAAACCAGCAACAGAGCTTGAAAGAAGTCCACTGAAGGAACTCTACTGCATTTCCCCAATCATCCACAGAACTCATGAATATATAAAATGCATGTGAACACCCAAATGTCACCCAGTAGAATGCAAATCACTTAGTCTTACAGTATTTTAATTTTCTATCTACTTTTATTTGTGAGGTCACATTTTCAATCAACTTCATTTTACCAGACTCAGCACATTTATTGACAATTCAGCCACTAAAGAAAAAATCCTGAACACTTGCATTTATTTTAATAAATAAAGCAGCCTCTAGGCTAGTTCCTTGATGGAAATAGGAGGTACTTATATGCAAGTCAGTAGAGCAGCCAGAAAGTTTGGCTTCCTCATTACCCCAGTGTTCATCTCATGGAATGATTATCATGTTCAATTGAAAAGCATGGTTATTACTGATCAATAGCGATTACAAAAAATGCTTTCGGCCCCCATCCAGCATCTTTGCATTGGTTTCCCATTTACAGGTTAAGTAGATACGGGTCTTTCCCTAAAATTAACAGCTATACTCACTGATGGAAGTTAGAGCTTTAAATCCTAAGGGGATCTTTAAATTCAAGGCAAATTAAGGGAGAAAGACAATAAATTTAACTTTCTAGATTACCATCTGTAGGAACATCTATTTTACAGAAAGCAACTCTTTCAGATGATAAACACACACCTTCACTTCTCCTACATCCACAAGGTCACACTGATAGGAAGACTACTACAGGAAATGGAGCTGTGTTGTACCCAGCTGTTCATGCAATCAGTCCCAAGACAGCCCATGATGGTATTTGGTCCTTCCTTACAAAGGCTCTACTGGCCACACACACAACTCTTTAAACGAGAAGGAGCATCAACAGGCAGTTTTAAAATTCCTATGTTTTCAGTCATATGTACATAAAACTCACATACACATCTAGCACCTGTCTGCCACCATATGCATCCTTTTCTAAACTTTAAGTAGATATGTTATGCAGCAAGGCACACCAGCAATTACATTCTCTACACATTGCAGATGCACTGCAGATGCCTCTGCACATGTACATGACATCAAGTGGAATTCCAGCTGTTCAGTACCTTACTGTTTTAATAGATAGGTCAAATGCTCAGATTGTAAGGACTGGGGGAGGTGAAAATGAGAAAAAAAATACACTGTACAACTTTACAGTTTCAGGATTGTTCAACAGACAAGTTCTGAAAACCATACAGTATATTGCAACAGAAACGCTACCAGTTTCAGTTATGAACTGTATATCATCCTGCTACAAACATACACCACTTGGCACTGAGTCGTAGTACACGTCAAGGTAATGCACACTGGATTCCGTAAGACAGCTGGTTATTACTGGACACTGACCAAAACATCTCCGAAGTAACAAAATCAGGATACTGCACAGAAGGAAGACACGAGACATCAAGAACACTACATGCTAATCAGTGCAAGAGTTTGACCTCCTTTCCCTAATTATTGACATCATTTATCAATTTAGCACAGTAAAGGCAACTAAATAGTAATGAAGAGTTCTTCAATCTGATACCTTCTACTCTCATTAAACCCAAGTCTAAGAACTTTATTAATAAAGATTACCAAAAAATTAGAATACTTTGTTTAATCATCACCTTCCTATTACCATGATGCCCAAAGCTACTCTGATGATAATATTCTTTATAAAAAGCAAGAGATCCTAAAATCCTTAATTATAAAATATCCATTTACAAGTAAAGTTAACTTCAAAATTACAGTTATAGAGACTGGCTCCCTGCAGCCAGCTCAAGTCCAGCTAGACTTACTCGCTTTGGCTCACGGTGAGTTTGCTGATGAAGCACACTGGCCCAGCACTGTACTCAAAGCATAATGTAGCTAAGTTGAGCAGATGCCAGCCAAGAAGATTGGTTCTGTAACCCCCAGTTACCAACTGCTTCTGCATGGCTGGCAGTCTTTGAAGTAGCAGTTATGTTTACATAATATCCAAACAAAGAAGGGCTATTTGACTCAGCTTCTCTGTGTAAGAAAGCTAGATTAGCACAGGCACCTGAGTTAAGCCTATCTGATTTTAAAAAATTACAGTAGATTAAAATTGGAAGCAACAGATAATCAAGTAGGTTTACAGAGGAGGCATCAAGAGGTACTGAAACGTCCCTTTTTATAACTGTGTCATTAAGTTACTTAATTTTGACAATAAGGAATTTTGACATTTGTGTTCTTTTTTATTTTTGTTCAAAAAAAAAAATAAACTTACAGATACTGTTTTTATTTCCCTATTGATTCACATAGCAATGTCATAAATATGACTCAACTCAAAAGTTAACATACAGATTTGAGTTAGGTATGATTAAACAAACTCTGATGCACTTATCTCAACCAACAGTATAATATTTACTACATCCACATCTACACACAGAGCACGAGCACTGCAAGAACAATATGCTAAAGAAAGTGGCACACATTAAGTCCAAAACCACTTATCCCCTGTAGGTGAAAGGCTGGCAGTTTTTTTTCTTAAACCATTCAGGAGACTAAAATTATAACAACATCCACAATACATTTAATTGTCCAATTAATTTACAGAGAAAGTGAGACTACCATTTATATTCACCTCTTACCCTGATGGCCTTCAAGCCACTTGATATTTTGTCCTCTTCAACAATAGCAATAACTTCCTGTCCAACAGCCAGTGGCATGCCGTTTGAAACAGCATCTTTTGTGAAGATTATCAAGTCATTGATCATCCCATAATCATGGCAAAATCTCGTCACCACTCCTTGCACGGTTTTTTGTTCTTTATGACCTGCACCTACAGAAAAAGTGTTGGTGTAAAAGCAAATCACTCGATCAAAGAACCATTAACTCGTAACAAAAAGTAGTAGCATTCTTACTAGCATTCATCAAGAAGTCATTCTCTTGCCCAACTTAAATACCCGCAGTAATTACAAACCAGTTTCACATTTAAAACTTGAAGGCTTATAGAAGAAAGCTCGTTAAATACAAATGACGTTTGTCTTTAAGCTGTATGGAAAACATACTTTGAAAAACTTAACATTAGAAAAAAAAAAAAAAAACACACAAAAACCTTTTCCCAAAAGTTCTGCTATTTTCAATGTTTCCCATATAAAAAGAAACAGTTCTCAGGGTTCTTTGCATAAGGAATCCAACACATTTAAGTTTCCTATACTGAAAAAATAGGGAAAGTAAACAAGCATGATGCTATATAAATCAATTAATCACACCTCTTTGTATAATAATTAATGCTTCTGAACTGAGAAGTGCGGTTCCTCTGGAAACCCATGACTTTCAAGTCTTTTGGATTAAAAGTAGTGTCTACTTACACATCACAGAAACTTTACCTCAACAGCACTGTACTACAATTTCAGGCTTAAACTAATATACTTCAGCCCAGCTTTACAGTTCTAAGGTATTACTAGCTACACTAACAACCAAGACTATTAATACAATTGTCTTGCTTTCTGTTTACTTAAGTATGCAAGAAATACTCTTTAGTAGTTTGAATGAAGCATGATTTGTAAGACGTTTGCATTTATCATAGTTAATCATGAAGTAAGCAAAGCGTCTATTTAAAGTCACCAGAGCGTGCCTTTCTGTTAAGCCACCCCATACACCTGCTCCCAACACAAAACATTTAGTATTACGATCTAAACGTACTGTCAGTATGCATGAAAAAAATAAGATTCCTACAGCCACAAAGCACAAGGTTTTAAAATCTAAACGCAATGCTTTGTTTAAAAGCTAATTTCATTTTAAGAAACATCTGTGAGGCTCCAGCCCTACAAGAAACGGTCCTCCCTAGTTTGATGCACCTAGTTCATAGAGGTTGTAGCTTAGAAACAAGCATTCCTGGGGGAGCTTCTATAAATATACTCAGAGAACTAGTTAATAGTAATGTAGTACTTGAAAGAGTTTCACAATTTACTATCTGTGTGAGAAACCAAGAGGCACTTTTGTTTAGCTCTACACATAGAACAAAGAATGAAAAGATTTCATTATAAAAAATATTCCTTCTTGTTTGGGTCATTTACACTCACTTCTGGGTACGCACTGCATGATTTTAAGTAAGTTTCCATGTGGTGCAGTCCACTCCATCATGCAACCTTCCTGTTGTCTATCCCTCCCCAATAATATTTACATATAATCCTACTAGAAGCATCTCAAGCGTACATCATTTTGAAGCCTCAAAGCATTGAGGTTAAACTATTTTTGGCAGCAGGATGCAGTGCACGTCCTTCAAGAACTACTTACAAACGAAGAGGTTGAAATACATGTTCAGGTAGCTCTGTTTTTTCATAGATGTGGAATGATGCTTACTTTTGCCTATTTTTTAAACTTGTATTAGGACTATTAGGTGAAGGAATGTAGCAAAAAATGAATTTCTTAGATAAAACTTTTTATCTTCAGTCTTTATGTCCTCAGAGAGGGAAGAATTGAAAGCTGAAGTTATTTCTCCAGTGACTTCAGGCCTTAAATTTATCCGTCAGAGTTATTAACACTTTTCTTTTTTTTTTTTTTTTGCTGATGTTTGTATTCTGTCAACAACCTACCTATTGTAAATTCTTTTAAATGCAGTTTTAAGTGAGGAACATTAGACATAACTTGGACATAACCCAGAAGTTGGACTCAATGACCCCAGTGGGGCTCCTTCCAACTCAGGATATTCTATGATCTTCTCCACATAACAGCCCATTAGAAAGGAGTTAGGAGAACTTACTTATGAACACGCTATTACAGAGGAAAGCCCAAGTGCAAACTGGCACAACACACCTTTCAGGCCTCGCTCCATGCTCTAACCGGCAACAGTGATTAAAGAACTGAGAAGACACAGTGTGAAGCAGCTGCCAGAACACTGCCACGCGGTTAGGAAGCAACAAACCCCTCCTGTTCCTGCTCTGCCTCCCCTCCCTGAGCAGCCCGGCCCTGATCCAGCCCCATTCACCCCCGCACCCGGCCCCACAAACCCGCAGCCCTGCAGGAACGCTCTACCTGCGCCCGCCTGCCTCACGTCGCCTCCCTCATCGCACTCTGCCCGCCTCCAGAAGAAGGCGAGCACCCTGGAGAGCAGCCCGAGCATGGCGCTCCGACCCGCCGCCACACTGCCGCCACACCGCTCCTCCCGCACCCCCACACGACGCCAGCCAATCACGCCGCTGGCTCGCGGTCACGTGGGAGAGTCGCCGCCGCGTGCCCGTGGGCCGTGAGGCGCCATGCAACCCCTTCCCGCCACCGCCTCGCCCAGCGCCATTTTGTGGAGGGTGCTGTAGGCCGGGAGCGGGGTGAGGGGGGGTGAGGCTTAGTTCCCTGGCCCTTGGAGATAATAAAGTTGATGTGTTGTAATAATAAAGTTGGTGTGTTATGGTATTACCATAGTTAGTGTATTATGACATTGAAATTGGTGTGTTATGGAATTACTATACAAATCTTAGAGCAGAGAGCCTGTGTATTCTGTTGGAGGCATCAGGGGATGCAGCCTGAGTTGTGGACGTGTACAATGGGTTTTCTGGGTTTCTGTAAATGAGGAGTTACTTACCAGGCAAAACCCTTGTCTGGCTGGCCTGAGGGCTCCCATCAGTGCCAGTGTTTTCCCCTGGCAGTGTGGCATGGAACCCACTGATGTGACATGGAGAATGTGGGAGAGTACACACTGGTAAGTAACCTACTACTGAGTCATAGCATCAGCTGAAGCAAGTTTTGAAGCAACAGAGCAAGCAATACATCATTATAAACTTGATGAACAGCAACAACAAGTTTTGTTTGTCTTCCTATCATTAATATAGGAGCTGCTGTGGCTCAAGAGGAAATAAACTTTGACTAACTGTTGCTTACCATTTCCATCTTTGATATATTTTACCAGCTCTCCTCATGCAACCTGCTTTAGGCATTTGGTGTAAGCCCCCTTTAAATTTTTTTTAACAAATAGTGTTTCACAAATCAGTTCCTGAGCTGGTGAGCTCAGCATCCTGGTAACGTCAGTGGGAAGAGCCGCATGAGGCTGGTGGAGGGGACGGTTTCAGGAGGTTTGGCAAAGCAGCCTATGCTTCTATGGGAAACTGCTTTACAGCTGTTAGCTGGAGGAAGGTCTGTCATCAGATTCTGAGACTAGAGTAGCGGTTGTCTTCGGCAACCTGTTATTTTCTGCTCATACGGTTAGCTCAGCGTTATTTAGGCAAGGAAGGGGTAGGAGTGTGCTGCAGACTGACGCTTTTACAAAGTTCTGTATGGTTCCTAGGCTGGAGGTAATTCTGGTTGCCAGTAATTACACACGGGTTCCCATGTCCTGCTCTGGAGTAACTGGGGAGATGCTTACTGGGAGGCGGGATGTGTGAGTATGAGTGTCTGTAGTCAGTGATCTCTTCAGAAAGAGATAAATGCCTGTCTGAAGATCCTGTTCCTGGCATAGTTTATAAAAGCCTTCACAGGTTGATTGTGCTGCTCAGGAATCTTACTGCAAGGTGAAAAAGGCAAGTATTTAATGTGGACTTCCTTTTAAATGTGAACATGATATGTTTGTTTACTACATCCACGCAAACAAAAATATTTAATATTTCAATAGCATAAAATGGTTACTATATATACTGATCAAACCAGTGTGAACTCTTCAGATGTTTCGTGTGAAAGACGGTAAAGAGTTTCCAAATAAATATATGTTATATTGGGTGAACAAGACATGCCTTTGAAGCTATTGGGCCTATATTTTGCTCTTGGTTCTGTATGTGCCCCAAGACATAAACTGGGAAACCAAAGAGTTTGAGGAATGGGCTCCGGAGAAACAAAATACTTCAAAGAGCTGATTTTAAAAGACCTGAAAATACTACACAGGAAATATAGATAATAAGCTAAAATAGTGTAATTAAATAATGTGTAAAAGAATGCATAGGTAATTGTTATATATACATATTACATGTTCTATATAATACAGTGTTTATACTGTATTATATAAATAGTATGTATATTAGTTCTTTATGTATTATATATGGGAATCAGAAACTGAATCAAAACATGAATATGTGTGTGTATATATGATATATATGTATGGAACTAATAAAAACTCATCTGAAAAAAGGAGGAGTTAGTTAGCATGATAAAAATAAATTTCACCAGAGATACATATTTTTGCATTTACAAATGGGAACAAAGGCATGACCTTGGGTTTACAGGTAGGGAAACTGCCTCAGGTTAGAATGCTTTTTTGTTCTTTAGTAATATAAACCTGTAAGTATAGCAAGTTCATGTACACATTTATCACATTGTCCCTATCTTTTAACCTAACTTAGAATAAACATGCTTAATTCATAAACCCTTTTCAGAAGCCTGTAACGTTCTGTTGGCATTGTTATATTTTATGCAGCCTTTGTGTAGGTTTCCTGTGCACCTGGTAGAATTAGTAGGAATCTCTTCATCTAGCTACCTTTGTACAGTACCTAACATTACAAGGTGACTTGGGCTCTGACCACCAGATTTTCTATTGTGTCTTTTGTGTATATATAAAAATGACCCAAGACTTTGAATGGAGTCAGAAACATGAAATTAAGGGAACTTAAGATTCCCAGAAAGAGGTTTTGAGTAGAAACTGAAGGCTGAAGGTTAGGTGTTTTTTGGTTGACACTGATGAAAAATGCAGAGGGTACTGTAATCACATACTGAGCCTCTCTGCAACAGCAAGCCAGCAAATACTGAGAAATGCAGAGGAAAGGGGGAAGAAGAAATCTCACTCTAACCTGAGGAAACGCTGTAGTGCCATGCTTGAGCGAGGGGGCTTTCAGGTTCCATACAGTCTGAGAGACTTGGAATTGTGAACAGAGATTCCTAGTGTTGTTGATCCCTGCTCTGCTCAGTGACATTGGACATTATAAATTCATTTTTACTGAAGGAGATTAGATGAAATAAATACCTGAATATCTCACCAGCTTTGTGTATTTAAATAAAAAATGAACAAACACCTCCCTGAACTGACAGGAATGGTCAAAAGGAATAAAATATGATCCTGTTTTATATCTGTGGTAATGGGCAAACCCATATTATTAGTACCTAACAGTCATAGAAAAAAATGTGAAGTAGGCACTATCCATTTTCCATTAAAACATAGTCTTTGAGAGGATACAGAGAATGGAAATATTTGCATAGTGTCTTCTGTGAGCAGAAGAACAGAAGGGCTTAATTGCTTAAGAGAGTTTTGCTAGGCTACGGTTTCTTTTTTTTCGCCCTTTTCCAGCACAGTTTACAGCTTTGTATAGTGCATGACTAATTTCCAAGTTTCAGACTATTCCAACTGTAACATTCGATATTTTTTCAGTATTGGCTGGCATTTTGAGAAGAACAAAATCTACAGTCAGTACAAACTGAAAAGTAGTGCTGTTCTAAAGGTTTTTTTTTAGCATACTTTAAAAGGTGATGTTCTTCAGAGTCCTGAAAATCTAATTGTGGCTTGGGCACAACAGTGTTTAGAGTGTAAACAAAAGACCCTGTCATTGCTGCAGTTGTCAAGGTGCCAGCATTTTCAAGATAAAAGCATTCTTTCTCTTTTTTTATTGCCTAATAAGCAAGAGGACTGGGTCCAATGTACGCTGCCCGATGCATGTCACTGCTGCCTGCTAGATTTTAAGTACGTTGTGTAGCCATCACGGTGCTCTGTAAGTGTGAATGTCCACATGATTCCAGGGTGCAGGCTTTATCTGAACACTCTAGAAAACTAAGGATAGTAGAAAAAGGTAAAGAAGAGTTCGACAGTGAAGATAAGATTCTTGGTAAGTTTCAAACTTTTAACTTCCCAACTTGTTGGGTACTTGAATTTCTAACTGTAGGGTGTTCTGAAAGAATACTGTGTTCTGAGTAGCTTTTTCTCTTTTGAAACAAGAACCAGATTGTTGAATATCATTATCACTGGCTATGATAATAAATAAAACTGGTAAACTATGAGGAAGGTTTTATTTAAGATGCCAAGTAAGGGGTAGTACTTGATTAAAAAAGGTATTTGAAACTTCTTCCATTTGTTGGTCTGATTTGGAAGCAGATCTGTATGTGCGTAGTATGGTCATTTTCTAGTGTATTCTGTTAATTAAAATTCAGGAGGCATTTTCCTGTTCCCTGGCCTAACTGAAGTTTTTGCTGTGCTTTTGTTCCCTATCTGAATAGATGTTGTTGAAAGCCAAAGTGTAAGGGAGAACTTTTCAAAGACGGCATGACTCACTGAGCGGTGAGAAGATCACAAAGTGTACAGGCAGCCGTGTTCACAAGGCTCTTTTAAACTGACAGTTAACTTTTCAGTCAAAGGTAAGCTCGAAGGTTTTTAACTGTTGAAAAATGTGCAGGAACTGTAATGCTAGGTACTCAAGGTATTTGAACAGATTGGCAAGCAGTGGGATGAACAGAAAAGGGCAAAGTGAACAAGCAAAATGGTTGATACTTGATAAAACAGGAAAAGTTTGCTGTAGCTGAGTTACTGTCATTGTATGAGTTCATTGGAGTTATAGTGAGGTCTATCATTTTAGATGCCCGGTAGGTTTTATAATCAAATGTTAGCATCTAAGCATGTTTACAAGTCTTTTTCTGTCCTACATTTTTTTAAAGGGGGTGGGAGAGTACTTTGATTATACAGTTACTTCCAAAGATATTTTTTAGATCTTAGAATAAAAGTCTGTTGAGGTGTTGTAGATGCACAAACTTTCATTTTGTTGGTACGTACACTGTATTATTATGAACCGTGGCTATAGGATGTAATTTAGTTACTGTGTGCAAGTAAGTTCTTGTAAACCTGCATATTTTAATGCGGCTTAGTACTAGTACTTCTTTTTAATTTTATTTCAAATAGACAAAAAAAATAGTTGAGCACTGATCTGAATATGTGAAGAAACTAAGTTATATTTTTGGTCTTTCTTCATCATTAGCATTGCCATTATTATTTAATTGCCTTTGCGAAGTGTTATGACCAGGGAAGAAGTTTACAGAGAAGAATTTAGCTATGACAGAATGCCGACTTTGGAGCGGGGAAAGCAAGAGAATGGAAATTATGTACCAGATATCAAATCCAGTGACCTTCAGCTATCAAAGCGACTGCATCCTTGCTTTATTTACAGAACATGGATCTTTTCTTTACTGATGGGCGTAAGTACTTCGAATATAGAAAATGTAAAAGTGTAAGGGAGGTCTTAGTACCCTGGAATCTATCCTCTTTTGGATCATTAGAGGAGTCACAGTTTCATCACTGGTAGTATTGAATATAAACATCTGTACAGAAAGCAACATATTTTGCAAATTTATAGTGTAACTCTTAATTAACTACTGGTATTCTTTGGATCATTTTGCACTAATTAAATATGCTATACAAAGGCTGATTTTTGTCTTTAATATTAAACAGAGTGATTGTGGTGGTTTTAAGTATCAATCCATTTGTATGTATTAGCAATGCCTTTTTGTCAAGTATCATGATCATATGCCTTATTTTAAGATGTTTTTAAATATTGAAAGTACTTTACTTGCCATCATAGCATTTTGGCATTAAAAATGTATATTATATTTAATTGCCGAGTTCTACTGTTTTCAATAGTCATGGAGTCATTTGATGTAATTTTTATGTAATGAGTGACATACTTCTGTTTCTTACATGAACGTCATAGTGATTTGAATTTTTGTGTCACTGCTCTAGAGTCACCGGACACAGACCTTGCATATGCATTGTGCTACTCCATGGTCTCAGCCAAGATAATTAAAATTCATTATAGCAATTACAATTAAGCCCTTTTTTTTTTTTTTCTTTTTCTGTCATCTGTTGTGTTTTGAAGAGTAATTTTTGTAAGATCTAATACGTTTCACTGTTAATACAGTAATTACTTATTTTTGCACAGTGAATAGAAGTAGTGCCTTATTTTTGAGGAAACAGCTGAACGTTTTTCCATCCTGACAATCTGTGAAACTTGGGTTTCCTTACGGATGTACTATTACACAAAAAGAAAGAGCAAATTAAGAGCTGGCTTTCTTTGCATTAAAATTTCTCAGTATCTGTATGCTAAGCAACAGAAGCATTTCCTTCTCTGGCAAAAAGAACCATGTTCAGGGCAGCAGTTGCAACGTATATAAGGATTGACATCAAAGTGGCTGAGGGTATAGGCTGTTCTTGTGCAGAACAATTCAGTATGCTTCAAGCACAATTTCAAGTTGTGTTCTATAAATACTGTTCTTCCAGTGTGCTATAATTCTGTGTGAATGTGTGTGCTCATACACACATATGCTATCCTTATTTTCTCTGATCTGTCTTTTGATGAAGACGTTTTAAAGACCCCCTGAGAACTTTGCGACATGAACAAAATATCCAAACAAGAAAGAAGAGCCATTCTGTCTCATCTTTCCCAACCCCTTTGAAGAAATGTATACTCAGAGGGAAACAAACAAACAAAAACAAGCAAAAAGAATAAAACATTTAATGCTGGAAGTTTAACTCAGATACAATTACGGAATACATAGAATAAATAGAATGGTTGGCAAGGGAACAGCAGGAATTGTGCATTTATGGTTATGCCACTAGAAGAAGATGGTAAGGGAGTTTGGAGGGAGACAGTAAGGTTCTTCATAGGTGGAAGAACCTTCATCACTATATCCTAATATTACTTCTGTTACTGTGTTCTCATTGGTAATTGCCTGGCTGCCTATATAAATCATGAATATTGGTGGAGCCAAACAGAATATAAAGTAGAGGCTTAGTTGAGTTTTCTGAAACATTTTTTTTGCTGCCGAACCCTCTGCAATTACCTTCTGAGCATTTCATTAGGTATTTGCCAGCTCAGGACACAGTACTTGATTCACACATGCTTGTATTGTTCAGTATTAGGTCTTGGTAAACAGCAAAATATATTTTTCAGAACTCAACATGCTTTGATATTTTGCTTCAAAATTATTAACACAAAGACTGCATTATTACATGTGCATCAGTAGCTCAATTTTAAAGGAATTACTGACTTGTCTTTTAAAAATAGTTTTATTTGTATTAATTTGTATTATTTGTTGCTTTGCAGACTTGCCTCCTTATTACTTCTGGATTTTCACTGTATCTGGGAAATATTTTTCCATCTGAAATGGATTATTTACGTTGTGCAGCAGGTTCAGTAAGCATTGTTAATTATTTGCTGTGGCTGTTTGACAGCAAAATCAGTAAATACTTTGGATTTCATTTCTTTTTATTTCATCTGTCTTTTTACTACTAACTTTCTTTATGGAAGATACAATCTTGTTTAACAGTTCATTAAGTGAATTCTCATCTCATGGGTAAGGGAGTAGCCATTTTCACAGACAGTGATTTGTGCTACCATTTTTGTTAATCAGCTTACCATGGGCACCCAGTAATTATCTGCATGATTTTTTTTTTCTGTGCCTGATTTTAAGAAAATTTGCACTTTGGGGAATTTCTTGCCTGAATAGTGTCAGAAGTTTTTCAGATTGTATTTCAAGGTATTATGTTTTTCAGTATATTTTGTGATAATATCAAAATTATATTTGTCTTATATATTTATATATATGCTTAACCTACACTTTAGACCTTTAGACCTTAGTCTGATGTACTTGCTTTGTTCATGGCATGATTCTGTTCCATCATTGCTTTTTTGGCAACTTAACCTGTGGATTTGTTTTATGTTAGATGTACGGCTAATGCTTGACTTTAAACAAGTCCCAGTAGTTGCTCCGTGAATGAGTTGGCACTTAGGTTTCTTCTGGAGGTTTTGAATAAAGCAGAAGCAATTTTTGAAGTTAATGACTTCGCTCATCTGTTATGCTCTGCAACATTAATGTGGTTACTGAGTTACTGTAGTTACCTTTCTCTGCCCCAAATTTTGTCTCTTTAAACCTTGTATTTATTGAGAATTTCTAAAGATAATGGAGGCAATGCAGTTGGAAGAGCCTAGAGAGCTGTATAGCTCTATAAATGACCACTGGCGCGTTTAGGAAGAGCAGCATCGCTCTCTAGACCTTATTGGCTATCTTGACCAGGAGTAGAATTCAGTCACCTAAACATCATCAAGTGATGTTCTAGAGACTCAGGGGCATCCAGGACTGAAATGTATCCTTTTATGAGGTTACATATAGGTTGATTAGGTGTTAAGGAAGTTCTGCCAAGAATTTTAAATGTCCATGTTAATCTATTTATAGTGGTTCCCTTGTTAAACCATCACAGCTCAGATATGCGAAAAGATAACTAATTAAGAAATGCATCATCTGTTACACAGTTGATCATTTAACATGGAAATCTTTTCAATAATTTTAGTATATTTTTATTTTGCTTATAAATATGTTGCTAACAATACATATTTGTGGAAAATAGAGTTGGATCTGTAATAGTAACATATTAATTGTGGTGTCGAGCAGCTAGGGGTTAGAGAAATTACTTTGTGAAACTTTTCCTTTATGTGGGATTTTTCCATCTAGCTCTGCCATTATGTAGTGAAAGTCTCCTAGTGAAAGTAATGTGGAGGTCCTAGGCACCGTTATTAAAATGCAATATGACTCAGCAGATCAGTTTTTACAAAGTTCTTTGGAACTGTGTGGTTGAGATTGGACAAATTCTAGTTTCAACAAACATGACACTCTCTTTTTAAAAGAATGTGGAGGCCAAGCTTAGGAGTAGCTGTGTTTTTCTTTCCCTGTTTAAGGATCTCATGCCTTCTAGAGTTAATTTGAACTAACAAAGGCATGAAATGCCTCGTGAAAGACTTTCTTTCTTTCCTTTACTCATCACATTGTGTTGGGTAGCTAGTCAAAACTGAGGGGTATGGAAGGCTCTTTTAAACCTCTGGTAATCCTCAAATACCAAATGTAATTAATGAGCTCAGACAAGAGGGACAGTCTTTCCTCAGAGCTTCAGATCTTCTGTTTTTCCAATTATTACCTGTAATATTAAGTCAGACCCAATAAAAAACATGTATAGAAAAGTATATAAAATTCTTTGTGCAGAATATCCCACTAGTCTTCTCTCTTAATTTTCCCAGTGTATTCCTTCAGCAGTTGTGAGCTTTGCTATAGCAAGGAATAAAATTAATGTGGTAAGTATGAGATTTTTATTGGCAACTCTCTCTATATATATAAATATATTTTTTTCTCCTGTTGTTAAAATGAGAGAGAAACCCTTTCTGAAACTGTTTTACAGATACCTAATTTTCAGATTCTGTTTGTCTCTACATTTGCGGTTACAACAACATGTTTAATTTGGTTTGGATGCAAACTTGTCCTAAATCCATCAGCTATAAATGTAAGTTACCTAAACAATTACTAATTAATACTACATTTATCCTTATTAAAAAAAAAAAAAAAAGGTGGAGATAACATGTAACTACACTATTCTCAATCTAGAGAGATCGTCTAAGCAGTAACTTTACCTTTTGGAGTAAGAAAAGACCTGAAAATTGGCATCAGATATAAAACCTTCTATGGATAAAAGATGCACAGTACAGCTAATTTACTGGAGATTAATATAGAAATAACTTTCCTGTCTTGTATTTTAAGTTCAAATGCATGAATATGATGTTCAAAGGTGATCTAGTTTAATCAACTGCCTGTTTACTTTTTTGTTAACTGTGGTAATTCTGTGGTAATTTTTTTTTTTTAATAGAGTAGGATCAGAAGAGAAAAAAAGTGATTTAGTACCTCTGCTGTAGATAAGTCAATTTTCAGAGTTGAATTCTACTGACGTGAGAGTGTGTCACAAAAAGTGCAACTTCTAGGACATTTCAGATTAAGTGTAATCCTTTCTTGGATCTTCTACAGTGTATAGTTTTGCTTCTGAGGTGACCAGGAAAGAAACTTTTGATGAACATTTTTCCCATACATCATCAACAAAGAGAAGGCAGCTGTGAATGTTATTCAAAGCACATGTATTTCATGCTGGGAAAAGTTCTGTTTTGGAATCGCAACCTTTTAACAGTTGTCTTTGATTGGCTAAAACAAAAAGTAAAACTATAGTGTTTTTTTTTTGGCTATGGTAAAATGTTCTGAAACTTCTACACTATATAAGAATATGATGTGTAAGAATGAGTAATACAGCAGTAGGTGTTACTGTTACTTTTGATAAATATACTCTTGATAAATACTTACTCTTGATAAAATGCTCTATCAGAGAACAGCAGTGCTTGATACAACTACGTCATACATTTCGTATGAAGGTTAATGACTGCTATCATCTGCTATTGTTCATTTCTTCTCCCAGCATTGTATCAGCTGTTGTGATAGTAATAGCTCAGCAATAATAATAGCTCCCTGTAATAATATAGGAGATCTAAACCGGTGTTACTAACAAAAGACTTCTTAACAGAAAAATAATACAGGCAAAGTTTGCTTTAGAGCATGCTATGCTATTTTAATAGCATCTGGTTAGCTCCAGATATCACAGATGTTGAACTTCTAAATTATTTGTGTTTGCTTCCCCGTAAAAAGTGTGGAATATTAGGTCAATACTTAAAAACCTGCTTTTAAAATTAGTAACTAATTTCAGGTTCAGATTTCTGTGCAGCTGGCCTCATTTTCAGGGACCAAATGTTGAGATCAGTAAGAACTGTGGAGATTTAACACTGGACAGTCAGATCACTGGAATTCAAGTGGTACTGGCTTTAGATATAGGAGATTTGTCCCTGTGATTGATGGGAAGTGTTCCTCTGGGTTCTGTGCGTATCTAAGGCCAGTTTACACCAGTCAATTCTTTGTACAGCCCTTGCTAGTTTATTGAGCAGTTCCCTCATGCATTTCCTCCACCACACTTCAACTGCCTTAGGCTGTTAGGACTGAATAAATTACATGCCAGGCACAAGGGTACGGCCTTTATCCCCTTTAACTTCCTTTCTTGGTAGAGAGTTCAAATATTAGAAAACAGTCTGTGCTTTTTTGGGAGAGACCAGAAGAGAAGTGTGTCTCCGGCCTAGTGAGTTCCTTGATGTTCCCTTCCACTGGTGTGTAGACAGGATAACGGCCCTGTCAGCGGTGGCTGTGTCTGCCCAGGAAAGGTGGGCCCAGGGGACTGACTGTGTCCCCATACCATTCACGCACGCATGTTCAGTATGATTCAGTATTTCAGATGGCACTGGCAGCAGTAGTGCTGAACCCCAAATGGTTGGCTGAGTAGCTTCCGGGGCGCCCTCTGCTGTCTGTGTAGACAGCATTGCCACTGACGGGTGGAAGCTTAGAAGATGCGGGTTCATGGAGGTGCTGGAGCGTAGGTGCTTGGTTCGGTTGCCTAACCATAAGTGTGTGTCCCAGTTAGTTGTGAAGTGGCTCATCCTGCCTCGCTCCAGCTACTGATCCAGGAGGGCGTCAGTCTTCTCTAGGTTCTCTGTCATTATTTGTCAGACTTGTGGAGATGGCTTGGAACATCCGTAAGGTATTAAATGTATGTTTAAACAACTATAGTGAAATTAAATCACTTACATTTTGAACTGAGTTCTATGCTTTACATATAAACCACATTTTTACTACCTGGTGCAGGTTCAGAGCAACTTCTATTAAGGTTGTGATGATCCACTATTTTCTACCCAGTTGCACTGGCATGTGCCTTAGTCACAGAAGGGGGTTATGGATGTAGCTTACATGGTTCTCTGTATCTGTAATGGTAGTTATAGCGAGTTTTATATAGTACTTTGAAATCTAACATTGATTTTCCCATTGTTACAGATGGTTTGAAAAGGTATTTACTTTTAGCTTTAGCTGTATTTATGTTTAAAAAATACAACCAAACTTCAAAACTGTTGCTATTTTTACTTTGGTCTAAGGGCATTGAATTAATTTTGCAAATGGAATACTCTGATACTCTAGATACATCATATCAGAAAAAAATACTGGAAAGATAAAATTTAAATTTTAAAATTTCAATTTTATTTACTGTTTTCTTCACTTTCTGTTATTTTCTTATAGCTAACACTAAATGTGCTAGTGTGTCCATGTAGTTATGGTGCTTCTGGACCCAAACTCGTATATCTACTTGGCACTGCACTGTATAACGTGGCCTCGCTAGCCCATGTCAGTACCAGTGCTATGTGTCAAAACACATCTAAATCATGGGAATTTACAGGCTGGATTAAATTGTTCTGCAGGCCACATGTTTGACACCTCTCATTTTGCCAAATAACGTCTTTATTCTTCAGCTAGCACTTTTCCTAGAAGCTTACCACTATGATATTTATTGCTGTTTGCGGCTCTAACACAACTGTACAGTCTGTTGTGTACTGCAAGGAACACCGTTGTGATTTTTTTGAGAAAGATAAATTTGAGTACAAAAACAAAAACCCTCACAAATCTGCCACGTATGATCTTTTTCAAAACAACAACAAAAAGCAAGCAAACAAACAAAACCTACACTGCAAGATTCATGTCAAAGGAGAATTTCAATTTGATCATCCCAGAAAAAGGTCTGACATGAGGAAACAATATAGTTAATCAAACAACGGTTTGCTGCAATTATATTGGTTCTGAAAGGGTTAGTTCTCCTTAAACTTTCAGTACTTTGCTCAATGGCCAGACCTAACTATCAAATATTTTTTTGGGCTGCCACTGGAAAAACATGGTGCTTCTGAAGACTTATACAGGGAGATCTACACTGCCTAACTTGCATGCCTCTAAAAAATGATCAGTCAAACCCATGTAGAACAGGTATTGTCTCAGGAAAAGAGGTAGATAAGAGAACGTTAGAACAAAGGGAATATTAAGTATTCCATTCACATATTCATGTCTTGAAGATGAACAATGGCAAGAGGAATGGCAGCATCCACGTTTTTATGCAATAAAGTAATCTGTGAGACCTGCAGGAGTTGTAAAACCATGAAGAGTGTTCATCAATGCTTTACTAGCATGAGGCAGAACACAGAGCTAGGACTCTTGGCCCAGTTGTTTGGAATGCGTTTTCATTCAGCATTGCGTGATTTGCAGTGTAGGCACTGGAAGCCTGTGGCCCTCCTTCTCTCCCAGTGGATTTCCTTAGCCCCTGGGCTAGTCAAACTCCCTCTTGTTTGTCTTCTTTCTGTTCCTAGGAATCTTTCATGATTTGCAGCAGTGTTCTGGTTTCACATGGGAGGTCCTGCAAAATGCAAGAGTACCTAGTAACATCCCACATGTATTAAAACTCTCTTTTGGAAGACAAATAATGCACTCTTCTTCAGGCAGATTATTTCCATAAGTGAAATAAACATCTTTCTCAGGTTAGGCATTCTAAGTATTATGTAGGCAACTAAGTGCTGTCCTAGCAATTCATCAAAAATTAAAAAAAAACATTTTTAAAAGTACCTAATTAATAGATACATCTAAATGTCAGAGAAAATAGACAGCTGGGTCCCACCTCCTTGTTTACTTTTAATATGGAAGATATAACTCTTTTGTCTGGAATTGCACTGACAGATAAATTTCAACTTGATTCTGCTTATTCTGCTGGAAATCTTCATGGCAACTACCGTGATCATTTCAGCTAGATCTACTGAAGACTGCTGTATGAGAAAGAAAGTAGGTACCCTTAAAAATTGGAATTCATTGTATTTTGCTGTTTTTTCTAAGTAACCTAAAAAAATATTAGATTTTTCCTATATTATGTATGTTGACAAGTTACTGGTGACTCTGGTGTATCATATCATATTTCATAATAAAATTAGGTTTGAACATTATAAAAATAGATTTAAACAATAATTAAACATACTGTACTAAACAGTGATAGCCTCTTCTGTCTTTAAGAGTTCAGTGGACCCTCTGTAAAATGAACTACTACAATTATGCAGCTTGGGGCTGTGTGAGTATTTTGTGAACAGGCATGGCAAATGTTTTATTTATATTTTGTAGAACAAAACTTCATGAGGTATGAAACATTAGAATACTGTGACTTGTATGTATGCAAGCAATGCCTTTTTGTTGCATGAAGTGGAGATGGTATCTGTCATGTATGCTGATTTGGTGGTGTCTGGACAATTAGTATTGTCTTCAGGATTTCATAGAATCATTGAATGGCGTGGGTTAGAAGGGATCTCAAGGATCATCTAGTTCCAACCCCCAGTTTGGGGCTGTAGATTGAATTGTCTTTGTTCATAATTGCTCTCCCAAATCACATCCTCTTTTCCATGTTATTCCCTTTACCTAATAATGAAGCAAATGTGTGTGCTATGCCATTTTGCGTTCCAGTGGAAGCATTGCTTGCTAGACAAAGTCATGTTGTAAATTGTCCTCCTTCAGTTACTGTTTATCCATGTCCACAAAATCTGAACGATTCTGAAAGATTTCTGAAAATCTGAAAGAACTTTGGAAGGATCAAGAACAAAGTATGTATTTTGAAGGCAGAAAAGGGAGAGAAGATGACCATATTTCACTATTAAGCAGTATAACAGCTAATGTGGAACTACCTCACTTGTTTTCAGTGGTCTGACACTGGCAAACACTGCAGTGTGTCACTGGTGGTTCTGGTGGGCCAACCAAATGTTGCCTAACATCTCTAGGATCTGTAACAGATTCTACAGGATATTAGAAGAAATGTATTGCTTTGCATGTTTTCTCAATCGTGATTTTTATTCCCCTCTAGAATACTGCATATGACAGTACCATTGTTACAAGCAACGTCAGCTTTCCTACTCGAATTCTGAAGTCCTACTCAGTAAGCACTTGTTTTCTTTCATTAAATCAAATTGTTATTTCATTGTTCTAAGTGCTAAACTCCTTTAAAGTCAGAAATAGTTCAATGTAGGTAAGAACTGAAAGAACAGATTTAGTCAGAAATACCAGATACATCCTAAAATGCTTCCTTTTACAATATTGCAAGATAAACGGTAACTGCCCTGTACAATAGGAAAAAGACTACTTAATGACTTAAAGATAAATACTGTGAACTGAACTGTTTAGTGGAGCTAATAAATGAGAGTATAAATATGCATAATGAAGCTAATCTTGTTTTCATTTAAGCCAGCAGGAGTTTTGCCATATTTTACATCCGCAAAACATTGACTTTTTGCATATCTAATGGCACAAAAGCATTTTTTTTTCTTCCAGTGTGTTCTTTTCTATATGCAAAAAGGAAATTTAGTGTTCAAATACACTGTTAATAATTTGCATGCTCTACTTTTTTTTAGGTAATTGAGGTGATTATTGGAATTTCATCAGTATTTGGTGGCATAATTGCTTTGAATATGGATGTTCTAGTCTCAGGTCCATATCTTTCGGTAACATTCTTTTGGATCTTAGTTGCTGTAAGTAGAGCAAAATCAATGTGCTTTTTTTAAACAATGCCTTTGATTTTTCTTTTTTTTTTCTCTCTACTAGAATGTTCTCATTATACTTAATATATTATGTAATATGGTTGTTCTATTTTGATTTACCAGATGGAAATGAGTAATAAAACAGGAGTATTGGAAGTTTTCTGTCAAACAGGTCCCAGTTTTTAGAAAATTTCAGGCTGCAAAATATAAAGTTGAGTATAATTTCAGTGTGGTAGAATCCTTAGATTGTTACCTGTATCCCATCAGCATTAACGGTCTTAAAAGCCTGAAACTGATTGGTAATCCTTGTAACAGGTAACAGCCTGCACCTAGGAGCAGTGCATTCATAAAGCCCTAAGGGCACAATCTGCCCTTAGTAAAGCCATGTTGTCTGGTGATTGGTGACAGCCAATACAGATTCACTAAGGGCAGATCATGCCCAAAAAATCTGGTGGCCTTCTATGATGGGGTTGTAGCATTGGTGGATAGGGAAAGAGCAACTGACATTGTCTACCTGGGTTTGTGCAAAGCATTTGACACTGTCTCCCATGGTATCTCTAAATTGGAGAGACATGGGTTTGGTGGATGGACCTTGGTGGGTAAGGAACTGGCTGGATGGTTGCACTGAGAGAATTGTGATCAATGTCTCAATGTCCAAGTGGAGATCAGGAAGGAGTGGTGTTCCTCAGGGGTCAGTACTGGGACCAGCACTCTTTAACATCTTTGTCAGTGACATGGACAGTGGGATTGAGTGTACCTTCAGCAACTTTTGCCAGTGACACCAAGCTGTGTGGTGTGGTTGGCACTGTGGAAGAAAGGGATGCCATCCAGACGGACCATGACAGGCTTGAGAGGTGGGCCTGTATTAACCTCATGGGGTTCAAAAAGGCCAAGTGCCAGGTCCTGCACCTGGGCCGGGGTAATCCCAAGCACAAATGCAGACTGAGCGGAGAATGGATTGAGAGCAGCTTTGATGAGAAGGGCCTGGCGGTGTTGATGGATGAGAAGCTCAACATGAGCCGACAATGTGTGCTTGCAGCCCAGAAAGCCAACTGTATCCTGGGCTGCATCAAAAGAAGCATGGGCAGAAGGTCAAGAGAGGGGGTTCTCCCCCTCTGCTCTTGTGAGACCCCACCTAAAGTACTGCATTCAGTTTTGGGGACCCCAGCACAAGAAGGACATGGACATATTAAAATGAGTCCAGAGGAGGGTCAAGAGAATGATCAGAGGGCTGGAGAACCTCTCCTATGAAGACATGCTGAGAGAGCTGGGGTTGTTCACCCTGGAGAAGACAAGGCTCTGGGGAGACCTTATAGCAGCCTTCCAGTACCTAAAGGGGGCCTACAGGAAAGCTGTCTCTTTGTCAGGGAGTGTAGTGAAAGGACAAGGGAGTGTGGTTTAAAAGTAAAAGAGGGGAGAATTAGATAAGCTTTTTGGAAGAAATTCTTTAATGTGGCATTGATGAGACATTGGCACAGAAAAGCTGTGGATGCCCCATCCCTGGAAGTATTCAAGGCCAGGTTAGATGGGGCTTTGAGCAACCTGGTGTGGTGGGAGGTGTCCCTGCCCATGGCATGGGAATTAGATGGTCTTCAAGGTCCCTTCTAACCCAAGCCATTGTATGATTCTATGATCCTGTGATAAAGGATGTTGTGCTACCCTGCTTGCAACAAACTGAAGAGGTTCAGAAAGATGACTGTGAACACTACATTTATATATGGCTCCTATGTCTGAAAAATTCATCGGTATAAAGTGGGAAAATATCATAAATAAGTTCTTCAGCATATAGAACTCACAAAGTTCAGTGGGGTTCCTTAGGTTTTCATGCAGAAGCGTCAAGTTTTGTGAGTAATATTTCAGTCTGTGCAGGTTTAAGGCATGAAACTCATTAAATGTAAGTTAAATGAATATTAGTTTTACCTCCATTTAAGTAATTGATTACCAATAATGTCATAAAAAGAATATATGGTTCAGGAAATTTAGGATGTGATCTATAACAAGTGGGAATTACTATTGCACAGTTGTAGATTGTGTAATTTTCCAGTAGGTAAATATTTATTTTTATACTTTATTGTCTTGTATTATATTTAGTGCTTTCCAAGTGCCATTGCAAGTCACGTGGCTGCTGAATATCCAAGTAAATGTCTGGTGAGTAAAATCCTTGGATTTTGTCATTAGAGTGTAGTAATACTCATTTGCCCACTTGTTTTTAGTTACTTTTACAAATACAACAGAAATTTATAGCAAGAGTGTAAGTTGATATTCCTGAAAAGAAATCCAGTAGCTCCCTTGGAGTCTTCCATCAATTCTAGGAAAGAATTCTACGGATTTTTTGTTTGTTTATTTTTGGTTTTATACTGGTTCCTTGGGAATGGATATTGCTAAATGGAAAAGAAATACTTCACATTGTGCACCCAGAACTGCTTTCATGCTCTTGAGCTGAGGTCCTTTCCATTATGTGCTGTAATTTCTGAAAGAAGAAAATGAGGTGTGCAGTTTGTATTGGACTTAAAACGTATTTTAAACAACTTCTTGATCTGCATGACTAGCAACAAAAATAAAGAATGTTCAGTAGAGTGCATTTAATCCATGAGTGTCCCAGATGTGTAGTAAAGTCTGCTTAAAACATCTGCTCTAAGTTACAGTCATGCAGCCATACTTAAGTCAGTAATGATGCATGACCACAACTGAAGTCAGAATTTGATCCTGTAGGATGATACTTGAATGAAAACTAGGCTGCTATTGTATTGCAATAAAACTGCCTCAAAGCACTCAAATCTATTTGCATAGTTATTTTAGGTTGTAAGTCTGCAATATATGCTGTTAATTCTCATTGTTTCATACAAACTGAAAAATAAATGATGCTTCTTTACTAGGTCCCTAAATATGGTATTGTTTCCTCTATCTGCATATGAAAGACACTTTTAAAATTAGACAAAAGACCTGTCACACGTCTTAAATGGAAAATGAATTACAAAACAGCAGTGTTTTGGCTAGGAAAATTAATTTATTCAAAGCTTGCTTCTGTATCTCTGTACAATGTAAATGTCTGTGAAGATTTGTCTCATGTAATCTTCTACACATTAATACACTTCTGTTTTGCTTGCTTTAAGGACGTACAGCTAACAAACCAAAATTGTTACTTGTTTTTGTTCCTCTTTATCATTTATTATCTTATTTTATTTAGGTTGAGGTTCTGATTGCCATTAGCAGTGTCACCTCTCCATTGTTGTTCACAGCTTCTGGATACTTATCCTTCAGTATCATGCAAGTTGTAGACATCTTTAAAAATTATCCACCTGCTGTTAAAGTATGTATTTTTATGCAGTTGGAAAATTAACATCTACCTATTAAAGTAGCAACAAAAGAATGAAGATATCCATGTCTCTATTTTTAGCAATCTTATGATGTACTACTGTTGCTTCTGATGTTGATGCTGCTAATTCAGGCATGCCTTACTATTGGAACTGTAATACAGTGTGTAAATTACAAGACAAAAATGAAACTTCAAGATTTGTCCTGGGCAGAGTCACAGGTTAAAAAACAAGAATACAGAACAACAGAGGTATGTATTTATAGCCACTATAAAATTTAAAAATCTTTATTAAAATTATATTTTTTGGTAATATTTTGTGTTTAGTTAACGCAGATCACAAGTAAAAGCTGCTGTGTAAAACTGTGAAGATGTGAATATAGTGGTGAATTCCAATGTAAACAGATAACATTTTGCTGGTCAAATGATAACTGTGGCATGACAGAATCACATTTGTGACAAGTCCTGTTACGAGAAAAACACTTGTAAGGTTAAGGCCCTGATCTGGTCTTATTTGTATTATGGGCTCCCAATTATGGACAGAGTCCATCACTATACTAAAATAAAATGGTAGTCCTACTGCATATGACAATCCATAGTTGTTATTTATATATGTCAGCACAAATCTTTAGGAAAGATGATGCCTTGCATGACTGTGCTCTGATAATGGGATAGCCATCTATTAAGAAAGGAGTGGACTTACCTTTTAAATGCAAGCAGAAGTTTTGGACTGTGGAATGACAGTAGTCAGTATAGTTGTACCCTGTAATGTGTGCTATAGTAGAGTAAATGTACTAAGCCAAGTTAGTTCTAAGTTCCCTAAACTGCAAATGGGAAGTGTTAGGAATGTGGAGCATAGGAACAACACTTAGCAAGCTGCATGAGTGGCTACCTCTGCTGGTCAGTAGGAGCCAGAGAGCTGAGGAGGGTGTATGGAATCCCAGCTCTTGCCATTCCTATGTATGTTATTGAAATTGATGATGAAGTTTGGAATTTATTTCCCTCCTGCACTTACATGCTTAAGCTATCCTTTCAGATATGGATTTAGCGAATACTTTCTTAGAGCAGAGTGGTGCCAGTATTACTATAACCACTTTTCATACAGTATTTCAGGGCTAGAGTGCTCTTCCAGGGACTGGGGAAACCCAGCTTTCTTCAGGCTGCATAGATTAATTACATCCAGCTCCTACAGTGCACAACACTTTACAGCCTATACAGCACATTTCGCCCTGAGGCTTTCCTCATCTCTTCTCTACAGAGCAAAGCACGATATTCTTAAAGAACAGGGCAGAGTAAATCATGCAGTTAACTGGATGCTTGCTCTATGGATGGTCCAGCATTGGAAAGGCTGATGTGCCAGATTCAGTCTCTGCTCTGGAAGGAGCATCTGGAAAACAGCATCTAGAAACAACACTGGGTAGAAATTGCTGGAAGCAGGGACTGAATTTCAGTAGAGCTATTTCACAGCTGGTGATGGAAAGTGCAAGCTGTGGAATTAAGTTCCCATCAGGGTGCTGAAGGCTTTCAGTGTTGGTTGCTGATTGTTTGGATCTGTGATCTGAGAATTAAGTTCTGTATAAAAGATGGAGCATAGCAGCATTTCCACTGCTATAAGTCACGTTTTTGAGCATAGGTTATGTCATGGCTGAACAGTTCTCTTCTGGGGATTATTTATTTGTTTATGAGTCCCCAATCAATTAGGTGCAACTCAAATGCCATCAGATGCAAAGGAGCCATTTTTTTTTCTGTCAGAAAAGCAACACTTTTTTTGCTTGCCTTGTAGCATTTAAATGCATGAATAATGTTATAGGTAAAGATGTAGGTCTCTGTGGCTTTTCAGGGGTCTGTGTCCTTAAGCAAGACATTATTTTCTTTGCGTGTATGTAGATAAATCTTGCTTCAGTTGCACTGTGAGGGCTGGAGTTACATGATTAAAACAGGAATTTGGCAAAGTTTCATTGGCCCAAATGTCTGAAGTATTAAACAATTTACATTATTATATTTGTCTATTGTAAATGTATACCATACAATATACTAAGCTATGCAATTTGCAATGCGTATAATATTTTAATAGTTTATGCTGTAAGCATTCATGTTTACATTCTCCCAGATTGTCTCAGATGTTTAATTGCTTAAACTTCAGTTCTTCACCAAAGCATTGTTTCATGTTTCCATTTGTTTGAAATTTGTTTTCTTTTAGGTTTCCAATAATACCTTAAAGGATTTTGACAAAGACAAAGCTTGGAAAGCAGTTGTGGTGCAGATGGCTCAGTAGTTTGGATTCTGCAGATGCAGCCAATACAGTACAATTCAATCCAACAAATCAATTGTTTGAATTAAGACTTAAAAACTTTTCAGTTTATAAACAACAATATAGTTACAGTGATAGGAGCCAAGGAATAACACAGTAAATAATGTCTTACTAATCATTGTGAAATATGTTGATAATATTTTTAATACACCTGTCTTTTCTGTTGGTATCTGTATCTTAGTCTTGCTTTAAAATATACCATTGGAACAAAGGTAATGATTCACATCAATTTATGCTGATAGCGAAATAAAATACGACAATATCCAGTAGGCTTCATATATGTGCAAGAGATTGTTATAACTGCAGTTATGGAATCTGTAAGTGATAAAAATGCTTTTGTAAAGTTATTGGTACAAGTTATAATTGTTTTTTGCTTATACTTCACTTTTGTAGGAGTTGTAAAGTTCTTTTGCATCTCATTGCTTTTATATGAATAAAGGTCTTTATATGTGGAAACTCAAGAATGTGGATTGACATTCTAACTGTAGAGGTGAAAATAGAATATTTTCTTCCATTAAGCTGCAGTTTCTGGACTGTTAAGGGTGTTTTCTGAGTGTTCAAGCACAAAATCCACTAGTCAAAGCAACATAACAAAACAAAACAAAAAAAACAACAAACAGAAACAATCAGCCAGATAACTGGAGCTACTACTGATATGCAAAGATTTTTTTTTTCACACATGAAGATGTATTTTTAAGTATGTTACTTTTCATTTATTTTCCTTACTCTCTTTAAAACGTGAAGAATGTAATTGCTCTTTAACATCTTTGTCAGTGACATGGACAGGGATATTCTCCATACTGTTAGTCTTTTCCTCCTTCCCAAATTGTATGTTTGATTGGGTAGATTTTGGAGAATGTAAGAATTTCCATGGTGATAGATTTTTTTTTTTTTTTTTTAATTTCACTTGGGATTATCTGATGAATGGTGGTGGTATTTTTTTGTGTATTTTTTCCTGTTTGTTTTTGAAACACTCTAGACTTTGAAGTTCATTCTTTTTTAATCTGAAACCAAATAATTTATTAAGAACCTGGTGCAAAGCTCACCTCTTTGCTTTTCGGGGAGGGGAAATATAGTTAGAAGAAGGTATGTATGGGTGAGGGGTGGAGCCCTTCAGGTTCACTAGGATGTTTTCGTTTGGTTTTGGGAATGCCGACAACAACTACGGCATTTTTATACACAGAGATTACTCTTGCCAAATCTCATGTGTTTGTTTACTGGTGGTATTTGTGTGAACACTCTATCAACAACACAAATAGATAATACTTTCCCTGCTACAATCTTACAATTTTTATAAATACAAACTAAAGTATTTATTTGATTGTACAGTATTTCTTTGAAAGTCACAAAGAAATAGTGACAGTTCTACCTACAAATAAACATTCAAATGACTTTTTAAATCTCACACATGGATTGATGACTAGACAAAGACGGTAGTGTAAAAGTTCTTCATGAATCACTCTAGAGTGAAAGGATTGAGAGTCACATGTAGAAGAGTTTGAATGTATCTCAACTGTTTGCTTTCCCTTATGTGGTAATGCCTTCATTAAACTGAATCTGTATCTTCAAGAGGTTATCATTTTTATCAAATGATGATTGGCTTTGGTTATGCAGAAGGTAAGATCATACTTCTATCACCAAGCTCAATTGGAAAAGAAATCATCAGGAAGTGACACATTCTTAGGGAATTTCCTTTCCACAAAAGGCATCTACTTACAAGGCAAGGCACTGAGCGTCTTTAATCTCCTTTTGAGTCAAATGATTTGAGATGCTCTCTTCCAAACAGTCCGAACTGATTGAACTAATGCTGATCTTCATTTTGCTGTCAGGAGAGCTCAGGAAGAACCTAATGACAGAGTGTAATAGGTGCTATTTACCTTTCTTTTGGGAAACTGAAGAATTTTAGTAGGTGAAGAAAACATGATTCATCAAAAAGAAAGAGGAAGACTAAATGGGCTGTGGATATCGCTCTGGAAGTCAAATTTTCTTATCCCATGCAGGAGAGAAAATCATGGAGACTTTTAAACCATAACCAATGTAGGCCTGGCAGCTGACATGAAGAGCCTTTCTCAGGCAGAGAGAGCTTCACTGTAAAGACACACTCTGTGGGTAAATGCTTTTGTAATTCAAAGCAACACCCACCCTGTGGCCCCTGCTATTCCCAGACAAAGGATTTGTGCGTTGTTGTTCACCACAGAGCAAATTGTATTTCTTGTAGTGTTAAGTAGGGTGTGCTGGTAGATGATCTGCTTCCATGGCCCGTCTGGGAAGCTGATGGCAAGCTGTGGATGCACCTGCACAAGGAGCAGCCCGTGGAAGGTCACAGAGGCAGCAGCCAGGTGGGCGCACGAAGTGCCAGGGTGGGAAGCCCCCCAGCCCTGCCAGCTGGGGCAGGACAGGTGGGCTTGGGGCTATGAGCTTTTATATGTGCATGGGTAGTGTTGAGTTAGTATGAGGTTTTTAGATCTTTCATACTGTTCGTCTCCAGCAGCTGAAAGTGGACGGTTTTATGAGATGTCTGAGTGGATCTGCCCCAGTGCTGAAGGGAGTCGTCTCCTCTGGCCTCTTCCCTGGTGCTAGCAATGATTGGTATTCAATTAAACTGGCAGAAAATTATCGATTAAAAAAATATATGAATATGTTTCTGCTGATTAAGTTAGCCTGCTTAGGACACTGAAAACTCATGGTGGCGCTCTTTTAGGTGTTGGATTTGACTTTACTGGAGGTAGATCAGCAGAATATCTGTTTTGTTTTAGTACCTTCCTTCTCCCTTCCCACCACATTCGTTATCTGTGGTTTGCTTTAGTCACATGCCCCAGTTCCTGTTCCACAGGACCATCCCCCATTTGGAACTTCCCCTGTTCCAGAAGCATGGTTGTACCTGATCCGTACCAGGAACTATAACTTTTGACTGACCATGTAATCAGTTGGTTTCTTAGTTGATGACTATTAATACACTTAGAGTTAAAGGAGTTTCTCAAGTAAAAAAATTGCATGGTTTATAATCAGACTTTAGAGTTTCTGAAGAGAATCCATCAGATCAAAATAATAAAATCTAAATTAGTTTCAGAAACTGGAGTAGTCAGGCTTCCCTGGCAACTGATTTGCTTTTATAATAATTTCCTGTTTTTTCAACTGTTAGAAGTACTTTTTGTTTGTTAACGAGTGGGAAGTCCCTCAGGGAGAAACTGACAGTCTGAAGAAAATATGAGTATCATTCATTTTATGACTAACCATTCCTTAGGTAAAATATCTTTGAAAGATAAATTTTGGATTTTTTTTTTCCCCTTACCTTTTATAACCTGTGTAATACTAATATGAGGTATTTCACAATAAACTTTCTCTACCCCTAAATTTATAGGGAAAACAGCCAAGGAGTGACGTAACAATGCTAGAGCTGAGCGTGTCATGATGAATCAGATTTATGCAGAAGTAATGAAGAAAGAAATTAAGGTGAAAGCAGTTTGTGTTAGCCAATTAATTTCTAATCAATATTATGTTAATTTCAAGTTATGAACATCAAATATAATCAAAATTTGCTTTTGACACTTCCCTTTTCAGGGCAGGAGAGGTGTCTCAGTATAAAATATCCTGGTGTAATGCTTATTGGAGCTTTCCTTGGAGTATTTTCTTAACATTTTTTTCTGAATTAACTTTTCTGTTTACAGGTTAGTGTTCATTCTCTTGAAGGTTGTACCTCTGTAGTAAACAGGTTATCATTTTTCCTTTCTGTTCTGTGAAGATAAACTGTTGCATGAGGAAAAATATAAAACCAATACTTTTTTTTTTTTTTTAAAAAAAATGAATGATTTTTTTCCCTAGTTCACTCTATTTTAAATATCTGATGTAGCTCCTAGTTTGAGAAAACACCTTGTTACATCAATGCTTGGAATTGGCAATTCCTTCAAACAAAGCACGGAGTTTTAGGTTTAGACTAGCCCTGCTCTTTTGTGTTCTGCTTCTTGTGAACTGTGGAGGCCGAAATCCATATATCCAGAATTTTTAGGGATTCTGGTACCAGAAACCACCTGTGTGTCCTGCATTGAGAAAATAGATAGTTCAAACGGCAGGATCGCCTGGTATTGCACAGTTTTGTCCTTTATGCCATCAGGCTCTGGGCATCCAGAAGGAACTTGGAAATGTGTTTCTGTATTGCCAGCTCTGCTTTTCAGCAGCTACAGGAGGCCAAGGGCTTCTGCAGGGGTTGAATTGCAAGGAGTTGCCCAGCACTGGTTGCTTTCAGAAGCCCCATCAGAGGGGAAATGCCGATGGCATGCCCCTGCCTCCCCTGTATCGTCTGTGGTGGGGTGTAGTCTGTCTTTCCTACTGGCCCCAACTGACAGTGCAGGGATCACAACTGATTCTTGGTTGTTCTTGCACTCACAGTTTAACAAATAACCAGGATTAATATCAACTGCTGTGGTATTTGTTTTTCTAGACACAAGCCTTGACTCACTCAGGCTCAGTGCTGAGGATATGTACTGTTCGCCAGCAATCCTGGTTTAAGTTATTTATGTTCTGCTGCTGCTCATTTACCCAGTTTCATTGAAGTCTACAGAAAGGGTCTTGTTTAATTCAATATGGTTAATCTTTCAGTCATTTTTTTTTTTAATGTTCTTTCCAACATCTGATTTATATAAAAAGTTACAAAAAAATCAGAATAATTTTATCTACATTATATAAACACTGAAGTTCAAGACTGAAATGGAAAAGAGAAATTATAGCAGAAAAACTTTGATCTACTCCATCCTGCCTGCTTCTATGTTTTCAGTTCCAGAAAGACACCTATGACACTTCAGCCTGGTCTGCCTAAAAATACCCAAATCACTTAAATCACACAAAATAACTCTTTGTTCGGAATAAGTTTTAGAGCTGAATTACTTCCCTGTATAGTTTACAGTGTGGTTCAACACCCTCACTTCAACTCAAGGATTGAGATGCCACTGCCCAAGAAAGCAGATGTAGTAGTATCTTAAGCCAGCATTGTTGCTGATAAGTTTTCAAACCCTATCCTAGACTTCCTGTTTTTTGGGCCTGCATAGCATCACTTTGTTGATAGTTGCTGCTCTGTCAATCTTTCCAGACTTCTCCATATCATTATCATCTGCTGCTCCATGTTTTTCAATGCAAAATGTTTCCCAGATTTTGTGAGAAAAGAAAAATATGATGAGAAGCAGCTTTCTTTCTTTCCGTAACTCAGTTCATTTTTATTTATTTAGTCCTGATGTTAATACAACCTAAAAGCAGAGAGCCTATCTTGCTGACCTCTGCTAAAATTTTGATAACTGGGAAGGAGTTTTTATTTAATTCCTTCCACATTAAGGGTTACTTTCTGTTCTAGAAGCTGCTTCTGTCCTTATGACCCGATACTTCAATATCTACTTTATTCATAATCTAATCCACAGATCTCATACCTAATCACAGAGTATCTATTTCTCTCTATAACCTCCAGTCTGTCCCAACAATGGTGCAGTAGGACTTTAAAGGCGAGTTGTAATCTACTCTTGGACATTTCAGAGCTCAAGGGAATTTTGGAGTTAACCACCTCCCCAACTTCCCTCCCCCCCTTCCAAAACAAAACAAAACACCAAAAATCAAACCAAACCAGGAAAAAAAAAATAGGATCACCAGAATGAAGTTTTTTTTTTTTTTTTTTTTTTTTTTTAAATAATCCAAGAAGATTTTTGCGGAGTGTTTTCAATTAAAGTAGTATGACTGAAATCTTTTAGTATCTGGTGAGGTGGAGAACTGAGTTTTTGATATAATTGTATCCAACATAGTTACCTACAGATGCACTTGGGTCTGTTTATTCATGAGTGTCACTCATTGCAATTGCTTGCACTGAGGAGGGTATAGTATTTAAATCTTTGTGCCTGCACGACTTGTTGACAGGTGAGACTTTGTACATTTGAGAACAAGTGGATAAGAGGAGGGGCTCCAGCCTATGTGCTTTCTAAATCTGTGAATCTTAAATGCACTAGAGCTGTTTAGGTAAGGACAACTTCTAACTCACTCACTAGCTATATTCCTTTAAGTGGACATATATGAAAAATATTTGTGGGCATGGCAGAAAACCACAATCAGATAAAATTAAAAATTTTTATTGCTAAAATCAAAGCAACGAAGTATTTCAAGTACTTAGTTACACTCGGAGCTCTGGGCTGGTGGAAAAAAAGAATGATATTAAGGGAATTTCATTCCTAAGAACTCACCTTCAAATGCTCTTCTATTTCCATGTCATCTAATTTTCTTTCATCTGTTAGGAAACTTGGTTGATGTGAGCACGTAGTAAACTCAGGACATTGTGTTGTATATTTTCAGAGTGGCTTTATTTATATTTCAATTTTATAACATTATACAGATGTCAGAATCAGAGATGATAACGAAGTCAGTATATCTATCTGAACTTAAGTAAGGTAATATCTTTTTAGGTTTTATAAATTTTAACACAGATCTTACGAAATTGATTCATCACAAATTTTATACCCTTCCCTAGCTATCATTAGTCAGCAGCCTCAGAGTCCAGGTGAAAATATTTTGCATCAAATCTGAAAGTTTCTCTGTCTTTTAGTACATCAGTATTAATGCAAGCAGTAAATCTGAATAAGTAGATAAATATAGTCCCTCCACAGAAATCAGAGAAAACTTTCCAGTACTGCATTCATTCATTGCTGCTTGGATTATGGTTACTATTTTAAAGATAGTTTGGTATTTGTTTGGTATTTCTGATTGAAAAGACTGATGGTGAGGGGCTGCTGAGAAATTCCAATGGTCCTGTGTGGAAAACAGAAGGTAAACGTGACCGAAAGAGCAGAAGAGAGAGAAAGTGGTTTAGCCCTTCATCACCATCCCATGGTAGCTGCTGGGAAGCTGAAGTCTAATGCAGGATATGTCTTCACCTGTTTGGAAAGGTGTCTTGAAAGGTCAGTGTTAGTAAATGAGTGTCGCTTAAAACACCTATGCCCCTTACAAAAGAATTTTCTAATTTGTTGTATGTGAAGAAATTCACCTCCGTACTGTTCTGTAGGAAAACCATAGCATTGAAGACTATGTATGTAAAATATATTACACCCAGCTTGATTTAGAAGTAAAACTTTGCAACTTGAGCCTGAAAAGTGGAAGAACTCAGTCCTGTCCTTTGGTATAACATTTTGTATTTTGATGTGGGGAGATGGAACACTAAGGTAAATAAAATATGAAGTGTCTCCTTCAGAGCAAAATAGTGCTAGTTTTAATCATAGTCAATGTAGGCAGATGTATATATATGGCAACAGACCTTTGAGTGGCAACTGACCTCATGGTCTATACAATATAAAAATAAATAATAATACAATCTGTGCCCTCTTGAAATGATTTGATGTATTTGGGACTCTTACTTGCAGGTGATGTAGGTAATTCTACAAAGGCAGCAGCTGAAGGGGGACAATTTTGTCTGTCCAAGGCTTTGGCATCACAATTCCATCTCTTTCTATGACAAGAAGAGCCTGTTTCCTCATGCTCAGGGTGGCAAAATCAGTTTTGTCTGTGCTCTGAGATACTTTGAACTAACTTGGGTACAGTGACAATGGACCAAACTCTGAGAACCAGACACATGACACAGAGCAGGTATTTGCCTGGAGACCAGCAGAAAGAAATGCCAGTAAATATGTATTTACACAGGAAAAAAACTTGGCACTGTATAAGCACAACATGTAATTTTATATTAAAGGAGTCACATGTAAAGATAATACTAATAAGGATGTGGAGCCTTGATTAATCAGGTATTGCATATCAGATTGCATTGAATGGATAAGTGCAGAGTTAGTTGGCAATAATGGTCAAATTTCTGCTTAATTTTCAGCAGTTAAGAGGTTAGATGATGTTACACAACAACCAAGTCACTATCTGTGGCACACACTTTGTCATATACTTGCAGAAGCCAATGTCAGTGTCCCTGTTATACACAATGGGAAATGGAAGTTCTTTGCTTTTTCTCTAGAAGTGAAGATTTATTGTGCCTGGGAAGCAGACAGAACTGAAAGAGTTCCTTTGGTACAACAGACCATACGTAGACAATACAGTATGCTATATAGTATTTAAAATTAGCTCAAGCTTGCTTCATAGTCACAATATTACTGCAGCAAGCGCAGGAACACCCAGCACAAGAAAGGTGTGGACCTGTTAGAGTGGGTCATGGCATCCTTTCTTACAGTCAAGAACAAAGAGGTATCTTCATTTCTTACCATCCAATAGTGATATTAAAAGAGAACTTGTATTATGATCACATAAATATAAGCCCTTGGAAATTACTAACTACATCAATGTTAGACTAGAAAGTTATGCACATTATTTCTGCACAAAGCCACAGAAAGTATGAACTAACATCACTCAGTCAGAAGAACATGTTTTTTTCCATGGAATATTTAGTTAGCTTTATAATATAAATTAAGAGCTCTGGTATATGGGGTTTCACTCCAGACTACAGAGCAACCAATGCTGGCCAAAGAAGATACCTTGCCACAGGTAGGATGTTAGGATGTCTACAGTTTATACACATACAGTTACACTCTTATAAAGACAGCCCAAATCTGAGCTGGATTCAGAAAATTTAGCACCTCACAACATCAAATATAGTCAGATAAATTCTGCTGTTTCACTGTCTGTCTTCACTCCTGCAAGAGAAAATGCATAAGCAAAATCTACTATTTTATAAATCTACTATATATTGGTAATGTGCATCTTATCATGGTATTGGAGAGTATGAAAATGTTAATCTTCAAGACACCTCATTTACCCCCAGGGCCTTTCAGAAAGGTGAAGTAGATTCATTAATCATTCAGCTACTTAACTCTAGCGTTTAAGCATAATTTGGTCTTAAAAATGCATTCCTTTTCATTGTATGAGAAGAGGATGAAATTTTCTGGCTTTTCAAAGTGAGCTTCTTTTAGTAAATTGCACATATTCCCTGGCTGTTGTAACTTCTACAATGACTGTGAGATGGATCAGCTAATAATCATAGGTTATGATCATAATCTATGTTTTATTTCAAAAGTGCATATATACTGTTTTCCTTACTTTTCTAAAAGCTGTGCTACTTATGTGTACTAAGTCTGAAAATAGCTGCATCCTCTGAAGGCATGGCCTTTGTTTTTAAATTTTTAGAATATGAGGTTCCCTGCCACTGAAGCATATTGCTTGCATGACTGATATTCCACGTGCAGCAAATAATTGGTACTGCAAGGAAAAAAACGTATTTTCGTTTTGTACTTGAGGAGCTAATTTCAAGTAGTCTTATGTTACTGATATCACAGGCAAAGGAAGATCAGTGATACATGAATATGCATAACAACTACACAGAGCAGTGAAAAAGTTAGACAATTTAAAGGGGTATGTACTGCACTGTAAGTGTAATTTATGGAGCATATACTTTTGCTTGAGGCTTGTCCAAAGTTCCATACTCTATCAATCAGCTGACTGGATTGTTAAAGCAGCTGATGTTTTTTAAAGCTTTTGACAGAGTCACCAGTGCTGATTTTGCACTACTAAAAGGTTTTACTGTACAGGGAGAATATGTTCCTGCTAAGTTTTCATTGTTGGTGAAGTGGAAAATGATCACAGTGTGTAGGATGATCTTAGAGGATATACACAGTCTTAACAAACAAACAAACAAACAAACAAACAAAACACAACAAAGCAAACCAAGAAAACCTCTATCTTTTATTATTTATTTATTTATTTATTTATTTATTTTTCTGGAAAAAAAGGCAAAAAAAGAAGCTTCTAATCAGAATAATAGTTTGTTTCACTGGACTTCCCCAGAGTCTAATTTCCTCCTTTCCAGAAGGCGGATCGCTGTTAACTATAAAAACAAAGGTTATGCAACAGTTCAGAAAGTATGGGCACAAATTTACTGTCTTCTAAATGTGCAAGACCACACATACCGAAGATTTTAACTGAATATTATTATTATTATTTTTTAAAGTGTCATGTGAATGTCATTCCCTCTTTTAAAATATATTTCAAATGGCTGAATGTTTGATGATACGATCAAGAGGAACTTGGCGGGGTTTCAGATTTAGAGATTGATATAGTTCAGACAAAAGCTAGAGTAAGGAGGCCACTGCCACTGCCCAAACTAAATATGTTTTCCCTGTAGTCTAAGGGTTAGTCAAATGATTGATTTGCCAGTGTTCCATTTCCAGAGGGCAAGCAGGCAGAGGAATTCCTTTAGAGTTATTGAGGTATTGATTAGATTTAATGAAACAGAACTGAGAATAACATCATTTATTTTCAAAACTTCTAGAATAGAGCAGCTTCTGTATTCTTCTTCAAGTGGGTTGTTTAAATGCCAGCAGTAGAATACCACAGGAGGCTGAAGAAAAAGGCAACAAGAGAGATGTGCACACAGATAAAGGTATTTATTGAGAATTATTATATTTTGTAGCCAAGACATAGCTTGCAATTAATACATTTCTGAGGGATAAATACTGTTTTCTTTTTTTTTCCACTGATGAAACTAAAATGGTTGCAATTTGAATTTATTGCTATTGCAGCTGCTTACACAGTTGTACACACTTACTTATAATAATTATGGTATAATTGCACTGATATACCAATAATTGTAGTGAGGGAGGAAGAAATATCAGAAAAGTCTAGTGAGGGTCCTGAATTCCTATTGTAATTCACATCTCATTTTTGAAACAAAAAGGTTGAATAAGTTTAGTTTGTCTGGTGCATCTAGTCCATTCTTCTGCAATCCATTGGGTAATTTTTCTGATGAGAGAAGACAAGAGTTATGGGAACAATATAACTCTTACCTACTGCTGGCATGTACTGGAGTAACTCATACTGCTTTACACCACAATGAAGTTGCACAGGTTGCCCTTGGCCTAATTCTATTCTTGCCTTTTGTGTGCCTTTAGTCTTCCTAAAGGCTTATATGTAAAAATGCCGCCTTCTGACTAAGCAAAGTATTCTTTAGAAAGCTCGAGGAATGAAACTTGCTTCCATTGACAGCAGCACAAATCCTTGCCATCAGCTCCAGTTCAATTAGTTCAGGGATGATGGCTGGGTGTTTCAGAGCTGGATAAGCACAGAAACTTGGTGTTTATGCATTTAATCAACCGTACGTTGCATTGGTTTATGACCTGGTGCTTCCCACAAGATAATGAGTCAATTACACATACCTGGGTACTGTGAGGTGAAAGCTTGTGTTTTGGATATAACCAGGATATAACTGTGCTGTTCGAGGATTTTTCAAATTTTCTGGGAAATGGGGATTGGTGGCAGGTTACTGATGGAGTAGATCTCCAGGGAACTGCCGAAATGGAACAAAAATGTACTCAGGAGAGAGGAATATTGATCCAGTGAAGGGCAGAATGAGGCATGGATATCTGAAGAGGTATTTATCAGAAGAAGAGTATGAGAAATAGAATTTGAACTCCAGTCCAGCCATAATCAGGCGCATATTGAACTCTTCACTATTGGATTGCCAAGACAAATTTGTGTTAATGTTTTCCGAGTGCTAGGCAATCCTGTCTTTCAGTGGATGGTCAGGAAAGGCTTGGCAACTGTGAATATTGTCTTACACCAGCGAAGTTAGAAATGTGTACAGATAATGTATTGTTCATCTAATTGTGCTTCACGGAGTCAGGAAGAGTTGAGTGTATTTCTCACTATTTACAAAAGCTATTTTTTATGCACTTGATATAGTCTGTAGTCAATATAGTCAATATAGATGCCTCAAGACATCCAACGTGTGAAGAATGGTAAACGTTTGTCATGTGTCAAATGTCATTTTCTGGGTGAAGGATGGAAGTATGAGCGTATTCTAAGGGAGTGCCTTTTTTTCTCTCAAATTTGGTGTTGATTCTGTTTTGTATATGGCACTCTCCTTGTGACTTTCACTGCACGGATGTTATGAAAAACAATGTAAGTTTTTTTTTTTTTTTTAAATCAATTTATTTTTTACAAACCTCTTGAACTAAGCAAATTATATACCTGCTTAAACAAATTGTTGAAAGATGCTGTGAATATCACTTTTTAAATGTTTATTTTTAGGGTTCTGAATGCTTTAATGAGAAGAAGGTTGAAAAGCTTCTGGAATACCAGTAGACACTGCTTGCCTTGTGAGTAATAACTTACCTTGAGCAGATGGTATTACCAATTCTGTGCACCATTTGCTACATTTCTGTTTGCATGGGTTGCACAGAAATGCACTCAGAGGCCCCCTGGGGCACAGAATTTTTCTTCTTTTTTCTTTTGTGCTGAAGACATTTACAGAGTAGCTGGCTGTTCTGCCATACTCAGTGAAAATAAATTAATTACTTCATCATTACTATTCTCTTGTTCAGTAAGTTTTCACTGCTGCAGTTAACTGCTTTAAATTCAAGTCCTGGCTAGAAATTAGATTAGCACAATGAGTAGGACTTTACATGGCAAATGTTTATAAAAACAAAACAAAACAAAAAAGCATAAAGAGAAATTCTGGCTGTTTTTAAGCATGTTGAAATTGTTGGTATACAAACTTTATCTTAAATTTGTGTTGCTGTCATTGTTCCCTTGGGATTTACAGGAGGTGTCTTCTTTCTAAGTATATTACCAAGTATACCATAACAATGTGTCTTTTACGGCAGTTTGCCAAGACCAGAGAGAACTGAGCAGATTTGTTGCCATCTAAAATTTTGTAGTGTAAGATTTCCTGTGCTGTTGAGATTCCCGCAGAGATATATGATACATGCATAGTAAATGCATTATGTAGGGGTTTTGTGCATATAGCTGAGGCATGTAGGGAAAAAAGTTAAGTGTAGAAACTACTGTTGACCAGGGACAGATCAAAGTAAGAGGCTTATGCCCCTGCTGGAAATGAGGAGCGTAACATTTAGCCAGGCTAGTGGTGGGTGTAGAGTTTGTTTCCCTGTATATTTGGAAAAACCCTTTTAGGACACCGTGTTTCACCAGATAAAAAATAATTTACGCATCTGTAATTTGGCATCTGTTGCAAAGGTTCAAAGAGATCCATCTGAAAGTCAGCATTTCTCAAGAGTCTAGGAAGAACTAGGTGGTGTTCTGCCCCAAAACCTTGCTCTAAAAGCGTGTTTAATGCACTGTTTGGATCAGATCCCATTTTAAAAGTGTCTGTATCTTCTTTAAATAAAGTTCTGATGCCCATGTATAAGTCTGGGGATTGGAGCACTCATCTGAGAGGAGGAACACTTGGAGCCAGTGTTGTTCTCACCTTGGAGGGGTTTTTAATTGTCTGTCTCCTGTCTCCAGACTGTCAGTCCTTTGGTGACTAGGTTGAATTGTATGCCACCATGGAAGTGTGTATGTATCTAGTCTCTGTTTTGATATTATTTGTGTGTGATTTTGTGTTAATTCAGTCACTATTAAAGCAAAATGCCCTGCTTTATTTTTACTTCCATTGTTTAAGTGCCTGAAGGGAAGATAGATTTGCCTTTTAAGAGACAAATTATAGGAACAAAATGTATCTTTACAGTCATCATCTCTTGAGGGGGCAAAGGGTTTAAACACACCATCTTAGCATTTGCTGATAGACTAGCTCTAGGCAGTTCTGTTCAGGAGGCTTGCAGATTTGAATACTCTTCTCAACCTTTACACACTTTACATACAATAGAAAAGGAGCCCTAGTATCTAACTCAATTTATTATTGCTTTCTGAGGAAAATGTGCCTAAACTGCAGCTTAAGCAGCTTCAACATTGAAAGTCTAAGAGCACTCACTACATGTAGGCTGCTGTCATCCAAACATATTATGCTTCTCTATAACAAGTATTTTCAAGCTGTAGAATTCAACTGACACGAGGCTTCATGATTCCTTTTTCCTCTTCGAAGATATGCAGAATAAGCAGAAGATGCCATGCTTTGTATCTGGGTGGGGAGAAGTGGATACAAGGAGAAATACTCCATTAGTCACGGGAGGGGCTTGCTTGTTTATATAGGGAAGCCGCCGCACTGGACACAATATCCTGGTTAGTAGTTCTACCTGGAAGTAAATCATTTCTTAACTAGGCTAGTTAAGACTTAACTGCTCTTACCCTCCACTCAGTACCTGCCCTGGCTGCACAGACTCACTCAGGGTAGGAGATAAGCTGTAAAATTGCAGCTCCCAAGCAGCTCTGAATTATTGTGAATATTTTGTTGTGATGACAGTAACACCCAACCCAGCTCTACTCCAAAGCTTGCTTAACATGTCAAGAAGCTGTTAAGTTATAAACACTTAGCTGTCTTGTGGTTGGTTCAAGTGCCCCTGAGGCGAGGTGTCTGTGGCCTGGTGCAGGCAGTGTGACTGCACACCAAGTTCAAAGGGAAGCCATGGGAATCTGCAGGCCACGGCTCTTGATCTCAGGACAGCTGGAATAATAATAAGATATGTGTGCCTGTGCTGGTGAGACATGAAAGTATGTAGTGCTGTACTACAGGATACTCTTGCAAAATGTAGCGTGAATGTGGCTATTGTGCCCTGAAGAAGGCTGGGACTTCTCCAGTGTGGATATGACAGGGACATGCCTCCCGGCCCAGGCGCCTAGGCACTGACATATCCATCTCCACAATGTCAGTATATATGTAGCCAAAGTTTTATGTAGTTTTACACTACATATGTAGTTTTCTGTGCCTAAACTCCTACAAAAAAAAAAAAAAAAAAAAGTCACAAAATCAATGTCTGGATGCTTGGATATGTCTGGTGATATGTCTATCCTTATATTTATTTCCAGATACTGCTGCTTGAACACACTTGAGCAATGGTGATCTCTTGAAACAGGCCCAGTGTGTAGCCAAGCATGCAAAATTTGTTAAGACAGAGAGGAATTAAGAAGAGGGAACCTGAGCTGATGGTCCACAACTGAAGCCTGACACGAGGGAGTGCAGAATGGAAAATACTGGATTTTGCTCTGCACTCCAGTATCTCTCTCTGCAATTTATTAAAAACAAAACAAAACAAAACCAACCAAGACTGAACAGCCAGACTGCCATTCTGAAATGTGGAAGGTCCAGACTCAAACTCTATCTGGACTGAGAAGTGTTTAGATTTTGTCTTTTCTATATCCTTGACCAGTGCTCTAATAAAGCTTGAGGGTGCAAAGTCTGTATTGCCAAAGTGCAAACAAACATGCTTCCTGGTAATTTTTTTTTTTTTTTTTAAAGAGTTTTCATTTTTAAGACTGGAGGAAAGCTGGTAGAAGCAGGACAGAATATAATTTGCTATTATATGTTCTTCAGTGATGAAGTAATAAAAGTCTTAAACACAAGACAATTGTTGACTGCAATGTAGGTAAAGTATAGTTAAGGACAAAGAATAACAGAAAATTGTTATCAAGAAATTATTTCTGAGAATTATTATGGCCAATACATGCACTGGAACAGGTTCCCCAGGGATGCAGTCATGGCATGATACCTGTCAGAGTTTAAGAAGTGTTTGGACTGTGCTCTTAGTCATATGGTCCGAATTTTTGGGTAGACCTGTGTGGTGCCAGGAGTTGGACTAGATGATCCTTGTGGATCCCTTCCAACTCAGGATGTTCTATGATTCTATGATTCTGTGATTCTACAATAAAAGTCCCATTTGAGCATGGAGAAAAGAGGTAGTGCCCATATAAATTTCACATGCATAGATGCTTCTACATAAGTGATAGTTTTTAAAAAAAACACCATGGTATGTGTCTATTATACTGCCCAACTTTTAATGAGAATATTAATTGGAATTAGAGAATATTAGGGTTTCAGTAACCTGACATAATAAAACCAGTGAATGAACACTGTAATTCCAGGCTACAAATTATGTAGGAATGGAAAAGTTAATTTTGCCAGTTGAGGCATGATTTTTAAAAGCTGTCAAATAAAGTAAGTAACAACAAGGTTGTTGTGGGCTGAACCTAGTAGTGGCTATTACAGATAATTTTGTGACTGAAAGAGAATACTGTCAGAGCAGTGCTACTGACTACTTTACTCATATGGTGACAGAGGTGTGTTAAGAAACATCAGAGGGAGTGAGAGAAGAGAAAACTTTAATAATAGAGACATCAGTCTTTTCTATGGAAACTGAAGGAGTGTTACCTCAGGGCTTGATAAAAAACTTAATTTGTAAACACTATAAATGACTGTTGCTTGGAGCAAGTAATCACAGACCCCATAGGAAGAGAAAGAACTCTTGGTCACTTTCCAAGCAGCCACTCAAAAAACCACTCTTCAATAGTGGCACAAGTTCAACATCCAAAAAAATGTGCTATGCTAATCTATAAGGAAAAAAGAAACTACATAACATGAACAAGTCTCAAAAAGGAAATTAAAAGGAACAATTGAAAGCATGGAAGCTTTCTAGGCACAAGAAACTTGTTTAAAAGTAATACAGTGAAAACTCAGAAGAGAACATAAGATATCCCCCAAAACTCCACCTGTAAGAGGACATCTTTTAGCAGCTCTCAGGGCAAGAATCGTTCTAAGAAAGGTAAATACCATCATTTTTTAACCAAAGATGAGAGGGAAGACCCCTAAAAAGTCCATGGAGCTTACAGATATGGAGATATGAAAGGACGCCTTATACTCAAGGCATTTAATAACACAATAAAAAGTTCATTACAGGGAAACTTACTGAAGTTGGAGGAAATGTCTCACAATCAAACAGTATTCTACTGGGTCCCATAAATTGCAGTTGAAATTGAAGTTGCAAAACTATTATTAACAGTGGTGTGTACTGAACTGACTTGTCTGCAGTAGACATGCTGGTAAATGTCTAAGGGAGAGGCAAAATGGATTTTTGGTGGAGGGAATTCGTGCTACTGATGATTCAGTCAACATCACTGCTATTGTATAAATGATCTTCAGTCTGGTCACTCCTTGAATAAATATTGTGTGCAGGACCTCCTCTCTTAAAAAAGCATATAGTGAAAACGCAAAGGTATATTCTTCATCTTGAAAAAAGGGGGCAGGGAGGCATACTAGCAATCAACAAAACCATGATTGTCTCAGCAAATGTGAGATGACAATGAATATTCTCTATTACTTCCAATACAAGAATAAGGGGGGAGCTCAGCTGAAGTATTTGGAAGCAGTTGTAACTCAAAACAAAGCAAACAAACATAGTTTAATTGTGTAACTCATTGCCACAGGATGTTTTGAAAACCAAAAGGATAAATAGATGCAAAGTGTTATTGTACAAATTCATGTAAGAAAGACCTAGAAATAACTATTAAAAATAGTGACAGGCACATGGCTTTCAGTTCAAGAAATCCATAAGCTGTGGGTCACTGGAATTTGGTAACATTTATGTTAAAATAATCCATGGAAGCAATCTATTATATTTAACTTATTTCTTATTTTGTCTAAGCATATGCTATGATCCTCCTTGTCACAGGAGAGTAGACTGGGTGGATCTTTGATTTGATGTATGACAAAATCTATTTTTTTTTTAACCAAAATAATTTAATGACAATTTGTTCAGCACTGTGAGAACATTCATCTTCCAAAAATAAAGCGTCATTGGAAAATTGACATACTGGACTCACATGACACTATCTAAAATACAAATACAGTAGATACATTGGCAGAGTAGACATTGTCTTCTACCTGTTTCTTAAAATAAATATTGGTAAAGCTACATCTTTGCATATGGTGTTAATTGTGCATTCCTTACTGTAAATGAAATGAAAGGTTTAACTTGAGCGCTGAGGACTTGGGTTCTGGCACTGACCTGCTGGAAGATCTCTCTCTCATTTTTGAGCAAGCCCTCAATGGAGGAAGTCTTCCCTGCTCCACATAACACACCATGTAGCCTCTATATGAACTAGAGAGTGTGGTTTCCAGAATACTTCTTGTGATTGGTGCTGTGTAAGGTAGCTCCAAGAAATGCATTCCTGATCTAAGTAGTATTGAGGTGCTCTAGCCCTCATACCTTGCTTTCAGAGCTGGAGGCATACCACTTTTTTTGGCAAAGCACTGATGCATGATGAAAATCCCAAGCATGATGAAAATCCAAAAACTGGAGATAGAATAGAGAATAGAGGTAGAACAAGAGGCTTCTGTTGATAAAATCAAATAATGAAAAAATAAATTCATAACAGATTTCTGGGATAAAGGAGCTGATTTTCTTGTTGAAGAGAAACAAGAAACCAATCTTCCACGAATACTGACCTCAACACAGATGCGTATTTATTTTTATTTTTTTTAATTTTTATTTCTATCTTTATTTTTATTTATTTATTTATTTTTAATTTTTATTTGCTGCATTAGAAAACCAGGAAGATAAAGAAGCATAATAATGCATGTGGATTCCAGCGAACCTATCTCCTACATCACTGCTGGAAAAAAAAATTCCCATTTACAGATGGAATTTACAAAAAAAAAAAAAAAATTTACTAAAACTCATCCAAATCAGTCATAATGAAAACCAGAAGAAAAAGGCTTTTATTGTGATTGTCAGAAATTCATATTTCCCATTTTTCATTAAGGAACACAAGAAATGAGTTGAACATGATTTTTATTTCCAACAACTAGCAATTTTCTGTCTTTGCAGAGTTTTAAAGGGAGGAGCTCAGAGGTGCTGTGGGAGGGACTAAAATTCATATTAAAGTTTTGGCATGAGAGAGAGAATTGTCAGAGCAGAAGACTTCTTCTGAGGTTTTTATTTTTTATTTTTTTTGAATTTAGGATGATAAATATTCATGTTGTTCAGATTCTTCTAATAATTCTTTTGTGGAATTCTGATTGTCAAATTATTCCCAGGATTGAAGAATGTGGACTTTCATGTTCTCAGGTAATGTTTTACTTGTTCCTATTTGTATCTCTTAATATAATAGTTGTATGCTGCTAAAATAATTGTAAACAGAGCAAGAAAGCAGAAATGGAAAAAGTATTTCAACTATCCTGACCATTTGATTTATATTCCTGTCATTCTCAATTAAGTGTACAAAGTGGCAAAAATGACTGTTGTAAGGGAATAAGAAAATGCATTTCACACTATTTCCAGCTGCTGTTGTTGTTAGTACCTTTTAAAATCTGTCTTTTGTATATGAAAAACAGTAATAAAAATGATTTAGTTTATATGAAGTACTTTGAAGATTAAGTTTTTACAATAAGAAGTGGTGCCAAAGAGATGACAGGGAGGAATGGGAGGTTTCAGAAATTGCTCATTATGTTAGGAATATAGGAAACACTGACTTTTCTGTGAATATATGAATTAAGCTAGAAAAAGAGTAAAACGTGTTTTTCATTTTGTGGAAAGAATGTAACTGGACTATTAAATTTAATGACTTATGTATGTGCATAAAAGTAGAGTGTGAGCCATACCATCTCTTTAATAGCTTTGAATTTTGGATGTTTCCAAATATCCCCACAAAGGGGCAGTATAGAGATATTTTGCTTCAGTTGGCATTCTGGAAGTTCAAGGGAATATACTGAAAGATAAATATAAAAATAAGATAAAAAGAATAGGGTGCCTGATATTTTCAGTCTGAGTAGGGGATGATAAGTATGTAGTTACTTTGGAGAAGTGCAATTCATAGCATGAGAGAGTTTGACTGTATGTACAGAGTCCTGCTTGAAAATGTCACAGTATTAGGTAGAGCCTAGGAGAGGCAACTGAGACTTATTAAACTTCATCTACATGTCTTGGTACTACCCAAATATTAAGTTAGTATGTTACAGCATTTTATTCTGTATTTCGTGTGTATCCTAAAATGTATCAGGAATAAAGATGCTTATAAAATACCAGAGTTGAGGGGGAAAAATATTTGAAAAGTTGTCTTATATTTCTGAATTCAAATTCTGCAGTCTCTCCCCACTTAAATAATGATTTTAAAATAATGACATATAGTAATAAGACATTAATCTTTAGATGTACCTGAGCACTTTTCAGCAACAGTTATGTACTTAAGTTTATGAGTGCAAGAACACAAGCATTTTAAGTAATTTATTCACCTTGCAATGCTGCAATGGGTCTCCTTGGTCTGCTGCAATGGGTGTTTAAATAGATCTGATTTACCTTTCTAATTTATTCCTCCAGAGAGTGGTTGACTCTCAGACTCAGAATGTAACATACAAGAACAACTTCTAAGGTGGGATCCAGTCTAGGGGACAGGTTTTACCTCTGTGGACCTTAAAAGACACATTTCTCTGTTGTGTCTTAGGTATGTATGTTAGGAAGACTGATTCATGAGTTGCCTAAGATGTTGGCAGAGTTCTGAGGTTGGGGAGACTGGATCCCTTTCTTTGCTTTCAAGATGCTGTCTTACTTTTCCAACACTGAAGGCTGGATAAGTAAGAAAGACTTTGTTGTTGTTGTTTTAAATTTTCAGGGGAAATGCATTATTTCCAGTATAATTGAATGAAGTATCAATGTCATTTCTGATCGTCAAAGACAGAATTCATTTTATGTTCTGTATGTAATGTTTCTACTAGATGTATTCAGTAGAATCTTGAATGCATTAATGACTTTTTAAGACAAAAATGTTTTCTCACTGGAAACAATAATGATCTCAACAGGGCAAATTACTGCCAGCTTAGGATTTTCAATCCAGTGCAAAGCATTTTAGCCACATGAATGTTAGTCTCATGACTAGGTTCTTAAAGAAAACTCCTTCCTTTTCCATTGGAAGTAACCTCAGTTTTCCTGCATAACCCATCACAGTCCCATGGCTGCAATCCCGTTCCTACCTGACTTACTTTAAAAGGGAGCAGTTTACCTTCATAATTCACAACTGAATGTTCTTTACCCAGCCACCAACCAGAGGTTACAATTTATCTCTCAGTGTATGCACAGTATATATGTCTTCTGCCTTCTGTTCTAGCATATCAGGTCACAAGTTAGAGAATTTGGAGTCAAAGGATTTGCCTTTTCTAGCAATTTACTAGCAGATAGTGAGATATTTTAATTTTAAAGCCATCAGAAGCTTTCTATAGCTACTATTGTTATAAATGTATGTTACAGGGATTTTTCTTCCTTTATGAAGTTTTCCTGTAAATCTATATAGTGAGTTTCTCTTCTGCAGAGCCAGTCCTGAGGTTGTATGGTTCTTCATAAAACAACAGGGGAATTAAAAACTTTTGGATTTTTCTGCATTTTTCAATCTGTAGGTATTGACAGAGGGATTTTGAGCAGGTTTAGTAACTGAAAATGTTGAGTTTGATCATCAGACTAGATTTTAAGGTGACTGTGCCCCTTGAGTATTTGTAAGCAACTTCTTGTACTTAGAAGAGTAAAGCATTAGTTGTACGTAATAGGGAAATAGTGACATAACTGTTCTGAGGTATGTGACCTAATAAAACCTTCACACTCAACTGTTTAGATTTTGGATCCTATTACAACTCAATGAATCATTCTTAGTTTACCAGGAGTATTCAGCAAGACATCTTTGCATTGGCTTATAAAATATCCAGGTTTCATTACTATACCACAAGTTACTTTACTCCTATCCAGTACAGAAAAGGAGAAAACAAAAGGTCATTGAATGTTTATGCAAGTATCACACGGCAATTTAAACAGCATGAAAATATACAATTGTGGATTGAATGGCAGCAAAGGAAACACCAAGCTTTCATCATGTACTATGTCTTTTTTTCCCCTTCCTTATTTTAATGGCTTGGCTTTAGAGCATGTATGATATTCTGGTATTCAAAGGTTAACTACGATGGGCTTGGTCTCCAGGCCTCATCCAATAGCAAATAGAGTTATCAACCATGCTTCCCTGTAAAAGCATAGGGGAATCCCATACTGCAATTGAAATTGGGTTTGTGCCCTACTCATTTTACAATCCACATTGTTTGCAGGCTGTACAGAAAGAAACAGGCTTACGCCAAATTTGACTCAACAGCTGGTAAAGATCAAGTACATTACATTAAAACAACAACAACAACAAAAAACACCACCAAACCTTTCCAGAAAAGTATGAAATAGTATTTGTATTGTCTGCCATTAAATACAGTAGCATTTCCAAAATCTATGAATAAAGAAGAAAACCCTAAACTGAATGTGGTATTCCCCTGCAAATATAAAGATTATTGGCAGCAAATTCTTGATATAGCTACTGCCTGCTTGTGCTATTCATAGATGAAGTGTGTAGTGTTTCTTGACTGGATATTTATGCCATGGATCAGACCATTCTGACTGAATACTGCACATTGCAAAACCAGTGTTACAATACAGCTCTCAGGCTGCTAACTCAGCTAACATAAATTGGCATTCATTTTCTTTATCATGGTAAGCAATTTGTAATTTAAAAGTAATCCCCAGACTTTAAAAATGCACGTGAGAATCTAGGTGACATAATTCAGTTTTTCTCTAGAATCTGTTTGAAAAACTGTTTTTAGACATGGTAAATGGAGATCAAGATCAGAGACCTGTTTTTCTCAGAGCGACCAAGTGAGGGAGATACCACTGTGAAGTCCCAGGAAGGGAAGATGGTTTACCATAGACTTTTTTTGTGTATGCCAAGATATACCTAATGACTGGAGGAAATGCATAAAAATGTAAAGCATATCCTCTGCTAAATTCTGCAGTGATGCAGTGCAATCTATGGGAGCATACCCTAAATAGAAAGCCTGGGTTTTGTGTCCCTGCCTGTCATTGACTTACTTGTGTGGGCCTATTCAAGTAATTTCACCTCTCCAGTTTTCACAAGTACAAAATAGTGCTGACCTTCCTGTGTGATATGTCTTAATTACAGGTTTTAATTAAGTGCTTTGAATACTATAATTAAGTGTTAAGTTTTCATTAGTCAAAGCAGTCATACTTAAGGGGCTCAATCTTCTTGAGTCACTGTATTAGAGTGATATTAGCACATTAGCTTAGATATCCCGGCTTGTCTTTTCTGTTGGTAGTCAGGATAGTTGCAGTTTAGCAAGTTTAGGTGATTTATCTCTTGGTCTTTGTTTTACATGGTCAAAAATAGCTTGGCAAAGACATGAGACATATTACTTGCATGTTTCCTGCTGTGTCCTAAGCCATTCGTTGGTTGCCATCCCATTTCCTCACCCCCAACTAAAACAGCCAATAACAGATACAAACAAAAACTTAAACTCTCCAATGTTCTTCATAGTTACAGCATCTACCACCATTTCTTTCAGGAGAGATGGAGATGGAGAAAGCTCTACAATTCAGGACTTGCAAAAAATGCAATAGTAGTTCTTGTTTTTTCTTTCCCACTTCCCCCTTCCTCAAGAACTCTGGAAAAAGGTTGCAAGGTCTGGAAAGAAATGAGCCACTGGAGTACTAAAAGCCAAGGCACTACAGATAGTCATGAAAGTTGCGGACTCAAAGTCAGCTGATGTTGGCACTGGACTTGACAAGGTGTCCTGAAGTTCAAACACAAGGCAGTGCTAGAAGCTTCATCACCATCTGACATCAGCACAAGTGTGTGTAATCAGTACCTGTACCAAGAGACAGAAATAAATAAATAAAAAAAATATCCAAGCTCAGCAGAACATGGGAGCAGCTGACCTTTATTATTGTCATAGAATTCTAGCTCATGAGTATATCTGAGTCCTGATCTTAGGGAGGGAATACATACTTAGCTCCATTTGGACTCAAATTTCAAATTGGAATATTGAAATTCAGGAGCAAGCGCTTTCCACTTCTCTGTAATATTGCTTGTTGAATGACTGCTTTGGAGTTGGAAAGCTACTTGTAAATTGGTCTAAACTGTACCTTCTAATCACAAAATCACAGAATGGCTATGACAGGGAGGTACTTCTGGAAGTCATCTTGTCCAACCCCCCTGCTCAAGCAGAGTCACCTAGAGGAGCTTGCCCGGGACCATGTCCAGGTGGCTTTTGAGTATCTCCAGGGAAGGAGACAACTTAAGCAGTAAAATTGTGCAGAGAGAAGTAATAATTTGTACTAGACCAGGTGGTGTTACCTTGCTGGAATTCTTGCAGAAAGGTCTAGAACTGGCTTAATTTGGACATCTGCTGGAGCTGGCAATGCTATACCTACTACTTTGTTGCATTGATTTATACAGTCTCATTCTCCTACTCTTGCCAGAATGCCTGTGCTTGTGGAAGAATCAGGAGTGATCAAAAATGCAAAAGAACAAGAAGATGTTTTAAATAATTTATTTCTAAGTTTTGGATAGTCTCCTGACTGTTTGGTGTTTGCCTCAGCATTGAGGAGCTGGGCCTCAGTCCCAGATAGGTAGGTAACTTGGGCTTAAAAAAGGAGGTCCAATGTTTCTATCCCTGACTAAAAAACACTTGATTTTTGGGAACCATGAATTCCCAGGTGCAATGCTGTGCCTACCAATCTGTAGAAACCGAGAACACTTTTTAAAGTTATATGTACTGTTACCATCATCCCCATGAACTGCATACATTTTATACGTCAGCTTTGGCACTGATCAGTCATAGAATCATAGAACAGCCCAGCCCTGAACCTTGAAAGATCATCAGGTCAATCCATACTTTGGGAAAGGGAGTCTAAATGAGATCATCTGTTACTCTGTCCAATTACACATTGAAAACCTTCACTGATGGAGACTGATGATGTCCCTGGGGAGGTTGTTGCAGTGACTGATTGTTCTCACTGTGAAATCTTTCTTACATCAAGATAAAACCTTTCCTGGTAAAGCCTGTACCTGTTGCCCCTTGTCTTATACATGTGGCTCCTTGTGAAGAGAGAGCCTCTATCCTTTTTGTAACCATCCTTTAAGTACTGGAATACTGTGTTGAGGTCCCTCATGAGCACTCTTTTCTCCCGGGTGAAATGACCTAACTCCTTCAGTCTTTCCTCATGGGAGTCTCCAGTCTTTTGATCATCTACACAGACATTTTTCTAGTAGTTTTTGTACTTTCAGGAAAATATTTTTCTTTGTAAAACCTTCCCCCCCCCCCCCCCCGCCCCAATTTTGTTAACATTTACTTGCTTTCTGAAAACCAATAAATTATCTGCCTTCATAAAAAGTAAATAAAACATAAACTGGATAATGTTCCCAAGTAGTGTGTTACAGAGGAAGTTCCAGAGTAGCTCTGAACTACTTGGCTAGGAATGATCCCAGAACCAGTAAATTTATGTATACTCAGATGTGATATGGACACGTCATTACCCTGATCCTGCCTTCAGAGATACATGAATTTGCTGGGCCAGAATTTTGAGAAGTCATGAATGAGCTGGAAAGTCACGGTAACTAGAATAGATTGCCTGCAGAGTTTATAGAGATCTCCACACATGCTTGGAGAATATCTCTCAGATATGTCTCAGATAAAAACATTTCCTCCTAAGGCAGAACTTTAGAGTAGATGGCATCTTGAGTTTTTTTCTAACCTTAATATCTCTGCTTTTATGTATAATTTCCTTTTTTTTTTTTTTGTTTTTTTGATCTAAAGATAGTCTTTCAAATCATATTTAACTTACTGCTGCTTTGGAACAGTCAACAGAGCCAAACTTGCCTTACTCTATTGCATATGCTGCCCTTTCGGTATGCAAAATATGGGAAAGTTCCAACTTACTGGAAAACTGTATAGAACATACACTTTCATTCAAGAAGTGTCAGTGCAAAAATGAGCAGAGTTTAAGTTTTACTAAGCAAATGATCTGTGGCTCTTTCTCCTGCAGAAAAGTGTTTCAGCTTTGTTGCTTTGAATATGTGTGGTAAATTTCAATCACTTCTGGAAAACTGATGGTCTTGGAGTTGCCTCTACTTGCCTGCATATTTTCAGAAAGTATGAATCATATAAACACCATTGTATGGTGCTAGATGTACATTCATTGTCTTTTCTTGGAAAAACATTGAGGAAATAGAATTTATTGCAGTTAATACATTTCACTGTCTTCAGTTTTGCTTTCCCCTTTCATTCCTAAATATGCAAACTTCCTTGATCTTTTTCCCACTTCCTCATCTCCCTGACCTGCTGTTCTTCCTTCCATGACTGCAATGACAGGTTTCTGCATTGCTTTTTAAATGTTGATATTGTTGTACTATAATTTTCCCTGTTTATAGTTTTTTTTTTTTTTCTTGCATTTTAGCAATTCTCATTAGAGTATCAAGCTTCATGCTAAGTTTTGGTCAGTAGCAAGAGTTCTTTTAATTTTTCCCTTGTTTATCATCTATTATTTTTCTATAGGATATAGTATAATAATTTTGTAGAGTGTGATCACATCAGTGTTAGCATTCAGTCTGCCTCTATAGTTTATTTTTCTCATCCACTTTGGGAAAAAAACAAACGTATATTTTTTAGGAGAATGTGTGGCATAGGTGGTTTTTAGTGAGTAAGGGCTATCATTAAAAATGAGACATAGAGTGAAGCAACATATGAAGGTACTGAACACTGATGGGATTATTAAACTGAGGCCGCGCCCAGGAATTATTGCTGCCTCTAGGGACAACTGTGTGATCAGGAGAGTTAGGTGAAACAATGTGGCTGTTGTAAAGTTGGTGGAATCCTGCCTCTTTGGAACCACTTCTTTTGGACCTCTGCCACCTTTAATTGGACCTGTGCTAACTTTAGCAACTACAGTATGTGAAGATACGCAAGATAAACCTGAACTAGATGATTATCCCTTAGGTTTTTTTAACCCCCCTTCCCTCAAAATTATGAATTAACAGTTAAAAGAGAAATAGGCTATGTAATGACTTTTAAAGTGATTACTTATTATATTTTATAAGATTTATTCTTCCTTAGAATCTCCAAATTTATTTATAACTAGCTCCTATATTAGTTATCTCGAATTGCAGATATCACAACTAAAATTAATAGTATAGATATTTTCATTATTGCTTTTCTACACAGCAAATTTTTATTTTTACTTTTATTTTCCCTGTACTCACACAGTTTCAGGGGATTTTTTTTTGGCTTTTGTTGCTCCTGACAAGAGAGGCATGTACGCAGGGGTTCTGGTATAAATTTCTGATGTAGAATTAAGAATTTCAGATGCCATAAAAATCCAAATATTAATATTTAGGGAATAAATCCTTTCTCTCCAAAATTTTCAAGTGTACAGCTGAAAGGAATAAAAAAAAGTTTCTCATCTACATGCACTAAGACAACTTTTCTCTCTCTGCTGTGGCTAGAGAAAGGAAAGCAAGCGCAATTATAACTACTCATGCATCTTGGATGCCGTCCAAAGGGATGTGGACAAGCTCGAGAAGTGGGCCCATGTGAACCTAATGAGGTTGAACAAGGCCAAGTGCAAGGTGCTACACCTGGGTCAGGATAATCACAGACAAGAGTTCCCTAGGTGGAAAACTCATTGAGAGCATCCCTGCGAAGAAGGACTCAGGGGTTCTGGTGGACAAAAAGCTCAACATGAGCCAGCAGTGTGCGTTTGCAGCCCAGAAGGTCAACTGCATCCTGGGTTGCATCAACAGAGGAGTGACAAGCAAGTCAAGGGAGCTCTGCTCTACCCTTGGGAGGCTCCAGTTATAGTACTGCATCCAGATCTGGGGCCCCCAGCACAAGAAGGATGTGGACCTGTTCAAACAGGTCCAGATGAGGGTCACAAAGATGATCAGAGGGCTGGAGGAGCTGTCCTGTGAAGAAAGTCTGAGAGAGCTGGGGGTGTTCAGCCTACAGAAGAGAAGGCTCTGTGGACACCTCATTGTGGCCTTTCAGTACTTGAAGGGGGCTTACAAAAAAGATGGAGAGTGAATTTTTACACAACCAGATAATGACAGGTAAAGGGGGAATGGGTTTAAACTAAAAGAAGAGAGATTTAGATTAGAGGTTAGGAGGAAACTCTTCACTCAGAGGGTGGTGAGGCACTGGCACAGGTTGCCCAGAGAAGTTGTGGATACCCCATCCCTGGAGGTGCTCAAGGCCAGGTTGGATGGAGCTTTGGGCAACCTGACCTAGTGGGTGGCATCCTTGCCCATGGCAAGTAGGTTGGAATCAGATGATCTTTAAGGTCGCTTCCAACCCAAGCCATTCTATGATCCTATCATGATGATTTTATCACCTTTATCGTGAAGTCTTAATGGAAGCAGTTCCTTAACTGATGACATGGCACCAAGGAGGAATGCAGTGGCCTGTCAGAACTGCCGTCTGAGACTACTCTACCATTGCTTACCGTATGGCCCGAGGGATCATTTGCATGGCCATGCATCCTTACACAACAGCATAACAAGCTAAGGCTAGAATAAAAACAAAATCAACATTTGAAAATACTTCTTAGTACTAAGAGCTGTAATCAAGAGTATTTCTAAGCTTATTTCAATTTAAAATTTTTTCTGTGTCTAAGGACAAGAGGGAGAAACACCATTTTTATGAGAGTTGCAACCAACAGAAGCATGTGCTCCTTTGTTTCTCTCCATTACTTTGAAGTGTGTCTCAGGCCTGACATATGGCCACCAAAGTCTTGAAACTTTTACAAGGAATATTGCCAAGTCTGCTTTGTTGTTCTAAATTTTGATATAACTTCCTGAACCACACTGCCAGGGTTGGGAAGGAATTAGGAAGCTCATTTTTGTTTTTAAGAACTACTCCTCCCCCCTCCCCAAATAAAATAAAAAATAAAAATCAGTATAATATCTGTGCAACATTCTCACATTCTGTGTCCCTGTTCTTTTCCTACGGCTCTAGGTTATTAAATGCAGATTAAATGGAGATAATGAGATAGCATTAAACATTTGTCAGGGCAATATGAGAAACCTCCATGCTCAGCATGGTGCTGCCTCAAGTGAGCCAAGGGAAAAAGTTAAGCACAAGGTTAGTTTTAACTCCGCTCTCAAGAGCCAAGACACCCGAGTTACGAGCCTGAGATTGATGTTCTCCCTTCAGAGCAGCTTCTGAGACCCACTCTTCCAAAGTTTTTATTATTATTATTATTATTTTCTTGATGAATGCTTAAAATAAAATGTAAGTAGCCTTTGAAGTAGGAAAAAGATCTCCCATCTCAATGTTGAAAGCACTTGACTTTAAAATCTCGCTCTCTCTTGCCTATCCTCTCAGACCATTAGTCTTTCATTTCATCTCTATACAGTATCACTGCTTTGACAGGAGGCCTGGGAAACTCTCATTTACTGGGCAGCATGGCAAAAAGATAACTTGTGTGGAGTTAGAGCAGCTTCAGGTTAAGGAGGATGTGGCTGCCCCCTGAGGTTAGGACTTGAACAGCTAGAGTATAACAGCTGGAACATGCCCTTATTCTGCTTTTCTTCTCTAACGCTTCCATTCTGAAAGTGGAGCTAGGCTTGAGCTTTGTTAATTTGATCTCCGTTACTATTAAATCTCCTCCAGCCACCTGCTACAGAGGGGGACATGGTTGACTCACAAGCGGATGTATGCTCTCCCAAATAACTTTGCTGTGAGGTAGGTGTCATTCCTGCCCTGTACTGGTCTTGAACTAGATACCAAGTCCCAAGCATCCAGGGAGCTTTCAGGTCTGAAAGAGAGCTGCCTAATAAGCTTAGATGCCTTTAGGGTTAGGTGACAATTAATGGGGTATTATGGATCGTGGTGTTTGGCTGAGATAATTACAGCTTGCTTAAATAATGTTTCAGGTACCTAAAGCCTCTTTTAGATTTGGAACACAAAGCTGACTTAATCTCATTTTGCAAATGACTGCAAACCATAGCTTCATTTCACTAGCAGTAGTAATGTAAAATCCACAAAGAGAAATTGACTTACTTGAAAATGGTGTTAGTGGCACTTTTGTCATGAGCAGAGCTAAACTTTTTATAGGCAAAAAGTTTTTCCCACTTTTGGATCTGATCCAAAGTTTATTCAAACGAGTGGAAAGATTTTAACTGACTTTCAAAGATTTGGAGTTTAAACCAGTCTTCCACAGTTTGTGAATGTGAGGAGGATGACATTTATCATCTATAAAGGCCACAGTGTATTTCAGGGCAGTGTTCTGCTCCTGGAACTGGCTCTAAGCACAAGAAAAATGAATAGCTGCCCAGAGCAAAATGGTGAGGGCCTTGCTGTGTATGCCAGAGCATGGGAAATCAGGCCTGCAACATATTGCTTCTTTTGCAGAGGAATAGTGTTGGGATGTATGAGAAGATAGTAAGTGGAATATAAAAATGTTAAGGCCTTCCAAAAGAAATAGCCACTGCCTCCAGCAGCAGCAAGAGGGGCCAATCTAGTGCATGGGGTCTCTTTTCATAATCTTCAGTTCTTTTTTCTTTTCTTTATTTTTTTTCTTTTTCCTTTTCTGTGGAATCTCACTGCCCACTGGTTCCAGTGGCTGCAAGTCACAGTCCTGTCTGTGCTGCTGAGGGATCTGTACTAAACTTTTCTTGTACCCTCTTCTGGGCAGCAGAGATCATTATATCATCCTAACTTCAAAGTACTGGGCACCAGCAATTATCTGGAGAGGCTGTGGAACCTATGTCCTGGAGTTTTTCAAGGACTGGCCAAATTCATGTCTAACTTGATCTAGTATTGGCCATACTACTGCTTCTAGCAGGAGGCTAAGCTTGGTGACCTTCAGAGACCTTTTCCACCCAAATTTCCTTGATTCCATTTTACAGTTCTATGTATGAGAACTCCAGTCATTCATTGAAATAACCATTAATGCTGTGTTAGAATGTCCCTGTCTCATTGTTAGACTGGCAGTGCTGATTTGGTAGATTAGTTTTCCTTTCAAGTAACTGAGTGGTCTGAAATTTTTGACACTGTATGTATGTGATGGTGCTGATTTATACCAGCTGAGGGTATGGCATTCAAAGTGCATTTTAATTTTACTTTGTCTATTGTATGCAATTTAGTTTTGTTAACAACTTGTATTAATATTTTAGGAAACATGACATCAAAATGTTTGACTTTATTTATTTATTTAAAAAAGAAGAAGCTAGAGCATGCTGTTGCTCCAGGCAAATCCTGCTTCTAGTCCTGGAGTTGAAGCACACAATAGATCAGGCAGCTTTTATTTCAGACTGTCATAGCTCCCTTTGGTTCAATAATTTTAAAAGCAATTGGTCTGTGTGTAGGCTCTTTTGGTATCACAGCATTATTTTTAAGTACAATTCACTTAAACAAAATACAAGAGGGGAATATTCTTCCCAGTTGTGAGACCTCAAAGCAATACTGTTTTGACTGGACATTCACTTGTAGGATGAAGGCATGCCACTGCAAAGAGTTCCCAGAGATACAATTTCTGTGCTGCCAGCTCTTCCACTTGTTCTGCCCTGCAGTAATGGTCAGGGGAAGTTATATGCCACATGCAGTCCAGTTAAAATATGGGGAAGTCCAGCTAAAATATAGGAACAAGGTTCTGCTGCATCAAAACAATGCAGGAGGAAGTATATGCTGTCTTGAACACACAAATCTCTGTTACACCTGAATAGTAGAAGTTAAACAGACAAAAATCTAAGGGGCCTGAAGGTCTTGTGTTAGTCACATGCTCCTGCATTACTGAAGTACTGGTAGGCTGTAAGGGAAATGCTTGGCTTCAGTTTTGACAAACAAGAAGTTGTGGGCTCATTGCCCATTTGTGTATACCAGTTAAAGGGCAAATGGTGCAGCATGCAAAAATTGGTAAGATGCTGTGTCTTAGATCCTTATGAAGCCTTGCTGAGGATTGTCCAATATTCTTCAATAAACCCAATAATCTCTTCCCTGTTTGTTCATTGCCAGCTCAATGTTTAATTGGAAGCATGTCAACATGGTGTTAACACAGGCAGAAGTTAACTTGTGCTGTTGGACATGGAACTGCTCTTATCCAAAAAATATGTGGCCTCAATTAGCCCATTTCTGAGGCTGAGCTTAATATTCCACTTCTCAGTTGTGCTTATCCTCTCAGACTCATCACTGCACCCATGTGATGGGATGTTTTTTGTTGAGTTTGGTATGCTTGCAGACAGACTAAGTTGCTGCTCAGAGTTGGAGAATATGTAGTCATGACTCAGAGAGGTTTTGTTTTTAGCATTCTGTAATAAAATCTGGCAACATCCAGGTGGTCTTATGGAAACAGTAGTCCAAAATAATGCTTTGCCTGAACTTCTAGTGCCTATTTCTTTTCTGCATGGATAACAGTCCAATTGTTTTCTTCACTGATCCCACTATATGCCATTGATGTGTATCTGATTACAGTGTCAGTGGAAGCTGAAGAACAACCTTGTTTGCCAGAAAGATAGTTTTACCTTGGCAATGAAAGCAATTACAGATGACGTCAAGACAAAAAGACAAATACTGATGCTCCTTTTGAGAAAAGGTCTTTCAGGGACAGTGTGTCAGTAGAACTAACTGTGAATCCTTAACAGTTCTAAGTGTTCATATTAAGTAAAGTATATTAATTCTTATAATTCCCCTAGTTCTCAGTAAATATCCTCACAATCTCACCATTTTATTCAATTTCCAAGTATGTTCTGTTGGCCTATTATTTTTCATTTCCACCCATTTCAAATAACATGCTTTGACCTTGATGTATTTAAGACTTTTTTTTTTTTTTTTTTTTTTTTTAAATGGGAAAGGAACCATTACATTATCCCTGTGCTTTCTCTTACTGTAAAGGCTTCTGTTTCCTTACATATGGAAAGATAAATACAGGGGTGATATTTAAACATGGCTTAAAATGGAATAAAATAAAATGGGGAAAGTCCTCTGAGGTTCCAGTTCTCACCAGCATCAAGGATATGTAAAATCCAAAGTCATTATCTTCTTTGTGTATGAAAATAGCTCTGTGAAAAGCTAAAGCATACTCAGTTGTTTCTATTTGTGAAGTTTTTCCCAGATGTTTTCTGTATCTGAAAGTCTTTGTAAGAAATTATGGTAATGTGTTGGAAGTCTGAGGAGTTCATGATACAGCTCTGAAACTTCTCTGTTTCTATCCAAATTTCTCAAGCTGCATAGATCCACAGCACTTTGGCTGTGGCTGTCTACCCCTCAAAGACCTTATCTTAATGGAGGTGACCGAGATCATCTTTGCCCGGTTTTTCACTAGAGGCCATGAGAAATCTTTTGGGACTCTTAAAGCCCAGCACATCTGTAGGATCATCCTTCCACAAATTGAGTGGGGTAAGCTGATGAACAAAAGAAAAACTGATAGTGGATTACTTACATGGAAAGGGGTAAGCAGCTTCCTGTCAGTTTCGCAGGATGGCTACTGATACAACCATATGGTTGTGGTGCTCCTGGTTGAGACAAAGAGCATTGCCACTTTACAAGGCACTGAATAAACCCTCATGGAAACTGTCTTCAGAACTGCACAATGGCTCTGGCTATCCCATTAGAGGAATGGAGTGGAATGGAATGGGATAGGATAGGGTAGGGTAGGACAGGATAGGATAGGACAGGATAGGATAGGACAGGATAGGATAGGATAGGATAGGACAGGATAGGATAGAATAGGATAGGATAGGATAGGATAGGATAGGATAGGATAGGATAGGATAGGATAGGATAGGATAGGATAGGATAGGATAGTTTAGGATAGGATAGGATAGGATAGAATAGGATAGGATAGGATAAGATAGGATAGAATGGAATAGAATGGAATGGAATGGAATAGAAATAGAAATAGAATGGAATAGAATAGAATAGAATAGAATGGAATAGAATAGAATAGAATAGAATAGAATAGAATAGAATAGAATAGAATAGAATAGAATAGAATAGAATAGAATAGTTCAGTTGGAAGGGACTTTTTTAGGTCATTGAGTTCAACTGCCTGGCCTCAGGAAATACATGCAAACTAACCATTATTATGTATGCCTTTGAAAATAAAAGTTTTGTTGTTGTCAGAGAACAGGGCTTCTGGAAAAGCTTTGGCATTGGATCAGTACACACAAAAGCCTGTCTTATTTTAAAATGTTTTTGGAAGGTATTAGGTGGTGTGGCACCTGTGGTTATCAGGGGACTAGGCCCAGTGATCTGAGAGATCCTTTCTAATTCCATGTGGAATAAGATGAATTTGTGCAGAGTATCCCCTCTTGACAGGAAATAATAACAATAATAATAATAATAATAATACTTGATTAGATTTGTCATCTTTATCAGCCTTTTGGCTACTATTTGAGCATTGGTTCTTGCAGACCACACTGCATTAAGACAACTCACTCACTGTGTTGTAAGACAACATACAGCCTCTTGCTTGCTTTTCATGGTGATCAAAGAACATAAATTGCTGGAATAGAGGGAAACTTCAGAATATGGTCATGTTCCTTTTTCTCTGCCCTGTCCGACAATTTGGCTTTAGACAGTAGTGTAGGTAGTAGCTTTGCTGCTGAGGATATCTCAAAAGGGGGGAACATTTTTCACTTTACATTCACTGACATTAGTGTAGGCATTTTGAATGAATGAATGTTGAATATCTGTTGTCAACATGATCCCAAATTATGATCAAAGTATATTTTAAGGCATTTTCAAGCATATTACCAGTCGTTACAGAATGAATCTATGAACCACGTACAACAGAGCTGGCAGGCAGACTGTGAAACCAAATTTGCCTCAAACTCTTTCCTGGGTTGACAGAACATTCGGGGAAGAATTTTCACAATACTGTTTTTGCTTCAGTGCCTGGAGGAATAAAAAAAATGGAAAGTAGGTCTAATCTTTGTTTCTTTCCCTCAGCGATTTCATTTCATTAAAATACCCCCATTGCCCCAAAATCCTGGTCTTCCTCTGTTGGTCTCACTTTCTTTTCTACAGTCTTTAAACAACACTATGTGATATTACAATTGACTTAGATTGAGAAGTTGCTGTGCTAGCTAAAAAGTTGGCACCACACCTCCTATTCAGAATGCTGCACGTTGGTGGTGTCTGTTCAGATAACCTCTGGCTACAGTTGAGTAATACCACAAATGGGGAAAACCCTAGAGAAATAGGAAAATCCCTAACTGTTTGTACATTGTGTAAGTATATTTTGCTTAGGCTCATTGCCAGAGCAGATATGAATCAAAGATGCTCTCTGTATTGGACTAAAATGTACTATCATGTTCAGGATCATATTTTTGCATAAAAAAACACCCACAGCATTTGTGAAAGGGGAAGAAAAATTCCATTCTGGTTTTAGTGTGTTATGTTTTTCTATTGCATTCATCACTGAAAATTCCTGAAAACAAAAGATATAGAAAGTGGGAGAACTTGGTTAATTTATTTGAGTTCTTCTTTGAGACAAATGGTCTCTTTTGACTATTTTGCAAAATGATTATAAAAGAGAAAAAAAACAAAACACTATGGTATTGTACAATAAAATCACTTATAAAAAAGGAATTGTGCTGTGACCAAATGCTTGCTGTAACTGGCAAGTGTTTGTGCAAATGCTTGATTATTTATGTAAACCTTCTCAGCAACTCCACACCCTGAAAAAACCTAAGCACCCAAGATCCATTAAATGTTTCCCTACGAGAACCAAAATCAGTGCTGGATATGTTTTTTTTTTTTTTCTGATGGAGAAGATGTGAAAATAAAAATAAAAACGGGATGTTGCTGTGTGATCAGAGACCACAACTGATATGAGCAGTAGTGAAAAACAAGAATTAATTTGGACAGACTAGAAAATATAGGAGGTTTTCATGAACATCCTACAGCCTCATAGAAACTGGTGGTTTGTTTTCTTGTCTGTAACTTAATTGATTTACATATGATTTACATTTTTAAGGTGTCATAACAGGGGGTCTGAAACATTGGTCTTCTTTAACTAAAGGTTGGATCTTCAGAGTTTTTTGAGATTTATGTTGTTTACCACAATGGAATCTTGATTTTTATCTAACACATTTTTATACTACAATGGTAACCAGAGAGGAGGGTTAAAGAGAAAGTAATAGCCAACTGTTTTAAAGACAATCCAAGAAATTTTGACTGGCAATTGGGAACTCTCTCAAACCACCTGACTAGAATATTTTCAATAGTCTGGCTGTAAAATGGCAAATTAAAAATCCAGAAGTAATTTGCTAAATTATCAACCTCATGAGAAATTAATTCCTTCCAATGAGCAGTGGCTCAGCAATTAGCTGATCCATTAGTTAGGTTTTCTTACCAAGAAAGCTAGCTCCATAACTCACTCACTCACTGAATTTTTTTGCATTCAGTTTGTGTATTTGTCTATTCCATTCCCTAAGGCCATTGAGGACCTCAAGTAAAAGGCACTGAATTCAGATTGTCCTTCTGCATACTTGTGCAGGGTCTGGTTAGAAATAACTCACAATTAGATCTTTGAAACTGCAGTTAAAATTCCAGTGGAGTTTTATATGAGCTGGCATGTTCCACTTTTATTGGATTAGTGTTGAACTGAGTTAGTCAGAAAGCTATAGTCTTCTTTCTACTGATGAATCTGGATCAGAAAAATTAGCAAACTACAAATGAAGCTTTTCTTCAGAAATAATATATAAATGACAAATATTTCTATGAGCTCATTGCAGCAGAAATGAGGTCACATCAGTTAAATTTTTCAGCCCTTCAGGGAGAAATGAGGATTCTATGAAACCATTGAAATAGAAATACTGTTTTAGAACAGTTATGTAAGGAAATTTGATTTTCTTTAGATTTCCTTCTTTGAGTGTAGATGTAATGTTTTATACAAGCAGCCAAAATAATATTTTTAAGAATATCATGAATAGTTTTTGTAATTTGCAGTCTACAAAAATATGTTCCACCTCTGTCTTATTATAAAAAGTGACTTAAGATACCATATTTTATGCCTCTACAACTTTTATGGGTCATAGAGACAAACTGCCAATTATAAAAGATGATAACCTACTCCCAGAAGAGATTATTAAATATAAAAGTTCCAAATTGTCAAATGAATAGAAGAGAATAATAACTAATACACGTTAGATACTGGTCAGTGGTGTTCTAAGGGCCTTCTTGAAAACAAACTTATTTAGCTAAAAACTCAAATGCAGCTATGAAGGATAGAAGTGTACATGAAGTGTACACTTATCAGCTAACCCAGGGTAGGATCATACGCATGTGCAGCTGTCACAGGGCTGTAATTTCACACCTTCAGAAATAATATGATTTTGCTCTACAGCTGTGTTTATGGGGAGGACAAAACTACCTGTGGATGACGGCCACGTGGAAGGCACAGCAATAGTTATTTTTATGGCACGCTAATACTTACCCAGGCTGCCAACTCTGTATTTTTCTACAACTTGAGAACTTCCAAATGTCCACTGAAAGACTTTTGCTGGCTCTAATACTCACAGATTGTTGGCTTATTGACAAGGTTGAGAAATGTTTTAAGAGGACTAAGAGCTTCCTGTCCATTTGAGAGCAGAAGAGTCAAGGTGGTACCTGCTCCTTTTGGGGGTGTGACAAATGCACCTCTGTGAACAAGACACTGATTTTAAAGGAAAGTAATGGGGAATATACTTATATACTTAATGCCATATAGCAAGGAACACTGGTATAAGTGTTATGTCAGAAGCTTGAATGTCAGAACAGGAGAAAAATATATTTGTTGTTTAGTTATAGCTTGTATTTAGCACTTAATGCATAGTATTCAGAATAAGATTTGCTATTTTATATTCTATAAAATTTTAGTTTGTGGTTGAGTTTTTATTTTACTGGGAAAATGGTCATAGTTTGTCTGAAAGAGCTGGAAACCTGTTCAAATCTCAGTGTCAGCTCACTTTGCCTCTTACAAAAACACTTGCCCACTTGAACATGGTAAGCACTGTGCCTGAGTAATTTCATTTTCAGGATCCTGAGCCAGATAGTTCTCAGAGATAAAATGACAATTCCTATTCCTTAAATTCATTTGCATTTGCTGTAATAATTCCTTCTATTGGCCTAGTGTGATCTTCTAAGATTCATCTAACATTCAGAAGAGCTATAGATATCTTCCATTAAAAAATCACTTAGCTTCTTTGCCTGATTGTGAAACAATAAAAAAACTATTGGTCAATGTAAATGGCAGTGCATGATAAAATTATGTCTTCATTTGATAGAACCTGAGACTTCTTAACACAGTTACACCTCAGTTGAAAATTCATGAAAATAAGATTAATACTGATCTTGTGTCCCTATACTTATCAGGCCATCATATGAAGTAGTAGTGTGCATTTTCACTGTATTTGAAAATCTTTTTTCATTTTGAAAGTGATTTCTGTTATGGTCTGTGAATATGCTTACTTGTTTAAGGTATGCTTATATTTGTTTATAATTATTAAGTAATATTTATTTTTATCATTTCCTCAGAACAGTATTTATAATACTTTTGTTTCTGTTTGCAGGGGATTCATTGTAAAAGCAAACCTTCCAGTGAGTATACATCATTCACTTTTTACTACATTTGTTTTTGGAAAATAAAGATAATTTATTGCTGATAATAAATCTGCTTTCCTGGTCATGTCACATCACCATGCCAATTGACAAGGTATTTTCTACAAGTTTCCTTGTACAAAACGCTGGAAATTGGTAGGCCTTTCCTGGATCCATGTAGCAGAGTGTCCACAGACAGGGAGACGCTCGGGATCTGAACTGCAAGTGAGTGAGATTCTGGTGCTGTGGGGTGGGACAGTGAATTGGATACCAGCTGTCCTGAGTCTTACTCTGAAAGCATGATGTTTGGGGGCACGTACTATTGAGGTGGAGAGAAAGAATATGGCTTTGAAAGGGATGCAGTCAGAAGTCCCACATGGAAAAGTCATTAGCTTTCTACTGGTAAGCAGAGTGAACCATCAGTGCTGATTCCAGGACTGTGAATGAATCTTATTTGGATTAGACAGCTGAGCTGATAGTTATACAAACTGCATGGAAGAGAAGAAGTGAGAAACAGGGGTGTTGATAGAATAAGAGAGAAACAGGAGTATTGATCTTTACTCTGCCAAGATGAAGCATGCCTTCATACCTTTGGCAGCACAGGCTGAGGAAACCAAACCCTTCAACCATGGTCTGAAAGGGAAGGACACTTGCAATACTGTTGGTTATGAGTTAAAATAATTGCTAGGTATTACACAAATGCAGATCTAGATAGTGGGGACTCACTACTGGTACCACAAGGTGGTGATTCATTCCACCTATCCTAGGACAACGTGAATTACATGCTGGGATGGAAGTGAGAGGGGCTCTCCCTCTTTCTGACTGCCAAAGGTTCTTAGGTGATGCACATAAACTTAAATTAGATATTTAACTCTTAGCTGGATATAGACTTTAAGCACTTAAGAATTTGTAAACTGAAGATCCCTATCTTGCAATATGATGTACATGAAGCAGAGCTGGTTGTGGGTTTTCAGTGCTGCCTGAAAATGACTTATTGGCTATCTTTAATACAAGTAACATGTAGGATGACTCAGCCTTACAAGAGTGATGAAAAAAACATTTTTTTTAGTTTTTATCCTTGTACACTTGTGCAACAATGGGTGTTTACTAATTTCCATACTTCATTTTCTACAGTCATGCATTTTGTTGTTTATTTTTTCAGGTAAAAAGACCTTAAAAAGACCTTAACTATGTAATAAAGCATCTTTGCAGTAGTCAATGTTTTTAGCTGCACCAAAAAGATGACTTTATTCTGCAGAATGTACAGCTATCAGCTCTGTAGCGTTTGACAATGGAGCTTTGACTGCCTTCTCCCTCCTATTCTCCCAAACTATTAGTAGTACATAATGGCTACTGTAGTATTTGAAATTAACTGTATGTTTTCAAGATCCCCTGATTTAAGAATCACTCAGAAAATATATTTGGCACAGTATAACACCATGTCATTCACTATCCTTGCAAGTTTGAAATGCTTTCTGGATGCACAACTTTGAAATTCTTTGAATTTACTGTGCATTGAAATCTATTGTAAAAGAGAGGCTGCATTTTAATCTGTTTCATAAGTGGTGCAAGAACTTTTAAGTTGCAAATGTTGGTATTTGTTAACTGAAGTGCACAGTGTGGTTATCTTAGGAGAGCGTATCTAGTTTGTTTATGAAGATGGTTAAATCATCATAATGCACAGATGCAGCAGATACTGTGGTAAATCATATGCAAATAGGTTTAAAATGCTACTGCAATTTATACTCATGGAATGATGCCCCAATGAAGGAATTTTAGTGCACAGTAGATGTTCTAACAGATTTAGCACTGTCACTATCCTAAGTATTTCAGATTCTTACAAGTCTTGTAGGGTACAAATACCAGAAAAAAAGAAAACAGTTAGGAGTTTTTACTGGGAGTTGCCCCAGGCCTGTTATTAATGGGGTTTCTCTGCATTTTTTTTTCCTGTTCTCCAATTTCATCTTTTTTCCTGAGGCTTCAAATTATCCATCTAATCATTTCTATTGCGTATTCATTGCTCAGCTCTGGCTTCTATTATACAAGGATACACAAGGTGTGTTTTGCTGTCATGACAGTTCTGGCTTGATTGCTGCATCATCAGATAAAAAAATAATCTGCCGTGGTTAAGCTGATGGCAAAAGTACAAGGAAAGTGTCTACATGCTGAATAATAATACTTGGCTTCTTTATGCCTGGGTTTATATGTGTCCATAATTAAGGATTCTTTTATTACAGCAACAATCCCTCTCTCATGTAGGGCTAATTACAGTTATAATTCACAAACATAAAATTTAGGCAAGATTTACTCAGCATATGGCTTGTGTAGCAAGATATACCTTTATGTCTTCTGAGGTGTAGATCAAACTACTTGTGAGAAAAAGAAGAAGGTGTGTGCTCCACAGGAAACTATTTAAAGGGGGTGCGGGAGCAAAGGTGTATTAAAAGATATTAAGGGAAGTTTACTGAAGAAATAGTCAAAAATGAGTCTTCTTTTGTGATCACAGAAGTGTCTGTGATGATTTATAGAAGGGAAATTATCTTCTGTAAACTCTTCCTTGTATTATGTATTGAGATCCAAACTAATATGTCCGTGCATGATCTGATCCATTTAAATTATTATTAATGAATTTTGGAGCATCTTTTGCAATTCTCAAGATGTATCCTAAAATTAACGGAAAGAAAATCCAAAGTGAAAGAGCCTTTTCATTTTATCCAGTGTATTACTCATTTGTTCTTGGTTTGAAGGTAAAAATCATGACCAAGAAAAAATGTCCCTGCTTACAGTCAGGCAGCAGTCCCTAAAAGTTTGTGCTCCTGTACAGGTTAATATACTTTCAATCTTTACATTTAGAGCACTTTCCTTCATGCTTGAAGGGATAAGTAAGGATGTGCTTTGTCCCTCCATCCTACTGTCCATGCATCCTTTCCTTTGGGAGAACTGTGGATGCATCTTCTATGTGAGTCAATGGGCATCTGTGTTTGACAATAATTCTTGGCTAGATGTTGAGGAATGCACCCTTTCCTCATGATTTGAGGTAGGAGTGTTTGGATGCAAGGAAACAGTCTCAAGTTGCATGACAGGGGGTTTAGATTGGACATTAGGAAGAGTATCTTCATGGAGATGGTGGTCAAACATTGGAATGGGCTGCCAAAGGAAGTGCTAGAATCCTGACCTCTGGAGGTATTTAAGAGACAGGTGGGCATGACACTAAGGGACATAGTTTGGTGATTGGACTTGGTAGGTGTGGTGGTTTTTCTCAGGTGGGCAGCTGAGCTCCACCACAACCACTCTCTCACTCCTCCTCAAAGGTAAAGGGAGAGAAAATATGATGAAAAGGGCTCAAGTGTTGAGATAACGACAGGGAGATCACTCAACAATTATTGTGATGGGCAAAACAGACTCAGAGTAGGGAGATTAGTAAAATTTATTGCCTATTACTAGGAAGCTAGAGAAGAGAGAAACAAAGAAAACAAACTAAAAATGCCTTCTCCTCATCTGCCTTCTTCCCCCTGAGTGGTGCAGAGGAATGGGGAATTGGGTCTGCGGTCAGTCCATAATGCTTCTCCTCTGCTGCTCCTTCACTGTCACTCTCTGCCCAGGCTCCACGTGGGGTCCCTCCCACAGGATGCCATCCTTCCTGAACTGATCCTGCGGGGGCTGCCCACAGGGAACAGCTCTTCAAGAACTGCTCCAGCATGGATCCCCCATGGCCAGCAGCTCCCCCCAGATCCCCTGCTCCTGCGTGGGCTCCTCTCCAGGGGCTGCAGCTCCGACCTGGAGCCTGCTCCTGTGTGGGCTCTCCATGGGATGCAGCCTCCTCCAGGCCACATCCACCTGCTCCATGGACTGCAGCGTGGAGATCTGCTCCATGTGGGACCTGTGGGCTGCAGGGGGACAGTCTGCTCCACCAGGGGCCTCTCCACAGGCTGCAGGGGAACTTCTGCTCTGTGCCTGGAGCACCTCCTGCCCTCCTTCTGCACCAACCTTGGGGTCTGCAGGGCTGGTTCTCACTCCTTGCTGTCCCAGCTGCTGTTGCCCAGCAGTTCTTTCCCCTTTCTAAAATCTGTTCTCACAGAGGCTCAACCAACATCTTTTATTGGCTCGGCTCTGGCCAGCAGCAGGTCCCTTTGGAGCTGGCTGGAATCGGTTGTTTTCTGACATGAGGCAGCTTCTGGATTCTTCTCACAGAAGCAACCCCTGTAGCCCCCCCACTACCAAACCCTTGCCATGTAAACCCACTACAGTAGGTCAGGTTGATGGTTGGACTTCATGATCTTGAAAGTTATTTCCAACCTGGATGATTCTATGATTCTATGTTATCCTGTATTTTATGGCAAACACAGTATCATGCCATTGCAGTTTCATACTATGCTCTTCATAATAGTTGAGCACTTTCTAGGAGTATGTTAAACAGTATGACTAATAAGGTCAAATGCCTTTTTTTTTTAATATTTTCTTCTTCATTTTTTCTTTTTTCTTTTTGTTCTTCCAGCCTCTCACCAGGGGGAGGAGAATGGGAAGTGAAATACTTGTTTTTACTTAGGTGTCTTTTAACTTTCATGCTATGTACTGAAGTTAGTAGGGTAGGAAGTATTTCAAAGAAACGCTGTCGAGTAGTTGTGGCTAAAGTGAGGTATGCTGCATTGTAAACCACACAGCCAAGGGACAAAACCCAATTCCCTGGCTATTCATTAAGACAGTCTCTTCAACTCTGATTTTTGGGACTACAAACAGTGTATATGAGATCAATAAGCCTAAGAAATGCATTGGGGGTTAAATCCACTGTATTAACATAAATTCATAAATGAATGAAATAAATTCATAAATGATTTCTTTGCAGAGCAGTCTGAGAAGTAGAAAGAGTTGAAATATGGCTAATTGATGAGATCTGGAGCCTTAATATTTTTATTTATTTATTTTTTGCATTAGTCTACAGTAATCAGCTGTATGAACCCATCCATGTCCCAAGCGTTTGAGCATAATTAAATTGGCATAGGAAAATAAGATGATAATTGGTAGTTCTGTTCAGAGGTTCTGTTTACACCTTAAATAAGGCCTAGATAATATATATATATATATACACAAATCTCTTGCTGTGCCCGTCTAAAGGGGAAAAAATTTCATAGGTGTGAGGGATTTTTCCATGACTAGGAATGCAATGGTGCCCTCTTGTGTGAAAATTATATTTTAACAGCATCTGAGACCATCAGGCAATCCCTCCTAAAATTGAAAATTGCCTGTGAGAGTGCTCACAATATGTAGGTATTGCTTAAATTATTAGTCTAGTCATGATCTAACAGATATGGTTACTTAGAAACAGTATCAATCTAGCTGTACTCTAGACTTAAAGTATGATTCCTTCCTGTTTTGGGTTAACATTTCCCTAAACCAGGAAATTTCTTATGAAACCCCATCTGTAACTTAGTTCTTTCCCACTGCATTTCTAGAGAAGCAGCTATGTACTTGCTCTGGTCCCATGATATCTTTGGTAAAGTACTGGCTTGGAAAGTCGATGGTGACTTTCCTACTGATTTCAGTAGAGTTGGAGCTTAACTTTGGTGTTTTCTCCCCCTGAAATACCCTGTATACAATGAGATTTCTTTGTCTTTGTGTTTTACATTTGCAGGTGGCATTTTTAACAGCTTCTGCCATGATGCTCCTACATCTTTATCTTCTATGATACTGAAAAGCATGAAGATCTCAACAGTGATTAAATGTGTCCAAGGAAGCCCATGCTCTCTTCATTTAAACATTAAAGGATCTCTGAGTCTGGATGGTAGGAAGCAGATTTGCTACTGATCATTCCTGTTTACTTTATGCTTATAGCTGTTCAGCCAAATATTGTTCCACAGTATAATACTTGTATCCAAGGTGTTTTCATTTAGTTGTGTCAGAAAGATTTTTTGTGGAACCGTTTAACTACAAACCAGGATAAAGCTAATGAATTTCTCAAGGGAATGAGAACTGAGATGAATTCAACGCAACTAAATTTTTACTTCTAACATACTGTACTTGTCCTCTACCAGTGCCCCAAGAATACTGCTGTTATTTCTTGTTCTCTCACATGCAAAAATCTACACATATATACAAACACAAATTCCATCTGCCCCAACAGAAGAAACAGTTTTTGCTTCTGAAAGTTACAGTTACCTCTCTGGAAGGGAATTGTAAGGAAATGGGAGACCTATTTACCTGGGATACGGAGAAGGTTGAGGTACTCGATGACTTTTTTGCCTCAGTCTTCACCAATAAGAGCTCCAGCCACATAGTCCCAGAAAGCAAAGGCAGGGAATGAGAGAATGAAGAACTGCCCACTGTAGAAAAAGATAAGGTCCATGGGACCATGGTGAGATGCATCCATGGGTCCTGAAGGGAACTGGTGGATGAAGTTGCTGAGCCATTGTCCATCATATCTGAGAAGTTGTGGCAGGCCAATGAAGCTCCTATTGAGTGGAAGAGGGGAAACATAACCCCATTTTTAAAAACAGAAAAAAGGAAGATATGGGAAGCTAGAGGACAATCAATCTCACATCTGTGCCTGGAAAGGTCATAGGGCAGATCCTCCTGGAAACTATGCTAAGGCACATAGAAAATAAGAAAGTGATTGGTGACAGCCAACATGGCTTCACTAAAGGCAGATCATGCCCAAAAAACCTGGTGGCCTTCTATGACGGGGTTACAGCATTGGTGATAAGGGAAGAGCAACTGGTATCATCTGCCTGGACTTGTGCAAATCACTTGGCACTGTCCCCCATGATATCCTTGTTTCTAAATCGGAGAGACATGGATTTGACAGATGGACCTCGGTGGGTAAGGAATTGGCTGGATGGTTGCACTCAAAGAGTTCTGGTGAATGGGTCACTGTCCAGGTGGAGATCAGGAACGACTGGTGTTCCTCAGGGGTCAGTATTGGGACTGGCACTCTTTAACATCTTTGTTAATGACATGGACAGTAGGCTTGAGTGCATCCTCAGCAACTTTGCCAATGACACCAAGCTGTGTGGTGTGGTTGATAGTGCTGGAGAGAAGGGATGTCATCCAGAGGGACCATGACAGGCCTGAAGGGTGGGCCTGTGCAAACCTCATGAAGTGCAACAAGGCCAAGTGCAAGGTCTTACACTGGTCTGGGTTGGGACAATCCCAAGCACAAACACAGGTTGGGTGGAAAATGCATTGAGAGAAGCCCTAAGGACAAGGACCTGGCAGTTTTGGTTGATGGAAATCTCAACATGAGCCAGCAATGTGTGCTTGCAGCCCAGTAAGCCAACCATATCTTGGGCTGCAGCAAAAGAAGCATGGCCAGTAGCTTGAATGAAGTGATTCTCCCACTCTACTCTGCTCTCATGAGACCCCACCTAAAGTACTGCATTTCGCTCTGGGACCCCCAGTATAAGAAGGATATGGACATATCAGAACAAGTCTAGAGAAGGGCCACAAAGATGATCAAGGGCCTGCAGCACCTCTCCTATGAAGACAGGCTGAGGGAGTTAAGGTTTTTCAGCCTGGAGAAGAAAAGCTGCTGGGGAGACCTTACAGTGTTCTTCCAGTACCTAAAGGGGGCCTATAGGAAAGCTGGAGAGGGAATCTTTGTCCGGGAGTGTAGTGACAGGACAAGGGGGAATGGCTTTAAAATAAAAGAAGGGGAATTTAAATTAGCTATTAAGAAGAAATTCTTTACCATGATTGTGGTGAGGCACTGGAACAGGTTGCCTAGAGTAGCTGTGGATGCCCCATCCATGGAAGTATTCAGGGCCAGGTTGGATGGGGCTTTGAGCAACCTGGTCTAGTGGGATGTGTCCCTGCCCATAGCAGGGGAGTTGAAAATAGATGGTCTTTAAGGTCTCTTCCAACCCAAGTCATTCTATGATTCTATAATTCTGCACCAAAATAAAATAAAAGCACTGAAATGTTTTGGTGTAGTTTATTTTTATTAACATCCTGCCATTCACGTGCTTAGTGTGTTACCATTTAGATATTTCCTGGTGTGATTCATGCTTAATCATTTGCATGAGAGTTTGCATAATTAAAGCTTTAATTTATAGCAATCTTTAATCCTTGCTCCCACCTTCATTTGTGTGTTACATATAATGCCCCTCTTTTTTACAGAGATAAAATATATGTGCCTTTCACTTGGAAAGTTTAAGATACACTTCATTTTTTGTTGTTTTGTTTTTGTTAAAATTGCTCAAATTACATTTTTGAAATCTATTCTTAACTCATTTCAGAAAATATTCGTGGGTTGGAAATATGTTCTCTTTCACTGGACACACAGCAATCTCAGTGCACAAATGTGAGATTTGCCAGGAAAAAAAGCAAGATGCTTAATGGAAAGAAGGTAGACTCCATTTTTTTGGGGGGTAGTTTTTTGTGTAAATGTTTATGAGCCTTTGGAAAAACAAACAAACAAAGTTGTATTTCTCTTTATTCTCTGACTGACTTTGTGGAAAACTGCAATGAAATATATTCTTCAGCACTGTCAAATGATACTCCATGACAAAATGTCCTTTTATAACCAGACATTTGATCTTCTACCATTTTCACACTTCTTCCACTTTCCTTTTATCAAGAGAAGCTGCCTCTGCAAAGCCTACTTTTCAAATCAATCTTGTTAGCTTTCTTTTTGTAAATACCAAATTGTGGTGAAGCTTTGTACCTCTGATTACTAGGAAGCATAATTCCACAGGGACCATTAAGTGCATACAGATTTAGTTTGGTCCAACCATGTCAATAGACTTTACACATCTAGAAGACAGCCAAGTGCCTAAGCACTTGTGCACATCTGTCCTAAACTCATGATAATAATTGCAAAACCAGAGTACAATTTTGTGCTAAACTAAACACAGAAGTCTTTGTTGTTAAAATTTTCAACTGAAAAAAAAAAAACAAAAACCATGCTTGACACACTCTTTAAAATAGAAGAATTTTTGTTTTCAATTAGTGGTGGATAACTGTTATTAATCCCATACAAAATGTGTTACTTCATGTGATCTGTAATGCTATATCGATTGCATGTGCGAAACAAAATTCTCCCAAACTCTAGTTGCATTTTACACTCTGTATCACTTGATGATTAAAAGTCCATATAGACAGTGCAGGGCTGACAATGAACAATTGGTAGCTTTCAGAGTAAGGTAAGTTTTATAGGCATGGCTCAACAAACATATTTAGTAACATTTTCTTAGTTTCAGTTGAATTAATATAAACGTGACATAATGTTACCCTCTAAAGGCCAAATAGGAGTATATCCAGGTGAAAAACAATATGGAATGTAGTAGTTACTTCTATCAGCTAGGGAATGACCCGCTATAATTGGAACTCAACTTTTGCCTACTAAAATACTTTCTGTCTTAGAAACTTACTGGAATGAATAAATGTTCTGAAGATGTTGTTAAATGTTTAAGCAGATATATATTTTTTTCCTGTTCTGCAAGTGTTTGTGCTTGTAAAATGCTTGCCGACTAGGACTTCTGGTAGCACAAAAGACCTTTTATCCTTTTGAAGTTCATTGAACATTGGAAACTTGTATTTCTTTTAGGATTATTTGATAGTTTGTAGATATTTGGATTTCTGGAAGTGAAGAAGATAAGAAGTAATGATTCTTTTTGAAATCCTTTAATTTAATGTCACCTGCTCATTTTACATTCTTAATGCTACAATATCTGAGGATGCTTAATGCTCATTGTGAATATAAATCAGTTTAAATAAATAATATTGCTCACTTAATTCTAATAACTAGTGCTTTTCATGTAGTATAGAGTTCACACACAAACCTGATTTTATAAATGTTTTAAACAGGTGCAGGTACAATTTAATTGCTTTGAAGTCAATGTAGCACAGCACATCTATGTGACCATGAAAACAGTACCAAATTACTGTGACGTCAAGATGAGTCAAGAATACTATGTTGAAGGTAGGAAACCATCTTTAAACAGATGTTTTTCAAGAAACACGTTTTCAAAGAGGAAAAAAAAAAAGACCATAAAACAAAACCAAAACAAACAAACAAATAAAATACCCACCCCAAACCCAAATGCAAAGCCAACTCACTTTCTGGGATAGACTGATCTAAATTGTACTACATTATGTATACCAGCATCAGTTTTATTCTATATTTTGATAATTTATTTAGTGCATGTAGATGTCTGACTTGCTATAAAAAACAGAGACTAGAGTTTATATCTCTAGTAGAGATATAAACTCTATATAATGTAGTTTATATGTTAAACTACACTATGCATTTGTCCCAGTTTGCTATCTTGTGACTGACATGTGGTTTTCTCTGCCTGCAGGTTCAACCCTGCATGATCTCTGCACATAGGCTGTCTTCTGTTAGGCCCCAGGTGGTTTCAGAGATTGAGGAAAGCTTAATAAGAAAGTGTAAAGAAATAACTTTTTATGTTTATTAGCTAGATGTTCTATCACCTGTTTTAATGTAAGTGGGTAAGATAAGATAGCATTGGTCTTTTTTTTTTTTTTTTTTTTTTTTTTTTTTTGGCACACAACCAGTGTGGCTGGTGCAGGAAAGTGGTGGTGCAAAAAATGAAGTGAGACCCTTGCTCTATCCACTGCCCATAATTGTCCTTCCTTCCCATCACCACAGCCTGTAGGTGGGCTGCTATTGCTCTTGCCCTTGCACACAGTATCAGGCATGTTATAGCTGCTCAAGAAATTCTTCCATTTTCTTGATAATTCCATAATTCACTGTTGAAGTAGATATGTACTTTGTGAATGAAGAGGAGAAAAATAAGGCTTTACAAAGCCTAGTTTTAAGCCACTTTACAAGGAGGAACAAACAAATGAAAACACAGAAAATATTTCCTCAGGGAAATGGCAATGTGGGGAAATGAAAGCAAAATTCTGCTCTGAGTTAAGAGCACTTTATGAACTCATTTAGTTCATTAAAATCAAGATTTAAATTTCAGATATACAAATATTAGATATTCTGAAAATGTTGGCTAGCCTCTACTTCTGGCAAGCTCCCTAGGAACTAAATATGGTAATTCTTTGCAAGCCTGGAGGAGAATCAGAATAATAAAAATACACAGTTGTTTATAGCAGATGAATGAGTCTGGTAAACAATTGGAGTGACTTTCAAGGAAAGAATAACTGAAATTGTTATTACTTATATTATTATTAGGTACTGGGTAAAGAAGTGCAGTGTTATATCCTAGTTTGCCACATTAAACTGCTGATGAGATTTTACAGTAGAAATCCCACACTGGTGAAATAGTTCCTTAATGCTAGTTAAGGTGTAATCAGTGTGTGTAGTAAAGGTACTTTTGCATGCCCCCCTGCCCCTTCACCTTTTGTCGGGAAATTGATGTAAACCTGTCTTTAAAAAGGGGTATATGAGATAGGCTTACTGTTGGTAAGGTATTGGATAATTTGACAGCCTTAATTACACATCTGTATCAATAATGCAGCACTGAAGAAACTTCTGGCTTCTATTTTACAGATTGCAAAAACAGTGATGTGGGAAAATATATTCCAGCTTGTTTAGGTGAGCTGATCTTTTATATACCTTGAAGCTGTGAGATATTTCTGGTGACCTATACAATGATATGTGTTCATAGCTGAATAAGCAGAAAAAAAGACAATTTACATCTATTGATACTTATAAACTGGATAGTTAATGTCCTGGAAATGTTTGGTGTTTCACTGTATTGACTAGGAAATGTTAGATAGCAGGTAAAAATATTTACAATCTACTTAATACTTAAGCTTTTGGAAATAGGTTTGTGTACTTATCATGCACTTTGTATTACTAGTTTTATATTTTATATATAGACAGATTTCATAATCAGATTAAGGTTAATTTGCAAAAATGCTATCCTAATTTTAGGGTACCTGTGAATAATAATAAGATACAAAAAAGAAATTGTATTTATCTGACATAATTGCACATATTTTCAAAGAAACAAGATTGCATCCTTAGGATAATCAGCTTTTGAAGTAGTATTAGTGTGTCTGTTTCAAGTATTTGTACATGAACTACAAAATATTCATGCACTGAAGTTGAAGTGCAATCAGTAGATGTCCTGGCTTCTCAGTATTGACAATGTTAATTAAAAAATAGTAATATTGAAAGTTTTTCTCTTGAAAATTATTATATATTATAAAATAAGATGATCTCTAGGAATAACAGTATACAAAAAGAATGAATTCAAATATCCTAGATAAGAATCTATAAATGTTGAGTTTCATTCCTATCAAGTTAGAAGATTCATTCTGTATCTTTTATAAAGCAATAATGAATTCAGAAAAAGTAATAAAGAAGCAGGTGTAGTAATTCCATCTTTGACTTTTCTTTTTCAGCTGGAAAGTTAGATTATAATGTAGAAAGGGCAAGGAAAATCATATCAGTGAATGTATCCAACTTTCTTCGAGATCAAGATTATTATGTTCGTTTGTGTCACAAATGGTTTACTTGTGAAGATGTGGGACAATTTGCTGTGGTGAGTTAAAGCTTGAAGCATTCCTTTCTTGAACTGGTGTGAGAATTGTAGGTAGGAATGCTCATTGAGATCATACGTATAGGAAATAAATAACCTCCTATGTATTTATTTAACTTTATTGAAAATTATTTACTGTCCTGGATTCATGACCATCTTTTTCATTTCAGATAAAAGGAAAGGACACTTTAAAATCGGTTTCTCTGAAATATTCTCAGCTACTTCCTTGTCTTTGCATTGAGGTAACATTCTGGGTTTTATATGTACTTGTGTTTCTGTTTAAAGAAATTTTATCTGGGATTTGTGCTGAAAAAAGGAGGAAAAATCTGTAGGAAAAGGGTCTAGAGCTATGTTTTTGACTAAGGGTCATCTAACCTTATAGTTATGTAAATGCAGAAGAGATTTTTCAGAAAACACTAATTAAAACATGGAGATAAAAGGAAAACCAAATACATTTTACATTAATTTATGGAAAGTATTGTGTAAGGCTAATTTGACTGATTTTTTTATAAGTAATTAAAAGACAGCAAATTTTATCTGAATTTGATGTAGAAACATGCAAAACTAAAAGATGAACTGAGAAAGCTGGGGCTTACAACAAGATTTGTATGGTAGATAATACCTCTTTGGAGGGCTAATTCAACTACTTCTGTTGAATGGGGCAATGCTAGTAGAAAGGTTATTTAAGGATCACGGTTAGGTCTTATATAAATGTTTTGGGTGATCACATGGGCACAGAAGGTGGGAATGTGTTAATGAGATTTGCTGAAAATGCAGTTGAGTGGTGTAATCAAAACTGAAGAGAATCAAGAGACTAGAGATCTTCATATGTGAAATAACTGAAGGAGGATGAAGTATAATGGTATGAAGTGCATGTTTGCTCATGTACGTGCTCTGACAAAACAATTCTTGTCAATTGCGAGTCCTAATTTGGAACTAACTATGGAGGAAAAAAATCTAGGTGTAATAGTTCATCATACAATGATTAAATGAACAGGCTTACATGATGTAAATTTGAACAAGGGTCTACTGGGCTAGGTTATTTTAAGCTAACATAAGAGTAAAGGTAAGGCTTTCTATGGAATAATGTAGGCAATTCTTCCATCTGTATTCAAAAATGATTAGCAAAAATTGAAGATGTATATAAAAATCTAGACTGTCTGGAGAATGGAAAGTCTGAAAAAGCAGAAAGAACGTGTGTAACATCGAAGAACATGCGTAAGGTACTGTGTAAAGAGGTTTCAGGGAGACTTCTTTGCAACCTTTTAGTATTTAAAGGGGGCATACAAAAAAGACTAGGAATGATTTTTTACACAGGAAGATAATGACAGGACAAGGAGGAATGGGTTTAAACTAAAAGAAGAGAGATTTAGATTAGAAGTTAGGAGGAAATTCTTCACTGAGAGGGTGGTGTGGCACTGGAACAAGTTTCCCAGAGATGTTGTGGATGCCCCAACCCTGGAAGAGTTCAAGGCCAGGTTGAATGGGGCCCTGGGCAACATGATCTGGTAGGTGGCATCCCAGCCCATGGCAGGAGGGTTGTTAGAACTGGATGATCTTTAAGGTAGATTCCTTCCAACCCATGTTATTCTATTATTCTATGAACGTTTTCATTACTCTGGTAAAACACAGAAAAAGAGAAAATATATTTGTTGACTAAATATTCATCAGAATGGTCACTTATAGGAACATATTTTTTCAAAGTAAAAGGATTCTCGCCACAAGAGGAGGATAATAAGCTTAATTCCTTGAATATATTCAGGATATATGCAGATTTGTTCTGAAAAACTGATAAGCAAGGTTCTGGAATATCTTTCAGAAAAAGAAATAAAAAGTCACCAAACCAATTTAAAATGACCTTGATAAGATACAAAAGTACTATGCGACCTAGTTTCTCCATGAATTTTGGGGTAAGTTTTAGTTTCTGGATTAAGATAAATATAGATGTCCAGATGTAGATATCTACATTTTTATTAGATGTCCAAACTCTTTAGTCAATGGTAATCTGGCTAATGCAATCAGTGGAGTCTGTAAAGTTACTCAGTGAACCAAGTATATTTGCTTCTTTTGAGTTGAGCTGGATAGCACTGTAGACTCCACTGGCTGCATTGTCTACATCTTCATATAGACACTGTAATAGGAATTTGGGCATTTAATTCACATCCAGATGTATACAGTTTAGGCACCTAATATCACATACCTTAATGTGCAAGTTGAACCAGGAGGTCTCTTCCAAACCTAGTGTTTAATTTGTTTAATTTCACTCTGAAAGGTAGGAGATCACTAGAAAGGTATTATTTCTGCTATCATATATATAGAAAATCCCACAATGCAATTGCTGAAAAAACAGATGGGGACTGTGAGTAATAAAAATATTTGCACATGAATCTAAATAATTAGGTTATAGTAACAGACGCGCATAAATACTTGCAGGATTGAGTTAAATATTAGTCCTCAGATTTTAAGGATACTTTCTTAACCATAACAAAAGCCACGAGATCTTGTATTATGATTCTCTAATGTTTTTGGCTACCCCTAGAATATAATGACACTGTAAGAAACAATGAAAATCAAACTGTGAGACTTTCTAAATGAAATTGGGCTAAAATATATGACTTAGAAATAGTAAGAATGTAGGGGTAGAAGAAATCACCTTAGTTTATCAGCTCCAATCCCCATAGTGATGAACAATAAAATAGATATTTAGTGCAAAATATACTTTAAAAAATGCTTCCCCAAACTACTAAACATAGCATATGTGTCTTTGGTGGGATGTTTGTTCTGTCACATTCTTTCTGAAATGTTAGAAATGTGTGCTCCTGAAAATCTCTAGTTAATGGCAACTTTTTGGGTTATAGGGTTGGCTGGCAGTTCCAGATGCAAGGAGGATACAACTTTGTCCCTTTGAAAATGGCAAGTATTTTGTGATTACTCTTTATCTTAGTGCTTTTCAGCAGTTCCAGTAATATGTCACAATTTGAAATTCATATAAGGTGAAAACCAGGCATTGCAAAACTGCAAGGAAATCATCACATTGTTATATTGTGGGTAGATGAAATAACTTACTTCCAGAACAAATTGTTCACAAAATTTATGCCAATATAAACACTAAGTAACTTTCTAGTCATTTCCCACATTTTCTGAAGTCACATGCAAGGAATGCTGATGTGAGGAGAGGGCTTTAAAGAAAGATTTGAAGAATGTTCCTGACACCTAGCTTAAAGGAGAGACTGGAGAGATGAAGAATAAGTCACTCTTAACTTTTTTTTTTTTTTTTTTTTTTTTTTTTTTCCCATCCAGAAAATCTCAAAAGGTCTTGCTCTCGTACTGATACAGAAGGAGGAGTATTTTTAAAAATTTCTTCTCTGGTGTCAGTAATAACACATAGGAGAGTAAATAACCAGGCAATAAAATCAGCATGCCTACTTATTTATTATAATAGATATCTCAAGCTAGTTCATTAAGAGCAAGAACAAAAAATGAATGAAGGTGAAAACAGGTTTTTGAACACATTTTGCTATGAAACAGGAAACCAGTACTAAATGGAAGATTACTGGGAATTGAGAAAGGGAAATGAATGGGAATTGAGAAAGATGACAGTTAACTGCATATGGAACTTCCTATACATAATGGGAAACTATTTGCATAAATTGTTCCAACAAAGTCAGCTTTTGGTCTGAGATGACAGCTGAAAATGAAGTTCTCATATTGTATAGGTCTTTACTGGAAGTTCTACCAAGGAGATAGAAAAAGTACATCCTAAAAAATAGTTTTATTTTGTTTAGTCCAGCATAAGTACAATTATATTTTTTGTTTCAGATGATGCTGAGAAGTCCAGTAAGAGATTTTAGTATTTGATTGTTTTTAAAAAAACTGTGAGAGCAATTAAAAACATCAGTCTCCAGCAGTACCTCCAAACTCCATTAAACTGCATAGACATCCACTGCAATGCTTTCACATTCTTGCAGGACCAATACATTTGTGTTAGAATGGAAGCAATTTCCTCTTTAGTTAACCGAGGCTTCACTTTTGGTTTATTTTATTGTGGCAGAATGTAGTGACTGTGACCCTACCATCCCTTTGCAGCAATGGAGTGCAGTTTGACTAAATAAAAAGGGAAAGGACAATATTTATGCAACAGAGAGCACTTACAGGAACGCTCATGCTCTGTCTATAGCTATGTCTATGTCCTTTAAGTCAGATTTGTCTTCAAGGTAATTTTTAAAGCAAAGCCTGTTGGTCATCCACATTATAAACTCTATATTATAAATACATTACATAATATACATATACATAATGTATACATTATAAACATCTACATTGTAAAACTTATAATCTCTGTTCTTAGTAGCAGTTCAGCCTCAGGTTGAGTCTCATGGAGCACAGGTTGTGTTCTTCAAAATTTTCTCCCCTCTTTCTCTCTTTCTGTCTCTTGGAGTGGTTATGCTTCTCAAGTGCAGGAATTTGAGGTCATGTCCTTTATTTCAGAACATTTCTGAGGCATGCTGCACCAATGGGAATTGTTATGCTTGATGGGAGTTTAATTTGGATGCCTTGTGTTTTCACTCTTCAATGTAAACTTCACTTCTTCATTTTGATGCATTTTCTAGTCATGGGTATTGTTTGTTCACTCCTTTTGAACAACAACCTGGCCAAGTTTTCAAGTTTTTGCTTCATAAATTGTTGCAGAAATATATTTTCCTCTACTCTACCACTTCTGACTATTAGACAAATGTAAAACTTTCCAAATTATTTCTTGAAGTATTAGCTGAAATGTCAGTTTGAATTTAATGCTGGAAATTCTCTCATCCGCATGCAACTAGTGCAAAGAAAGTCAGTATGAAGTGACTGATTTGACCAATCAAATAAATAAGACAGCCTTTATTTTATAATAGTGCCTATTTAACCTATCCCCAAATGTATGTTTACTCACTCTGAAATTATATTGTGCCCAGTATAGAAAGAAGACTTACATAAATGCTGTAGAAAAACTATTTTTTGTGAATTACTTGCACAGCTTTGTTTACTGTAACAGTTCTTGGTATTCAGCTAAAATTTATCTTCTTACATATTCATTGTGTTACATGCATGTAAGTTCTTCAGAACACTGAAGAACACTTCATGGAGCCTGAGTCTCCAGTGCTAGGACCTCCAATCATTAGTGCATGAATTCATTTGAATCTACCATATACTGAAGGTCCTTGGCTAGAAATGTACTCGCATTACACTCCTTCTATGATTGATGGTCAAGGAATGCAATTCCAGGAGGTTATGTGACCTTTTTAAGATCTAAAGCATCATTCCCTGGTGATGCCTATCTATCATCGTAGTGGGAGACTGGTCAGGCTAAGCTCTCAGGTTGATGAGATGATCTGTACAGTAAATGCTAACACTTTGGTGGGATGAATTACTGTTTTGTGCTGTCACAGCATGAGACACTGCTGATTGGTGTAAATGACAAGGGAACAGAATAGCAATGGTTTTAGTTTTAAGCACATACATAGGTACCAATTTTAGGAAAGGTTTTTATACATTTTTAGACATTTTAAATAATGTTTCTACTTTTTCTCACAGATACAAAGGTGCTATGGGATAATATTGTTTATAATCCAGCAACACAAACCCTAGCTTGGGAACCAGCTTGTCCTGTGCTTGTCATGGTTAACCTATGCAGATTAACGAAGTCTAATGACCACTGTGAAGATATACAAAACTCTTCCAAACATTTTCCTGAGAAGGTAAGAGCTATGCAGATATATTCAACTACTGAGAGTGAAGGCCATGACCAAATCAATGCATAATATGAACTTTGGAATACTTTGGAATAAGAGCAGTTGCAAATTCCTCTCTTGTCTGATACTTAAAACTATTTATAACCACAGTCTGTTCTTGTACTCTAACCGCATAATTTATTCAGAAAACTCAATAATGGCTGACTCACTACTAACAAAATGTGGAGATGACTGTAAAGCTAGTAATGTTTACCAAATTATTTGGGGTCAATAGGGTCTGCTTTTCATTTATAGTAAAGACATGAATCATCTTCCCTGACTTTGCTGTCTAAAAGATAGATGTTCAAGTCTGAACTATTCCTCTCAGATTCCCTTTAAAGTAAGCAAATGAAGCAGACATACTCAAAGGACAACTCTTCTCATCTGATGAGGGTATATACAAAAGTTCAGAGGGATGCATCTCTGAAGGTACCCATTTCTCTTCACTGACTATGACAAGGAATATTTAACATTTAGACATCTAAAATATACGTGAGATTAATCTAAATCTCTTTAGATCTTACCAGAAAGGTAATGGTACCTTGATTGGTCATGGTAGTTTTATACTCTATTAAGATCTCTTTGAAGTGCCTGCCTCAGCCTGGGTTCAATGTCTTGAAATTGTGGGCATTGCTCAGTTCTTCCAGCATTTATATTCTAAAGTTGAAAAGAACTTTAAATGCAATTAACTTGCACTGTGATATACTTCAATCATAAATCTCACGATACTGAATGTATTGGATTTATGAGGTTGGATAGAATTCCAGCTTTCATCCTGAAAAGTAAGGTTCGGGCTTTCTTGGTTGTGGAGAGGAGCTAGTAAACTTTAGATAACAATTCAAAAAGCAAACCAATCAAATTCTTAATTTTTGAAACTTTATGAGTCTTATTCTGATGAAATGATCTGGGGGAATTGACTCAAAACTTTTGAATACTTTTTTGATTAGGAACTCTTGGCCAAGTGTTCAGTGACTGTTCAGATTCACCATATTATGTGTTTCAACAACGCTTTGATCTTGCAAAACCAAATATATTTAATTTTACACATGTGAGTGGTCCCTATGGGATTCATCATCTGCCGACAACAAGCACAGCTCATTGATTGCAGGAGAAAAAAAAAAAAAAAAAAAAGGAAAAATAAAGAAGCCTATAATGAGGCTTGGCTGGTAACGGTCATATCTATTACTCAGAACACAGTCCAAGGTTGGTTTATTAGAGACAATGAGTGTTTCTCTGTACTTATTGCTTTCAATGGCTGAAAAAATATTATTGGAGAGGATGAATTTTTCTATTCCATTGCAAAAAATTTGGTATTGCAGAATCACACATTAAATTTAGTCCTTTTCTTATACTTTAAACCTTGAAGAACATTTGTATACTGTGCTGGAGACAATTGCAGAGATTCCTCAAATAGTGCCAGCTTCCCCATTAAATCCACACAATGCCATACACTCTAAAACTATGCACATAAGCCCAAATGCTACTTAACTCTTCTCTCTAATGAGGGTGAGGCTTTATCAATGGCAATTCTGTCTCCATTTCTGAATAGACTCTCATGGAAATATCTTCTATGAACCTACTGTAGATAAGCCTAAGGACATCAGTTGTGTTGTCCTCAAAAAAGGTACATGAAAGAGGTGTTACGTTGGTCATGATACTATGTTTTGTGTGTTGGATCCATTGTGCTCAGTCACAAGCAATGGTGTTTGTTATAGTAATATCACTTACATAGGTACTAATGTTTTATATGAGACAAGGCCTTTTATGGTGAAGCCTTTGGGGAGGTAAACAATTGTTAATCAAGAATGCAACATTTTTTTAGGTTTCTAAAGTTCGGTCTATGTTTAAGTTTTTTCTTGAATAGGGATACTGAAAATTGAGAATTTTCTAGACTGAAGGTGGAAGTCTTCATTCAACAACAATTTTGAGTATGTGTTTAAATGTTCTGCAGTGCTGTTGATGAGTGGTAAAAAAGGGACTGGAAGGAGACAACTGTGTAACCAGAATTTTGACGAGTCACCACAAAATCAATTAATTAAACTCTAATGGGTCAGGCTGACTATAAAAATGTTACATTACATATAAAAAGAAGATAATTATTCAGTAACCTAAAGTAGCAGTTTCTTACTATCTTATGTGAGTAACCTACTGAGATGTTTATAAAGCAAACAAACCAGTTCCTTTCTCAGTAATAAAACCCAGAAAATTTGGGGTAATTAATTTTCTGAAACTAGCCAATGACACTAGCAAATGACAAGTGCTGTCTTTTCAAGCAGGTTAAATACTCTCGTGTAGACACTCACCCAAGACTTTGCATGAAGGTAAAGTAATTTATTTGTACAAGACATCTTTCCTGTCCTCTGTCTGTCAGCATTAAAAAAGAAATTGCTAATATTCTTTAGGATTAATGTTTTGTTTCATAGTTCTGATGAATAGGAAGTAAGAATGAAAGAAATGTGAAAGATTAAATTAATAGGAGTATGGTGGTTTTTCCAGCTGGGCACTTGAACTCCACCACAACCACTCTCTTATTCCCCCTCCTCAGAAGAAGATGGGGAGAAAAAAGTATTCTGGCAAGACAAAAAAAAGCTCATGGTTTGAGGTTAAGATAACTTAACTAAAGGGAAAAGGAAGAGGAAGAAAACAAGACAAGGCTGCACAGAAACACACAGATAAAAAAAAATATATATTCTCTATTTCCCATCAGCAAGCGATGTTTGGCCACAACCTGGGAAGCAAGTCTTGATAGATGTAGTGGTTGTTTGGGAGGACAGACTTCTTCATAACGAGAACCCCCCCCTTTTCATTCCCCCTTCCCACCTTTTACTGCTGAGCGTGACACCATATGGCATGGAATACCCCTTTGGTTGGTTTAGGTCAGCTGCCCTGGTGATGTCCCCTCCCCACCTCTTGCCCACCCCCAGCCTGCTGGCTCTGAGGGGTTTGGAGGGAGTCCTGATGTGGTGCCTGCACTGCTCAGCAATAGACACAACACTGGAGTGATACTAGGGCTGTTCTAGCTACAGATGCAGAACACAACACTATTTGGGCTGCTGCAGAGAAAGTTAACTCCATCCCAGCCAGACCCAGTACAAGGAGGTTCTTTGGAAGTGCAGCAGCAATGATAGGACATGGGTCAGATTGTGCCCTCCATTTTCACCGCTTAATAAAAGGTCATATATGCAAACTCTGAAGCATGCATTAAACTTAATGTGGAATATTTCCCATACTGAATACTCAGTAATAAAAATGATCGATACACTACATTTGCTGGAGTACTGTTTAATATTCCAGGTGAGAAAAAATGCCACGTACAATTAATATAGGCATATTATTATTTTCTTTTAGGCTACTTTTAAGTCAATGTTTCTGTAAAATTTAGTGTGTGTATAAATGTCTGAAGAATTGTGGACCTAATTTAAATCAAGTGTTGGAAGATACTATAAAGCAGGAAAGCTGTGAATTCTTTTTCTGCGCCTTTCTGGAAAGCATTGATTATCTCTACTTGAATCTGTAGCCACAGATTGAAATTTAAAATTCAGTTTTCCTAACAGATTTCTCTGGTTTCAGTTTACAACCAAGCAAGGCTCTTGGGTTAAATGTCCATTCGCTCATGGAGAATTTCCAGGTAAACACATTTTTTTTTTTTTTTTACTACATATTATTAAATTAAAAAAAAAAAAAATCAGTCACTTGCCTTCTCCAGTAAGTAACTTTTCACTTTAGAAATGTATTCACATCATTGTAGCTTATAAATTATAGCAAAGAGATTTGACAGCTTGTTACTTGCATGTATAAATGTCCCAGTAGGTTAAGTGTTTATCAGTACAAAGAAGTAATGAGAGAATAATAATGAAAAAATAATGAGAAAAGTATTGATAATAGTTACTTTCTCATTAGTTATCAACTAATTAAAAAGGTTTTGTTTTAAATACACCAATTTGAAATATAAAATATGGTCCTTGTACATCTAAAAATAAGTATTTTCCCCCTAATTTCAGCTTGGAAAATGAGAACTGCTGCAGTTGCAGACCAGATACAAGTTTTCTTCACATCCCAAACCAAGGCACACTTCTCAGTGCTTGTGTGTAACAAGACGCAGCTGGCCTCATGTGACTCTCTTGGGATGCACCATTCAGTCTCTGCGGTTTGTATATATTATTTCTTCAAGACTGTAATACTTTTTATGAAATCTAACTGCATTTGTTTATTACTCCATTTATTGCTCTGCAGCTTGAAAACATTGATAAACACATGCATGTACTTATTGGAACAATTACCAAAACATTTAAAGCATGTAGTTCTAATTCTGACCTCACTCTGTGCAAAATATAAATAAGGATGCTGAAGTCAAATAAGTTGCATCAAAGAAAGTGACTATTGAGTGGAAGCTCCTTATTCTTTTGTCATTGTTTTGGTGGTGTACTATTTGTATTATGCATATATGAACTATTAGCTTTTCATATATGGGTCACTGATACAGCTGATCTCAAATCTCACATCATGAAATAGACTACTTGAGGCATACTTCCACAATGATCTCGAGCCACTCTAAATCTCACGGCTGCCAAAAAAAACTCAACACAGAAAATGGTGAGTTTTCAGCCAAATTAACTTTATGAGCCATCTGACTGTGTGAATACACAACTGCTTATTCCAGCAAAAGGAAGGGAGAGAGGGAGAAGATTGTTGGAGGGTGAGACTGCTATTTCAGGCAGCAGCTTGTCATGAAATGGGAGCCTCATTCCTCTCCTGCAAATAAGCATGTATCCCATATGTTTTCAGTGCAGCACTGTGGCTTGCCCTTGCCTTTGAGGCCTGTATACCAGTTACCTTTTTGGCCTGACCTGTGATCTATTGGGAGGTACATCTGGAAAATGGGGTCAAAGAGCAGAAGAGCGCTCATAGCATTATTTTTCTATTAGGAGAATATTAGCAAAATATTTTGTAGGAGCTAGTAGGTGTCCTTCTGGTTCAACTGCCAGCTTCTCAGTAGTCTTATGTCCACCCCCAAATGTGTGCTCCTGCCATTGCCCCACCTACCAAGTGTATGAGAAGTCACATGCCAGATTTTGAGAAAGTTGAGAAATCTGGATCTTATGATGTTTCCTGTTATTCCTGGTTGTGTCCATTGACTTCTCTTCATGGGGCTGTGCTGTAGAAGACACAAGCATGCTGTAGCTCCTACACCTGTCCTCTTTAGAATATATGCTAGCTGTATTTACTTTGTCACTGTCTGCAGGTACAAGCTGCAACCGATTTTTGAAGTACCACTGATCCTCAGTGTGCAGGGTGCACATACCAAAGGGTAGTTGACAAACAGGCAACTATGAATTAGAACTTCCTAAACTCAAGGGGGTGGACACGGAATTTATTTACTAATGAATCAGTTTAGGTTTTTATTACATCTCTGGTTCTGAGTGTAACAGACCAGCTGTTAAAAGCAGAGATTTCCAACTCTGAGTTTTGTTGCACAAACTGAGGATGTGCTGAAGTGGTAACTGCTCTGCCAAGAGATTTGAGATTTGAGAGCACAGGTGGAGCTATCAAGAGTCTGTTCTAATAGGGCAAGATATCTGGGGAAGTGCTGTATTACTTGCAGAGACAGAGATCTGTACAGTACCAGAGTTGTCAAACACTATGTTCAGTGAACACTTACCAGTGGCACTTCCTTTCAGATGGCTTTTTTCAAATAAAATCTGTGGAATTTAGACTCAGTTTTAAAGGTTCCCTGTGTGAATTGCAAAGTAAGAAAGGTAGTGGTAGAGCACTGATAAGTCAGAGCCAGGTGTTATACTGTGTCATTCATGAAGGGCACTGCTGCATTTAGAAATGCTTTTTCCTTCCCTCTGATACAAAGCTGATTTCTTCTGCTACTCTGACACTATGGGAACCAACGTAAATTACGTACAGTTCCCGTCTCACCACTGTGAGCAATATACACAAAATTTTCAACATGATTTAGCTTTGTGTTCCCAGAAACCGATGTTCCTTCTAGTAATCCCTGTTCAGTTGTGCTTGAGTAAGAACACATTCACCTAATTTACCCTAAATTATTTTAGGAGTTTGCCACACTAAAGAAAGCAGTGTAGGATGCAAAGCTATTAGTGGGCAAACTAACACTGTTTTGAGGACAAACCATAAACAACCAAATGTTAAGTGTCAGAACAGTCATTTAGGACAATTTTACCCTAAGGCTGAACTTGTTCTTGGCATACAATATGATGGGAAACCCACAAGAACTGCAAAGAAAGGGTCATTCCTTCAACTCACATACACCAGGGGATAGAAGTGAAGATGTTCAGTGGCTAACATGGTGTCAGCAGGCTTGGCAGGGAGGGTGTCCTCTGTTTTAATATTATATATTTCACAAAATGCAGGAACTTTAGCTCTCTTCCTGTGCTGTCCAAATTGTGCTTGGCAAAATGACACCAACTGCTGGTGGTTATAGAGAGCTAGAGGTATTTCTGAAAATAAGTAACCTTCCATAATGAATGTATACTTTATCAGTTTTCCAGCATAGTAGAACATGTACCATTATTAGCAAAGGAACAAGAGAGGTGGAAAGACAATACATTTTCTTTCTCCCAAGGTGTGGAAAATAACTTATTTATTTATTTCTCAATAGGGTGATTCTGTATCAATCACTATGTCACAGGAAATGTGTGTGTCAACAATTTGTATTCAGGTATGAATCTTGATTTTGCCAAGTACTATGTACAAAATAAACACATCATCATTAATCCCCTTCTCTTCCCTGTCCCCCAACAAAACAAGCAAGCAAACAAACAAACAAAAAAAAGCAGGCACTCCCACAGCTTCCTCCTCCTAGCCAGATGTGATTACTTTGCAAATGGAGTTGGCAAAGAGCATTTTTTATGGCTTGATGTGCTGCCACCACCTCTTGTTGAGATGATATTAATTAACAGAGAAGGTGCTTTTCGCAATCTTTCTGCTTTGTAAGTGTCAGATAAAGGAATATCACCAGGGAATTGTTAATCTAGTCTTTATAGGTTCCTTTGTAATAGTTAGCTGAAAGATCCAAATAAATCATAGACGAATCTTTCAAAAATTGACATTAGCTGAAAAGGTTAGGCAGTTAGCTAACAGTACAGTAAGTACACAGTATGCTGGAATTAGCACTCCTGAAAGCACAGCAGAGCAAATTTCTGACATTTATGCACACTACTGTAGCTGAACTACTTTAAGACAACATTAATAGAAAATGATCATGAAGCTGATAGGTTTATTCCTCTCTGGAGTTAATGTTCTCCACAGACACCAGACAAGAGTGACTGGCAGCCAGAGCTATGAGGCTCCAGCAGCTGCCCTGGAAGGCCCTTGCCAACTTCACTTTTTGCTGTTAGGAAGAAAGGGACAAGATGGAAGTGCGATTGGCAAAAGCTGTCTTGTCAAGGAGAGTTATTTTTATTTCCCTGGTCAAAAGTCAGATTCGGTGATAAAATTGATATTTTCCAGTATAAATTGTTTATTGTGTAAATAATACATTGTTAGAATATAATTCTCCACACAAAAAAAATCTGATTAGCTTTATCCTCTGGAAACCTAAAAGTAATTGCATCTCACTAGACCACAGTCTCCATATGCATTTATTTAAAAGCAGATTAAAAGTGGTCTGTTGAGTAGACTAATAAAGCAATGCTTTATTATTTATGTCAACAGAAGTATTTAGTAACAGTACTGCTGAAAGTGGAATAAGACTCAGTTCTTTCTTTTACAAGGGCTGGAGGACAGATGTAGATTATTCAGTTCCACTGCAGATCTGTGATATCCACTGTGGTAAGTATTAATGATAAAAAAAAAAAAATAGGTCTTGATTGTACGGGAGAGAGCATCTCAGGTGAAGTACGCTTTCATTGGGAAACTGAGATGGGATTCCTCTGACTCTATGTAGATGTCTACATGTGAACTAGATATGCTCTGCTTCCTTTATAGACAATGTACTCATACCTAAAGTAGTTTTTAATTAGCTACTGCATGGGCAACTTGTGTGGCTGTCTGTTTTCTCTGCTTCTTGGTTGAATTTTCCAGCCTGTGCCAAGTTCTGCATACCACACCTATATTTACCTCGCTGTCAGTACATGAGGTAACTGGTTAAAAACAATCCTTGGCAAGTAGGCACACCGTTCTGTCACCGTAGTGATTGCAGCATAGCCCTACTGTTAATCCTCCACCTCTGCAAATGGGATGGTGGAAGTTCCCTCCACTGCACTCTGAGGTGCACTATGATTTGAGGATTACTATGATTTGAGGTGTACTCAGATATGCTCATGATGCCAGAGGATTCTGAATCTCCAAATCCTGACTAGCTATAAAAGCTAGTGAATATGGAGTAAAAGCCTTTGGGGTTTATAGTGTAGAAGCACAGGATTAGGGTGATTAGAACTAAGAAGTCTAAAAGGAGTTGAGCTGAGAGAAGGCTCAGATTGAGCCTTCTCATTGCCAAAAAAATCCTCCCAAACCCACCCAAGCAAACACTGTCTTTCCCAGTTCATTGTAAACACAGCAATTTCTGACATACTTTCTGTTACTTAAAAGGAGGGGGCTTGAATCTGTAGTCTAACTGTAGATCTCTGCAAGCACTGGCATACCGCTAGTTCAGTTTTCTTCTGTACTCACAAACTCATAACAAGCCCACTCGAGGTGAATCAATTAAATACTGAGTGCTGTGATTCATGTAATCTGGATGCATTTTCCTTATTCATAGTTTCCTTTTAACAAATGCGAAGGTTATGACAAAAGCATCTAAAATAACAGGAGGCTCCAGAGATGGCAGCCTGGGAAGTCCCCTCTGCTTTATAGTAGGAGAGAACAGGTCTGTGTATTAAATGAAAATGGCAGAACACTGAAAACATGTAAAGAACTTTTTGTACGTTATTTGATTAAAATGTAGAATTTGTCATCATAGTTTCTGTTCTGATCAAGAATTTGTGGAGATACTGTGAAAAGAGATACTGTGAGAGAAAAAGATAAACTGTGCATATCAAGAACATCAGAACTGTCATATGTAATCACTCTGTTTGTTGTATGAAGGATGCATGCAACATGCTTCATGGCTTCTGCCAAAATTCATATTTTTGGGATAATGCCATCCACATTAGCAGGTGGATGATTCCACCTCTGCCATCTGATCAGGAGGGGGTTACTGAAACTTCCCTCTGAGACAGGTGGAGCAAACCAGTATCAGTGATGGGACATTGAACTGGGTGGGTCCAACTCATTGATGTAATTCTTGTGCTCTTAATAGCTCATTGGGAGTAAAAACTGCTTGTTTTGTCATGTGTAAGATTCCGAATGCAACAGCATTACTACTAAGAGTTTTGAATTCTCAAATGTTTATTTTCTATAACAATTTTTTTCTCAAGCATTAGCTTTTCAAAATCAAGAGATGATGAAAGTTTCTTAAAGACTATTTCATCTAGGGTGGTAGTTCTTACACTGGGATGCTATTTATCTTTGATGCTAAGATAAACAATCAACATAAGGACAAAGGGAATATTAAACATGGGATCTGTCCATACTTTATGACAATTTGGATTATACAAAATGTCAAAGTAAATGAGAAATGATCTTATAATGGCATAGTGAAAATATTTACTATATACATTTTTTGTGAAATAGAAACTGACAGCATTACTACATTATATTACCAAATATTTTGGTATATTTATATGGTATATTTTATATACCATATAAAACCAAAACCAAAAGGCAAAACTTAACTTTGCTTTCCTTTTTTTTTTTTTTTTTTTTTTTTTTTTTTTTTTCTGCCCACATTTCTGGATTCTGTTTAATGTATCTAAATATTCTGAGACATTAATTCACCTATTTAGGAAGAAACATATATATTCTAAATGCAAAAAATAACCTGAATCAGTTAATGTGAAAATAAATATATGAACCATAAGGAAAACACAATGGCAGCTTACATTTTAACTTGTTTCTGTAGGTTTTCATGGACAGACATATGGTAACGGAAGCCCCACAAAGGCCATGACACACAGGTATTCAGCCACTCTCTTTAATGCATTTTTCAAAAACTCTTAGTACTTAACAGAGTTGTTAATCCTGAAAACATACTATTACTCTTGCTAAAGAACAGAAACAATGCCAAAGTGAATTTTATACTTACTGGCAGGAATATCAGGTTCCTGTCTGTCCCATCTTCTTGTCCCCTTGCTCTCTCTGTATGCAGTTTGGCATCAGAGGTAGTAACCTTGCTGCCAAAGACTGAGGACAAAAGGAGATAAATAACCAGTGGAAGTAAGAAGGTTGTAAAGCAATGATACAACCTTCAAGAATCCTGGAACAACCTAAGATTTGCTGAGCATGACCTTCATATTATTAGCACCTGTTTCCTGCTTTTTTCCTGGCATTTTCAGGGAGATCACAGTCCAGTCATTGGATACATCTGCTCAGCTGTTCCACTGCGTCTTTTCATTCCCATAGCCCTTTGCAAAACAAAGGCATTTTTTTCCTACGCTGTAAAAAAAAAAAAAAATTGGTAATTGATGCAGTCAATGGATGTATGATCTTGGCAGGACCCTGAGATTTTCAAAAACTTTTTCTTTAAGGTCCTTTGGGAGGCAACCTAGAACAGTAAGAGCAACCTAGAGCTACCACAAAGAGTAGAGATGCTCTGAAAAACCCTTGTTTGAAGATGAGAAAAAGATGCAGTCCTGCAGAACATATGCAAATCATATGGTTGAAAAGATGCTACCATCTTTGATTTGAGGCAGTCTTTGCCTTTATCCTTGCCAGAAGATACCATTCAGAATGAACCATCTCATTTTTGTTCATTTGTTCAAAATGACTGAGTGGTTTTGATTGTGACAGTCAAGTCCTCAAGGTATACGTAAATGGTTAGGTTTACTGTTAGCTGCAACTGTATAAGAATGCAATGAAATCTCTCACAGTTCCAAGAAAAGAAAAAAAACTCACCTCTTCTGTTTCTCCCCCAGAATGAAGAGTATGCATTCCTTGCATTGAATTTAACAACACACTTTCAATATCCTTAATGGCTTTGCAACATCAAGTTGTATTTTGGTGTAACTTGCAAACTGGTATTTCTCACTTTAATAAATTCTCCAAGTTAATGTGGGATTATTCCAATGGGTGAAGAATTTAGCAAGTTAGGCCTATTTTAATCTGTTCAAAAGAAGATGGATTATGATTCCTCATTTCCCAGTATTTCAAAACAAACTGTGTCCTAGATCATGTAGTTAGAGAACCCTTAGATCATGTAGTTAGAGGATCAGGTTCACATTTTCCTTTGAAATTGATGTTTTTGATATAATATACTATAAACAAATACTTTCACAGTACCTCATGTACCTATGGAACAAGAATTTCGTATTTGTAACTTCCCTTTTTAAACCATAAGCAAAAAGATTTTTGGGAAATGAAGAATAGAGGAAGTTTTCTCATCTTTGCTACGTTGTCTTTCTTTGTAATTTCCTTTGTTTTCTGATGCCATTCAAATGACCTCACCATGACAGACCATATTCCTTAAATATATCTGACTGCTTTCTGTGTTTGCATTTGTATTTGAATTGGAGATGACTTTCCCATTTGTTTGAGGAGGTACATGTCTTTGGTTTGATAGCTATTTAAAACTGTCATGTGAAAATCCAACCTACCTAGAAGGAAACAGTTTGGTGGAAGTAATTGAAGTATTTTTTTCCCCATTATATCAGTATTTATACTTACCAGTTGAGAATAATACACACTGTACTGATTATCAAACATTTGGGCTTTATTTCAATGAATACTCCTGTCAAACATACTTACTTCCTGTTGTGTAACAAGGAAATAAAGTCAATTAAAAGATGATTAATAACAAATCCTGAAACCATGTGGAATTGCTCATGTGGGATCAGGAAGATGGGTGGGGAGCAAGTGTCTGGAAGAAGAAGCTGATCAATAAAAATATTTTCCACCCGAATGTGTCTTTTTGTTTCAAGACTTTAAAAGAACAATTTACAGAAGTCTTACAAATGGAGTAAGAGATGTATTCGCTATATTGAGGCACAAGTTTTTTGAGGGGCCTCAAGAGGCCAAAAGGTGCTTGGCTTCTTTGGTATTAAAACTTAATTGTCCACAGTGCATACCTCCTAGACATATTCTTATTCCATTCAGTGCCACAACTCCAAAAGCAGAGGCAGGAAGGCATCACTTCTAAAGCATTAGGTTACTTGCTTTGGCTGTGAAACAGAAGCACTGATCTAGTCAGACATCTGCTTTTCCTTTAATACCCTTCCAATTGCAGCCAGAAACAACACATTAAACACAGAGATCATTGTAACATTATTCTCCTCACTTTCACCCAGTGGAAAAGTATTTTCTGTAGGAAGGGTTGGTTTACGTGGCAAGGGTTTGGTAGCGGGGATGGGGGACTGCAGGGGTGGCCTCTATGAGAAGAGTCCAGAAGCTGCCCCGTGTCTGAAAACAACCAGTTCCAGCCAGCTCCAAAAGGGACCTGCTGCTGGGCCAAACCGAGCCAATAAACAATCTGCTCTCTGTGAGAGCAGATTTAAGAAAAAAAAGACAACAACAAACAAACAAAAAAACCTGCTGGGCAACAGCAGCTGGGAGAGAGGAGTGAGAACCAGCCCTGCAGACCCCCAGGTCAAAGCAGAAGAAGGGCAGGAGGTGCTCCAGGGATGGAGTTTCCCTGCAGCCTGTGGAGAGGCCCCTGGTGGAGCAGGCTGTCCCCCTACAGCCCATGGGTCCCCCAGTGGAGCAAATCTCCATGCTGCAGCCCGTGGAGGAGCCCCCGGTGCAGCAGGTGGATGTGGCCTGGAGGAGGCTGCGGCCCATGGAGAGACCCTGCAGGAGCAGGCCCCGGGCCGGAGCTGCAGCCCGTGGAGAGGAGCCCACGCAGGAGCAGGGGGCCTGGGGGGAGCTGCTGTCTGTGGGAAGCCCACACAGGATCAGTTCAGGAAGGACGGCATCCCATGGGAGGGACCCCACACTGGAGCAGGGGCAGAGAGTGACCATGAAAAAAAACAACAGTGACCACATACCCCATTCCCCTTTGCAACTCAGGAGGAGCAGGTAGAAGAAGGATGGGAGGCAGGTGTTTTTAATTTGATTTCAGTTTTTCACTGCTCTAGCTTGTTAGTAATAGGCAATAAATTGCATTAATCTCTCTATGCTGAAACTGTTTTGTCTATGATTATGATTGTTGAGTGATCTCCCTGCCCTTATCTCATCCCTTGTTCCCTTTTCATTGCATTTTCTCCACCTTTCACTTTGAGCAGAGAGAGTAAGAAAGTGGTTGTGGTGGAGCTCAGCTTCCCAGATGAAGTAAAAACACAACATTTTTGTTTATGTCCTCAGACTGAAAATGAATCAAGATCGTATAGCTGTGGTAGGATCTGAAAACCAAAGTGTATCTATGACAAAACACTACCTCCAATGACAAGTTCATATAAGGTCCTGAAGTAACAATATCTGTACTGGAGGTTGCTGGATGCTTTCAATTTTAAGATCCTGTTTTGGCTGCACAGATGCTAAACCAGATGGTTAAATCTTCTTTTGTTGGCTGCAGTGATGGAAATGCCAAAGAGAATGGGACCTGATCTTGATCACTTTGGTGCTGCTTTACAGTAAAGCTCGAATGGTGAAGGTAGCAGATATATGAAGGTTAATAGTTCACTGATAGGTAGTGGTCTAGACTCCCATGATGGTCACTGCAGTGATAGGTACTTCCCAAGTTTATTTCACTTACACAGTATATTCTGCTTAGACACTTGTTTTAGAGGGAGCCTAGACAGCTTAGCCGCTTACCGTTAAGACATTCCTGCCTATAGCAATGTTTGCAAATAATCCCTAGCTGTATTTCCATACTTTGGCTCAGATCTGCCTGTTTGTGTTTGTATAGTGAGAAAATTTCTGGTAGCTCTTCTGATTGACTCCCAACATGAACCTCAAGAATTCTGTTTCTAATACACTGCTTCAGGTAAACATCATCTCTTCTGATTACAAAATTCTGGCTCTACCTGAAACTAGCTCTTTCAAACTGGACTTCATTATACATGTAGTGGCCTGGAAGGAGTTGCACTCTGATACTGCTTTTTCTAGAGAAGTTAGACTTCCACATTACTAAGCTACCAGAGACTAGTATACTTGTGATGCTGCAGATGCAAAAATACATCTTTATTTTTATTTTTTAATCTTTTTTTTTTTTTTTTTTTTTTTTTTTCACGAAACATTATCAATATTGGTAGGCCAATCCTGAAAGAATCAGGTATGAGAATATTTTCCAGCCCTAAAAGTATTCATTTCATTCAGCTGAACATTGAAATATGAAATGTTTTCTTTTTCTCACCCAAACTATGCAATAGTTTTGCAATATTGACCAATGCACAACTCAACATACTGCAACAATAGCCAAATCCCCACATCTCCTATGCGAGTGCCTGTAGGCTTGACTAATCCTGTAGTGCCTCCATTTTTGTTAAAGGAAATTCCCTTTTTGCTGATTGTGGGCCCAACTGGATCACCCCGTTTTGAGAAAATTCACAGTTATTTGGTTTCCATTTCATATGGACATCCTTACAATTATCACAGTGCATCAATGTCCCAATTCTTCTAAGATATTGGCATAGATCAGAATATCATTGAGATATAGCAAAAGGGATGATGGATGCTCTGTAGTAATCTTTTCAAAAGACTGTCAGTAATGTCTAGTGCATTGCACAGACTTAAAACTGTCATTTAAAGATACCACTTAAAGCTGTTTTCCTCCACTAATTAGGAATTTATTTTCACTTGCCATACCCACACTGAGTCTGGTGTGGGAAATCAGACTGATCCTGCAGCAGTATTTTGGATGTCTTTTGTTTGCATTTCTGGATACATTTCCTTGGTAGCAAGTCAGAGTTGAGCAGCATGCTTGAATTGCCACATTTTAGTAAGCAGCTGTGTATTCACTAAGCCATAGTAACAGCCATAGCAGACCTGATCCAGTGCTCTGCAGGTTGTGTTCCCAACCCATCTCTTTTCTGGCCGTCTGGTAAACTCTTGTTAAACAGTTTCAGAGAAATAAATGAGAAAAGAAATAATGACTACTTTTGTATGGTTAGTTTTCTGCTGATTTGAGTCACTGAACTGCAAAGTCAGACGTGTGAGCCAGTGCAAGGGAAGCAACCCAGCTACAAGGAAGTGAAAAGAAGGCTGCTCCTGTTAGTTCTTCAGATAGCAGATTGAATGGCAGAGTAACACAGAAACCTGATCACTTGGCTGTTCTTAGCAAGCAGAAGAAGCTTGTTGATTTATGTCAAGAGGTTTCAATGAGCTATTTCTCCTTTGCTCATATCTTATTAAAAGCTGGCCTTTAAAAATTGTGATTTTGTCTTATATCTCATATTGTCTGCAAGTTTTTTACTGTACACAGAAATAAATTTCCTGGATTAAGATGACAACTTCTCCCTCTTGTCTGGGAAGTTCTTTAGAGAAAATGTAATGCTGCTGTGTTTTGTGTCATACTGGAACAAGTCCAGTAGCAGTGGTGAGAGCTATTACTCCCATCCGTCTTCTGATTTTCTATAGCTCTACACCACTGGCTCATGTTGCGCCCTTTTATGTGGCAATATGTGTCAATTTTTCAAAACTTTGACTCAATGCACAGGTGTTAGTTCCTGTATTTGGATTCACAAGAACTATAGAAATTATAATTTCCTAGGAACCATTGGTGTCAAAAGAGATCTCATCCACTTTTCAGCTTACACTGGACCAAATGACTCCTTAATATGTGCCCGATACAATAGAAACAGGACAGTTTATCTACTAAAAAACAGATGATTGTTTATCTAGACCACATCTTTAAACAGCTGGAATTTGTAAGATACATTTCTTGCCATCAGTGACATGCTGACTAATGAAACCTAAACCATTTATTAGCTTATTCTATTTTTAAGGTGTGGAAATCCCTATCTAGCTTCTGAAGGTCTGGTTTTCAAAATCATCTTGGGCTTCTATCATGTTCCTCATTGCTGTCTCCACAGAAGTGCAGTAAGGTTTTGGACCTTTTCATTCTGAAGTCAACATAATCTAATAACTGGTGCTTTTAAGCCAATAGCCACTATTCTCATGTATTTCCCAGTACATGTTGAGTGGCTAAACTCCTTCTGCAGAGGTTTCCAAGCTTTTCCCTCGTAGATCATGTACATTCTGAAGCTGTTCTGTGCTTGACCAGCAGTTTTTGCATGAGAGTTTGATGGCATTCATCTGGAAGAAGAAAGGATGAAAGGCAAAAGAAGGCCCAGAGATATGATGACTAACTAAAAAGATGGGGAGAATGTACTTCTAAACATCAATGGGCACAGGCAGGCAGAAACACTCAGAAGGAAGCAGTGTATGTGAAGCCTGCAGAAGGAATCCCATAAAGGTTGAAGGATGAAGTGGACATGCAGCAACAGAAGCAGGGATGATGAGAGGTGAGGCGGGAAAGATGGGCTGGAGGGGACAAAGAGAATTAGGCGGGAGAGGAGAGGGGAAAGTGAAGCCAGCCAGCCAGGTGTGATTCACATTTCTGGGTCAGACCTACTTCTCACTAAGAAACTTCAGGTAAAATGGGAATGCAGGTGGAGATGAACCAGACGTGTCCTGCATCATAGTGAATACCAGGTGAACACTCCCAGAACATCTTTGTCTGAAAGAGTCCCCTTCAGCATGCCTGTGGGCTTACCCACAGGGCTTCAGGGTTTGTCAAGTCCTTGGCAAGTCATCTTATGCCCCAGTTCCTAAATGCAGAGCATGATTTAAGAGGGGCATGGAAACAGTCTGCTTTTTTTTTTTTTTTC
>CM021697.1:20312313-20358352 GCA_011074415.1 Stictonetta naevosa | reverse complement strand
CTTCCCTTCCCTTCCCTTCCCTTCCCTTCCCTCTTCTTCCCTTTTCTTCCCTTTTCTTCCCTTCCCTTTTCTTCCCTTTTCTTCCCTTTTCTTCCCTTTTCTTCCCTTCCCTTCCCTTCCCTTCCCTTCCCTTCCCTTCCCTTCCCTTCCCTTCCCTTCCCTTCCCTTCCCTTCCCTTTCCTTTCCTTTCCCCTTCAATAATAACAGTCCTAAAAGTAGGGAGAGAAACCAAGGGTGTAATTCAAAGGAGTGGAGAGAGTTACACAACAGCCATATATTTGAATAGGGTTTATTTTGTGTGTGATAATTTTCCCCCTTAAACACACTGTCATTTGGCAGGACCGTTTCTTTCTTTTTTTTTTTTTTTTTTGCATTATTGTCAGTTTCTCTTTATTTTTAGTAGTAGAACTTTCACTTTCTTTAATTACTTTTTATTATCATGAATCTCTTCCTCTCTTGCAGTAGTACAGATATTATGGCAGTCATCTTCCTCTCCAGTGGCTATTCCTCTTCTTCTCTCTATTCACATTTTTTATTAAATCCAGAATCTTTTCCTACATCTGTGTTTCTATTCACTGATTTTTTTGTTTGTTTGTTTGTTTGCAATACCCTGGCCAGCTGACTGCCTTTATATTGCTCTGTTGTCAGTTCACACTGGAAGACACGGTTCTCTATGTCTGCAGATACCAAAATTGTACCAAACCTTAAATGTTCTGCATGGTCCATTGATGTGTCCTTTTATTTATTCAGTTTCTTATCTGTGCCCTACCCAGGTGACACTGTTGAACCTTACAACCATGAGTGTCTGAATGTCTCAGGTTATTTCTAGACCATGAAAGATTTTCTGTCTGTGCTCTAAGATGGCTGTGTGTTAGGGTCCTGGAAGACATTTAACTACATTTGTGTGGCAGTGTGCCTAAACTAATAAGACTTACTGAAAAGCAGGAGAGATCAGCTTGACCACAGCACTGCAATAATATGGTTTCCAGATTGAGAATAACTTGCTCTGGCCAAGTCAGAGTACAGGCAGCTATCTGGTATCTATCCTTACCTTCTCATATAAACACAGCTTCAGTCTTTTTTTTTTTTTTTTTCTGGATATACCACTATGTTTGATAGTGTTAATAGAGCTGGATTAGCTGGATTTCCCAAAACAGCTTTTTCTGTCATGTCTTATTTAAGGTATGAGCAGAGCCAAATGGGTTACCTCATTTGGGATCCTTTCCTTCAGAATCTTTTGTGTGTGTTTGTGTGTGTGTGTGATTCAAGCTGAGGTATCCTTATTTTCTTTTAAGTTCCTGTGAGTTAATGATGAGCAGAAAACTGTCACAAGTAGCTAGTCTGACTCAATTCCTTTGGCCAGTTTTCAGGCAGCTGGCTTCTGTGATGCTGCAAGCTGTGACCCTCAAGTTTCTTTCCAGAGGCCCATTTCAAGCTCTTTAAGGGTCTGTTACAAATCACATTTGTCTGTAAGCTTCAAGGTGATCAGACTTCTGCTTTTACCGCCAGGAGAATATTCAACAAATAGCTAGAGTACTTGCTGGTCAGCTCACCAGCCACCATACCCACTCCCAAAAGGAATTATTGCAAGAGGGCTTCCCAGCCTGTCTGTATATACTGCAGTCAAATCCAACCCACAGTTTTCCTCTGCTTGACTTCATGTCCTTCAACTCTTGCTGCAAAACCTTCGGATGCTGTCCTATTGCATCGCTTTTCAATTTTGTTTGCAAGTTTTCACTCCTGGTTGCTGCTCCATTGCATGCTCCATCTGGCCTCCACATGAAAATGAGCTCACAAGTGCTTGCATTGGATACCTTGAGGGGCTTAGGCCTCTGTGGCATCTCCAAAGTCTGGAAAAGGCCAGGGGCGAATTGAGAACCCATGCTTTCACAGCTGAAGCCTGTATTTTTATTTATTTTTATTTTTTTTTGTGAGAAGAGCTCTTGGAGTTCAGTTTTCTCTTTCTCTCTTGGCCTCCTGTTTCGTCCATATGCAGAGCTAGAAACTTGTCCCTTCTCTCCATGTAAAATCTTGCAGATATTTCCTCATGTCCTGGGAGGTGGAATGCCTCTGAGGAGGCAGCACTTTCAATTGAAGCCAGCTGGATCTAACTTAAAGGGATACTTTGGAGAGAGAAATACCAACAGGATGTTGAGGTAAATGTGTTCCAGTTGCTACAAAGGTCTTATCGGGAACTTAATGATACGGGGCCAATTTTAAGGAAACTGGTTCTTAAGGGGCATTGTGAAATGCCCCTCAGTCTTTGGGCAATACAAAAGTCTTGGGTATTTTGTTTTTAATTTTTCTAAGAAATATTTTCTAGTCCCTAGGGCGAAACTTCATTGTTCCAGTTTACTTCAGGGTTTTGATCATCCACATTACATATGTTTTAGTTGTCTCCAAGGCTTTCATTTTGAGCAAACCAACTTTTCCCATCTGAGACAAGGCTTGAGTACACCTTTGGCTCTAGGGAACCTTCCCTCCCTTCGGTGGTGTGGATATAGCCAGTCTGCTCTGGGAACAGCCCCAGAATGAGATATATACCACCTGGTCTGCACAAGTTGGCATTTCAAACTAAGACTTACTCCTTGGCCAAGATGGCAAAGACAGTGTAAATGTATTTGTGAGAGCTGTTTAGCACTTGTCATTATCTTCTTGGGGCAGAGACATCGCGTATCTTGGTTAAATATCTGTACCAAAATTGCTGCCGTTTTGTCCTTGCCTCAGACGAGAGAGGACACTGAGTCCTGAGTGGGTGCTGTACTGTACTGCAGCTGAGCAGTGCTCTGGCATCATTAGAAGAGAAAGGTAGTCACTGTGTTTGAAGAACATGAGCTACCACCTATGTTTCTGGTTATTTATAAGACTCATGCTACAGGCTAGTTTAATTCAGGTCCCCACTAGGTTAAATTATCTAACACTGTTATACACCCCCAAATTTTGGTTACAGCGTACAGAAATTAAGAACTTTACAATCAGGTCTTTCCTGGAGATAAGTTTGTGTAAGATGCAGCATACAGAGTAGCAGCATCCCTTAATCTATACCTTATGGCCTGTAAAGAAAGTTCTTTTAAATTTAGTAGGCAGTTTTATGCAATTCTGAAAAACTCCAGCAAAATGGAAGGGACTCTTAAGGAATGTTTATTGTAACATAGTTCACAACCGCAATTCCCATCCCTAACCTGGCAGTTGTGAATTTTTGTGAAGGGTGTGTGTGTGTGCATGTGTGTGAGTGTGAGACAAAGGGAGAAAGAATGAGCTTCATCGGGAGAAACGTTCTCTTTTGATTTAACTTCTGTGAACCACTGTCTGACAGCAACAGTTGCTGTGCCTGCCAGAAACAGCAGCGTTCACTGCTCACTTGGTATTGTCACGAAGAAAACAGACTTGGTGCAGCCCAAGAAAAGCACACCTCTAATCTGTACGTCATCTGCAGTAATTAGTAGTAAATCCCAGTCATGCGTGAATTCCAGTTGTCTTTTGTGCTCTTTTTTTCTTTTGCTTGGAAATAAATGCACACTACTGGGTTTTGTTTCCCAGGAGCACAAAATGTTTTATTTCTACAGTGATGTTCAGTGATTCATTTCCAGGTAAGTGGAAATTAATGCACTTTGAGAGATGATGAGACATTCGAAATAGCTTTTTGAGTGTGAGTAATTATAGGTTTTGTCCAGAGGATACAAATGATATGTATATAGTAAATAAGAATTAGAAATCAAAGACTTCTCCTCGGTAAACAAACTTTGATGGGCACTGGATTTGGATGTTATGAGCTTCCATGCTGTCATCCTTGCTAGTTTACCTAAAGGCTTGACTTTAGTTCCCCATTGATACAAGTCAGGGCAGGATGCAGTCCTGATTTTTTTTTTTTTGGGGGGGGGGCACAGCTGCTTTGTCACATTTGCAAGGACTGTATCCTGTGATGAAGCTGCTCCTCCATGTTGCATTGTATGATGAGATGGGTACCTTCCCTTTTTGCCATCTCCAAATCAAGTCTGTCTTAGGGGAGGACTGTGGGGCTGGAGCTAGTGCTTTTTCAACCAATATGACTAAGTGCTGATCTGTTGATAACATGGAACTGTTATGTATCTGAGATATCATTTCTTAGTGGTTATAGTTAAATCAGAGTTTAGCACTATGTAATGTTACAAAACCCACAGCTTTATGCTGTGTGCAGACTCTGCTTCTTGTAGACTGGACAAAGATAGAAAGGCTTAGTTATTACTTCTTTAACTAAACAAAATCAGAAAGGGAAAAAAGAGAGAACTGATGGAACTTACCTTGCATTAGACATTTTTTTGTTACTCACGTGATAATATGTCTGTGTGCCAAAATGCAGGGAAGACCCAGACAGAGGATGTTGAATCCCCACTTGGATAGTTCAATGTTAAGCAGGTCATCATACATGGTAGTGCCTGTGGCACCCATGCACTGCTATAACTGTGCTCTTTATGTATTCAGGTTTCAAGAGAAAATGGTCCTGATCTTCCAGTCCAAATCGCTTCTGCCTAGAGCAAGCTTTGCAGATGCAGCAGGCTGTATGTGAATGCACCATGAATGGACTGTGGACTGCAATATTTTTCTGCAAGATGGATAGCTTTGGAAAAGTTTGGCAAGCTACTCATTATGGTAGCTTTTGTTCTTACAAATCTGCTAAGTTATTGTGAGCCAGCAGAAGATACATTCTGTAAGTAGCTAAGGTTTCATGGTAGGGGTGGTGATGATGATGGTGTGGTAGTGTCAGTGGAGTTTTCTGTACCTTTTAAGCTAGGATTTTTTTTTTTTTTTTTTTTTTTTTTTTTTTCCCCACACACACCACTTTATTTATTAGCATTCAATGTAAACTACCATTTTCTCATCAGCTGCTCACTGTTGTGAAACTCATTTACAATTTGTCATATTTAGCTTAAATATCTTATGATGATCAGCAAATTGTTTAAATCAGTACCTTCATGATTTACAAGCCTGCTGAACAGCGGAGAACCAACACATGCCATCTCTAAAGCAATAACATATCACATCAATGCTTCTTCTTAAACTGCTGGATATCTTTTCCATGTTCTCTATCTCATCCTCATTTTTTGGTCACTAGAAGATATCAGTGTCTCTAGATAGATTGCTTAATAATACAGCTGGGGCCAAAAATGAAAACTGTAGAATGGAATTGCTCTGAGTTGCAATTAGCCATGAAGTGCTCCAAAGGGAAGTGATATGCAATCTATAATATGTCTCCCGGTATTTATTTCCTAATTTATGCAAAGTACTGTTTGCTTTGGATTAGTCATTCTCCTTCACCTTTTCAGACATGATTTTTATCAAGTGTTTCTTAACAGCTGTATAGGTTTAACATTTATTTGATTAATTGTGAAAAACTGAATGCAGCATTCAACTGTAATGACTGGTAGGGTAGGAGAATAGCTATTGGGTCTAGGCTCAAGTTTTGCTGCATTTGGAGTCTCATAGGGGGAATTTTAATCTGCATTGAAATGTATTTCCACAATCACACAGTTCCTCTGAAACTGTAGAGCAAAATTTTGCATGCAATATCCAGGACACCTTGTTATTCATTTGCTCATTCATCCGCTTATTTATTCATTCATTCATTCTTTGCCATCAGTCAGCCTCTTTGATTTTCAAGACAGTCCACGTTTTCAAGAAAGTCCACGTGGAAAACTCCTTCTGGACAACATTGCTCTGTGCCATTGTTCTGTGCCAGGAGCTGGCCCCTGAGTAGATGTCTGTGCTGTGGTACCTGCAGCTTTACTGGGAGTGACTCTTGGGAAGGTGAGGAGAGCAAGGTTTGTGCTGTGTGTGCTGAAAATAAACTGCAAAACCTGAGGCCTGGGCCAACTTGCAGACTGAGAGAACCTACTCTGTGCCAGGAAAATGTCTCTGAAGCATGTATTTAGAAAAGAGGATAGATAATGGGTACATGAAATGCTCTATCTTCCTGTTCTAACATGCCTTTCATAAAGCCAGCACATACGTATGCAATTTCAATTAACGCGATGTACAGGGAGCAGGCCCAGGTGAGGCGCTTTTGTGGGCTGTTACTCCCAGAGGAGAACTTGTTCATCTCAAGGTGGAGGGATTACTTTGCAGGCGACTCCCCTGCTGCTTCATTGAAAAATACGGGTTCATAAAAGCAGATGAAAGCTAATTACAGATCAAACAGTTATATTATGAGGGGTCACGATATTGTTTATTGGGAATTATTTTCCTCATGAAACGTGGTGATGGCTTTGCCGCGATGACTGCAGGGCTTGCCTGCATGCTCCGTAGATGTGGCTCCTCTGGTTTCCCTAGAGTTACTCCACATATAGCTTTCAGAGGAAAAATGAGCACATGGTGGTGAATCATCATAACAGTTTTTGCATAGCTTTAAATCCACAGTTCCCTGACATTTTTCTGTCAAGGCATCTCAATAAATTTCTCAGATCCCTTTTGTTTCCCATCTCTCTTCAAACACCCACTTCCTACTCACTTCTATCTACTGGAGATGACCCTCAGCCGTTTTCTTTTCGTGATGCTTCAGTTTCAGTTCCAGGGTTCCCAAAACATTCTCCCAGTCTGAACAAGAAACCACATTGAGAAAAGCATGTACTGACGTTGTTATTTCACAGCTTTTTAACTCTAAATTTTTGACTAACTTGACTTTAGTTTTTAATATAGCAATGTTGGAGGCCCTGAGGGAGGTCCCTCCACTTTGCAAGGGCAAGAATAGGGAACTGAATGCAACACTTTTTTTCTATACAAATCTCAATTCCACTTAGGTGTAAGGGGAAAAAAAGAGAAGAATGCTAAAATGACATAAAAGAGAGGAATGTGCAACCTATGCCTAATGTGGTACCTTTTGAAACAAAATACAAAGGATCTATCTGCTGTCAAATTATCCCTTCCTATGAGGTATTGACTGAGGTATGAGTTGCAGAGGCAAGCCTTCAGGGACAACACGTGCACACATTAAGAGGTAATTTCTAAGGAGTGGGAATAGCTGGACTATGAATACTGACTTCAAAAGTTAGCTGTCTTTAATTTCTTCATTTTCTTAGTTATAAAAAATTAGTTTGTATTAATGCTGCTCCCCGTATTACACAAAGCATTATCCCGTCTTCTGTTCACTCATGGATCCACTCATGCAGCCCAAAGATTTGCTTCCATCTCTTCACACTTTCTGGCTCTTCTCTTCTATTAGCTTCCACTGGGGGAAGAAAAAGCCCACAGACATAATATTGTTTTATTACATTATGATGACACCCTCTTTTATTTAACTTTTGTTCCCTCCCTCCTTTATTTTACCAGAGATTTTCAAATGCTTATTTTACTCTATATTCTCCTTGTGAGAAACTGGCTTCAAAAGTAGTTTCTGCATTTTATTCTTATCAGTTATCTATTTTATTTCAGTCATTTGCATCCTCCAACTGTTTATGTGGAAAGACATAATAAGTCATTGAGTATGAAGAGGGTCATAGTAACTGTGTTTGTCTTTCAGGTGAATTTTAATTTATTCAAGGCTGTCTTTCAGAATTGCTTCATTATCAGTCAGGAAGCTAAAACTTGAAATCATTCATCTTTCCTTATCTCTTCCCTCACTTACCTTTTTCCTAGGCCTCCCTGAAAATTGTTGCAGTCTTAAACTGTGCTAACTTCAGGCTGAATTAATGGATTGCTTTTTAACCAGAGCTTCATCACCAATAACAGCCACTTCAATGTAAATTCTTGTTGCAGAATTTGTTTTTTAGCTTAACCTGATAATATATGAGGATGCTGAGGTGTTTCTATGTGCTCTTGCTATGTGAGCAAGAAAATTGTGCCAAACTGAAATTTGGGGCGAATTCATATAACCAATGTCTGTGCCATGGTGGCTATATCACTGCAGGGAACTGCCTAGTGGTGCTTCCGGGTGATCATGTTATCTGGAATAATATTAATAAAAATAACAATGTTTAATAGGTAATAAAGGTCTGAGCCTGGACTCAGAAACTGCAAGATTATGATCTGACACACAGCCCATTACAGAGCTGCTTATTCTCATTGACTTTCCAGTTACAATACAGCTTCTCTTTCTCTCTCTCCTTTTTTTTTTTTTTTTTTTTTTTTTTTTCCCCCGGAGGAGGTAACCCAAGGAATGTAAACCAGATAATTCTGAAAGCACAACCTGCACCCAGTTTCCTATAAGAAAACTATGCAAATGTAATGTAAACTGTAATACATGTAGGTTTGTTCAAAGTTGGGAATTTCCACTCCGCAAGCATTTCTGAAAACTGGTGCAATAATCATGAATGATGAATTCTGTGAAGAATAATAACAGGAATGATAGCTTCCAGTAATGCTTTCATGATAAGAACAAGTCAGCTTGTGCTGGGAACCCCTGATGGAACCGGAGAGCAGCACATTGTGACAAAAGGAGAAACTATAGCAAATGCCATTAGTGTCAATCATCTTTTATGTGGGTGTGTAAGGAAGCGTGACTTCCTCTTCTCTGCTGACTATGGGTTGCTTTGGATGAGAAACCCCCTTGGAATTTGTACAGATAATACTGAGCAAATTTTGTCATTTAAAGGCTGGGATCCTCCCGTGCTCCTTGAAGAACTGCCATTGCACAAGTTATGCTCATCTGAATGGTCTTCACAGTTTTTTTTGGGAGAACTAAAAAAAATCACCACACCTAAAGACAGCACAGATCAACCTGAGAGATGTAAATCACTGTTATTTTCCATGTCAACCAATCCTCTTCTCATTGTTACTAAGTGCTAATAATTAGCAGCTTCTCAAATTGCAAGGTAGTGAAATGGAATTAAAGAGGATTAAAACTCTACAAATAATTTTTCATTAATATTATCCCATGAAGTGAGCAGGATAGGAAATCTCCAGAGGAGGTCAAGAAGATGGTATCCCAACTCCCTGGGTATTTGGGGCATCTGGAAAAAGAAGAGGAGGCCTTTAGTGTAGTGCTGTCTGGCCTATACCCTGCGGTTGTACACTGCTCCTTCCAGTAGGTTGCTTTCTGCAGGAGGTAGGTGGAAGGCTTTGCAGTGGCTGTTGTGGTTTAACCCGGCTGGCAGCTAAGCACCACACAGCCGTTTGCTCACCCTCCCTCCTCCCTCTCTGGGATGGGGGAGAGAAACGGGAAAGTGAAGCCTGTGGGTTGAGATAGAGACAGTTTATTAGGGACAGAAAATAATAATAATAATAATAATAATATGTACAAACAAGTGATGCACAATGCAATTGCTCACCACCCGCTGACCGATGCCCAGCCCAACCCCGAGCAGCCGGCCCCCCACCCTGGCTAGCTACCCCTATCTATTGTTGAGCATGACGTCAGATGGTATGGAATAGCCCTTTGGCCAGTTTGGGTCAGCTGTCCTGGGTCTGTCCCCTCCCAGCTCTTGCTGCACCCCCAGCCTGCCCGCTGGCAGGACAGAGTGAGCAGCTGAAAAGTCCTTGGCTTAATATAAGCACTGCTCTGTAACAATTAAAACATCACTGTGTTATCAGCACTCTTCTCATCCTAATCCAAAACATAGCACCCTACCAGCTACTAGGAGGAAAAATAACTCTGTCCTAACTGAAACCAGGACAGTGGCCTTCCTCACCTAGTGATAGTTATGCATCCCTGGGTCCTGAAGGAGTTGGCTGATGGAGTTGCCAAGCCTCTCTCCGTCATATGTGAAGGGTCCTGGTAGTCAGGTGAGGTCCCTGGTGACTGGAAAAAGGAAGACATCACTCCCATTTTAAAAAAGGGTAGAGGAGAGGACCTGGGGTTATGGAAAAGATCCTCCTGGAAGCAATGTCAAGGCACACGCAAGACCAGGAGGTCATCTAAGACACCTAGCATGGCTTCACCAAGGTCAAATTGTGCCTGACCAATCTGGTGGCCTTCTTTGATTGAGTGACTGCATTAGTTGACAAGGGAAGAATGACCAATATCATCTGCCTGGACTTCTGTAAGGCCTCCAAATTGGGGAGAGGTGGATTTGATGGGTGGACCAGTCAGTGGATAAGGAGTTGGCTCGAAAATCACACCCAGAGAGTGGTGGTCAATGGCTCTGTCTCCAGGTGGAGGCCAATGATGAGTGCTGTCCCTCAGGAGTCTATCTTGGGACTGGTACTGCTTAATGTCTTCATCAATGACATAGACAGTGAGATCGAGTGCACCCTCAGAAGGTTTGCAGACAACACCAAGCTGAGTGGTACAGTTGATATAACAGAAGGAAGAGATGCCATCCAAAGGGACCTGGACAAGCTTGAGAAGTGGTCCATGTGAACCTAATGAGGTTCAACAAGTCCAAGTGCAAGGTGCTGCACCTGGGCCAGGGCAATCCCAGACATAAGCACAGACTGGGAGAAAAACTCATTGAGAGCAGCCCTGCAGAGAAGGACTTGGCCAGCTGTGTCCTGGGCTGCATAAACAGAGGGGTGGCCAGCAGGGGAGGGAGGGGACTGTCCCCCTCTGCTCTGTGACTGTGAGGCCCCACTTGGAGTGCTGCATCCAGGTTTGGGGCCCCCAGCACAAGAAGGATGTGGACCTGCCAGAGCGAGTCCAGAGGAGGGCCACGAAGATGATCAGAGGGCTGAAGCAGTCGAGCAGCTGTCCTATGACAAAAGTCTGAGGGAGCTCCGGACGTTCAGCTTACAGAAGAGAAGGCTCTGGGGGGACCTCAATTGCAGTTTTCAGTAGTAAAAGGGGATTTATAAGAAAGATGGAGAGCAATTCTTTGCTCAATTAGATAGAGACAGGAAAAGGGGGAAAGGTTGTAAAGAAAAGATATTTAGATTAGATGTTAGGAGGAAATTCTTACCTCAGAGGATGGTGAGGCACTGGAACAGGTTGCCCAGAGAGGCTGTGGATGCCTCATCCTTGAAGTTATCAAGACCATGTTGGATGGGGCTTGGAGCAACCTGGTCTGGTGGGAGGTGTCCCTGCCCATGGCAGGGCGTTGAAACCAGATGATCTTTAATTCCCTTCCAACCTGAGCCATTCTGTGATTCTATGATTACCCTCTCAAATTTAACCCTGCTGGCATTTTGATTCAGAAATTTGGAGTTTGCCAGCGGATCACTAACACATGGGGCTGTTACTCCTAAGCCGCAGCCAGGAGATACCGTAATAGTTTCATTTTCCAGTAATCTCCAGGGACCTCGGAGATCTGGGTCACCGAGGACTGTCATGCTGAATGCACTCCAAACCGTGTGGTTTACCATTGCTCCTTTCCACATGGGTGTGAAGGGAATGAACCAGCATTTACACTTGTAATGAGGCATATTAACTATGTAAGTTGAGAAAGAGAAATCAATCACAGTCTGGATATGCTCTGTTTGCTGTAGGTATTTGATTTTTTGCAGGCTAGTTCATGCCAGGTTGTGGGATGGTGGGTGACACACCAGTCTTGGTTATGGAAATACTTAACAGGAATTTCTTGATGATAAGTAGTAAGCCAGATGAGTGTAAGCAAATCAAAGGTGATAAGAAATAGCTACTTCCTCTTTTGGGTGAACTTCTCAGCTTTCATGTGTTCGCTGAACTCATTTTGCAATCCTAAGCATTAAAACATGTTATTCCTTGGCTAATATACTGTCTAATGACTTTTTTTTTCTTTTAAAAATAATTACATACGAATTCATCACCCTGACAGACTTACGCTAAACAGGAAAGGGTAACATTTTTTTTTTTCTAGATATTGAATCATGACAGACTTGATCATGCCTATCATACGCATTTCAACGTTGGTGCAGAAAGGAAAGAGGATTTTTTTTTTTTTTTTTTTTTCCCCCAATTAAATATTCATTTGAGTGCACTTTCAGATCTGCTGTTGTGGTCAGGAGTCCTCCCTGAGCCAAACAGATTTGTAGAAATCTTTTCATAAAGTATTGCCTCTATAAAGGACCCTTAATACAATTTGTTATATTATAGGGTTAAATAGGAAAGAGTGATTTTTTGTGAGCTTCTTTTCAAGCAAGAGCAGGCCCATCTCAGCAGCAGAAGAAACTCAACAACTTCTGTACAGATACAAGCTGTGAAAAGTCCTCTGGGGACAGGGAAATAAAAATTGAGGATAAGGCCATATTTGTTTCATTCACCAGGCATTTTAACAGCCAAGTATGACAAGCTATTCTATCTATTCTGGTACAGACAGCAGTGCCTATAGACGAGGAAACACGTGCCTCTGAAAAGCCTTCTGTGGAGTGAATGTGACTTTACAGAGTGAGAATAGATGGGCACAGGCTTGGGGGTCGGAGTGTGGATAACACTGCGCTGTCATATTGGGCAACACTTCCTTCCAGCAACACTCGCCCCGTGTGCTGTCTAAAGGTTTTATAAGGGGTAGCCTCAGGCAAACAGTTGTTTGGTGTTTTGTATCTGTGCTCTGTGTGTGTCTCTCCTCCTGTACCTATTTCCAGTAAGGAACTGTCTCCTGCAGCTGCATTTTCTCACCAAGTGACAGGGTTATTTACAGAAAATCATCTTTCTCTTCTCTCAGGAGCATAATATCTCTACTTCTTTTTCAACTTTTCTTCCCTTCCCTTCAATGCAGTTTAAAGAAAGATGATGTTCAATTTTTCCCTCCTGTCAAGACCAGAAAATTGTCATTTTTAAAATGGGAAGCCCAGCTTTGGAAAAAAAAAGAAGAAAAAAAAAAAAAGAAAAAAAAAGGAGAAAAAGAAAACTATTTTCTCTATGAAAACTCTGAATTACAGGAAAACCGGAGACATTTCAAGGCATTCTAGCTAGCAGCTTTGATTTAATCTAAATAATAAGTGTGGGACATATATGGATTCAGGGGTGATAAAACTGACTTACAGATACACAGTCTTGTGGGATTCGTAAAGAGTGTTTTTGTGGTTGGGGATTTTGGGGATGAGGAAGAGGTGAAGACAAGTTATTTGGCAGCTTGTTTATTAACTATACAGTATAATAAACAAATCTTACAGCCTGTGTTTATGTTTGGTTTCATGTAGCTCACGAATTCTCATGAAGACTGAGAGCTCTGGGGATGTTCAGCCTGGAGAAAAGAATGCTCCAGGGAGACCTCATTGTGGCCAGTACTTAGAGGGGGCTTGTAAAAAAGATGGAGAGCAACTTTTTACACAGGCAGAGTGACAGGACAAGGGGGGACAGTATTAAACTAAAAGATGGGAGATATAGATGAGATGTTAAGGAGAAATTCTTCACTCAGAGAGTGGTGAGGCACTGGCACAGGTTGCCCAGAGAAGCTGTGGATGCCCTGTCCCTGGAGGTGCTCAAGGCCAGGCTGGATGGGGCTTGGAGCAACCTGGTCTGGTGGGAGGTGTCCCTGCCCATGACAGGGGGGTGGAAGCAGATGGTCTTTAAGGTCCCTTCCAACCCAAACCATTCTGTGATTGTATTTACAATGAGGGATTATGCATGTGACTAAGAACTGAGACAGTCTGTGATGGTGGGAAGCAGTATCCGTGGTGGTGAGAGGTGCCAGTAGTAGGAGGGTCCAGGATTAATAGGCATTTTGGGTGATGTGTAAGAGAGGGTGATACAGCGGCATACTGGGAATTTTGGAGGTAGGCGGCAGGTACAGATATGGGATACTGAAGCTGGCTAAGGAAATAGGGTAATCCAGGGGCTTGTTCCTGGAGGTCAATGTCTATGTGTGCCTGACCTGGCAAATGGAGTCCCTGCACACCCACCTCCTATCCCAGGGACTGGGCTAGGCCCTGCTGTGCATGGAAAAAGAAGAACTTATCATCATTTAACTGACAGAAGATGCTATCACACAGATCCAAAATGATTTCACATTTATTACACTGTTTATTGCCATTGCTTTGAAATATGGTTCTCTGTGAAGAGTCACCAGTCAGTCAGGCTAAGCTTTAAACATAAAAGACTGTGTGTAAAAAAAAGTGATTCCTCAGGGTGTTTCCCAGTAGATTACTAACCTGTATTCACAAGCTTTTGTACAGAGTCTTGGTTATAGTAATTAGTGTTTTTACAAAGACAATGAAAAAAGCATGCTTGTACAGTGCTGGAATTTGGCTGTGAAACACCAGTCCATCTCACAGATTTATTGGTCCATAAAAATTACAGGCATAAAACACACTTTCTTTCTTTCCTTTTTTTTTTTTTTTCCCCAGAAATCTTATAAAAAATCTAAGACTATAAAAATGTGATATAATTTGTGACATCCTTAAGTTACAAAAAAAAAAAAAAAGACTGAATCGGTTCAAACCAACTCAAATTTAAATGTGCTGTCTATGCTACTGCCAAAAATATAAAATCATGCTTGAGTGCCACAGCCTTATTTTATAGCACATGCCTGAAGATAAATTTTATGTTTCAGATAAGGCCTTTTGAAAATAGACATTTATGAATCCTTTATTATAGGGGACTCTTCACTGGGCACTACCATAATAAAATAATATCTCTGCAAAACAGATAATAGCCTCAGTTTGTTACCATGCAACACAGTGTTGTTCCAAAGCCTGGCCACAAAAGATATGCAAAATTGCTCCAGTTTGGATCAGCAAAGGTTTACATTATCCTTTGCACAGAGATAGTGGGTTCCCTTCAGCTCCAGTTGTTCTAAATTTGAAAGTGAATTTTGTTTTGACACTGGAAATTTTTGGCTTCAGGGAACCTGAGAACTAAGCATGGTTTGACTCTTGAGTCCCATTCTACAGTCTATGGGGACTTTCCAAAGGTGATGATGGACAATTGTTAAACATGTTATTAGAACATGAAAGTGCAGAATGCTGAATGCACAAGGGCAAAGGAGAGAGACTTTGGCCATCCACTCTTTTTAGCTGTGAAAGTGAAAACTCCGCGTCTCTGTCTTGGCCCTCTCTGACCTGCTTTAGCTGGGATGAAGCCCAGACATAGCTCTGGAGACCCACTCTAGGCTCTTTTCCCAAAAGGTAGTATGTATGACATTACCCAGGCTCTGGCTCTCTTTTGTACATTTTTTTTCCACAATACCTTGGCATCTTTTGCCCTCTCGCACACCTCCATGTGCTCCTATAGCATATCCCTGGGCAAGTAAGGCACCATCTACATTGCTTGCTATGAAAATATCCTAATGGACTTCAAAACACCTCTAAGACATCCTTAATTGAAAACAGCAGACAGAATAATAACATTATCTGAGAACCACCAAAGGACCACATGATGGGGTCCATCTGTCAGGGGAGGGGAAAAGCATCTTTGGCTACAGGCTTGCCAAGCTGATGAAGACAGCTTTAAACTAAAGTTGCCAGGGGAAGGGAACTTCAATCCACGCAACTTACTGGTTTGATGCCAGTGCCAGCAATAGATGCCCAGAACCAAGAGAGGGATTAGAGGTCAGCAGACGAGCAACTGAAGAGCAGCACAAAGGAATCCCAGCCAGTATAAAACTGTCTTATCACCTCTGTGCACTCCTTGTCCTCACCAACAAGTAGAGGCTTGTGGGGATTGTGAAGGTTGAAAGTAACCTCAGCTGTCGTGACCAAGAAATGGTGAAGTTCAAAATCCTCAGGCCAGTGAGAAGGACACACAACCCTGGACTTCAGGAGAGCAGACTTTGACCTTTTAAAGGATCTGCTTAGTAGAGTACTGTGGGACAAAGTCCTGGAGCGAAGGGGAGGCCAAGAATAGTAGTTAATACTCAAGGACCACCTCCTCCAAGCTCAGGGGTGATGCATACCACCAAAGAGGAAGTTAGACAAAAACATCAGGAGGATTGCACAGATAACAAGGAGCTCCTGGCCAAACCTGAACACAAAAAGGAAGCCTACAGAGAGTAGAAGCAAGGACAGGAAAACTGTGAGGAATACAGAGACATTGTATGAGGAGCTAGGGATGAAGTTAAGAAAGCTAAAGCCCAGATAGAATTGAACCTGGATAAGGACATGAAGGGCAACAAGAAAGGCCTCTACAAGTACATCAATGACAAAAGGAAGACAAGGGAAAATATGGGTCCTCTCTGATGGAAACAGGACACTTGGTTATGTGGGACAGTGAAAAGGCTGAGATACTGAATGCCTTCTTTGCTTCAGTCTTTGCCAGCAAGACTGGCCTTCAGTAATCCCACATCCCAGAGGCCAGGCTGAATGGCTGGAGCAAGGAAGTTGTATCGTGGAGGAGGATCAGGTCAGGGAATACTTGAGCAAACTGGACATTTGCAAGTCCATGGACCCTGATGGGATGTACCCATGAGTGCTGACGGAGCTGGCAGATGTGATTTTGAGACCACTCTCTATCATTTTTGCTTGATTGTAACTACTTGGAGAGGTACCCAAAGACTGGAAGAAAGCAAATGTCACTTCTACTTTCAAAAAGGACAAGAAGGAGGACCCAGGGAGCTACAGGCTTCACCTCAATCCCTGGGAAGGTGATGGAACAGCTAATCTTGGAAACCATTTTCAAACACATGAAGGATAAGAACATCACCAGGAACAGTCAGCATGGCTTCACCAAGGGGAAGTCATGCCTGACCAACCTGATAAGCTTCTATAATTAAATCACCGGACTACTGATGAGAGGGGAGCAGCAGATATTGTCTTCCTGGACTTCAGTATGGCCTTTGACACTCTCCCCCATAAAATCCTCATAGAGAAGCTGCTGAAGTATGGGCTGGATGAGCTGTTTAAATTAAAAGTATTGGCTACAAAGCTCTTTAAATATTGTAGGTTCTTCTTTGCTGTAACATCGTTTTGTAACTTCATGACCTAATTGGCTGAACTTAATGTTTTTAGCACAGTTAAAGAGAACCCAGTTTCAATCCCAAGCAAATTTCCAACATTTCAACATGTGTTTTTGTTACACATGAAGAAAAAACGTGAGCTTGTAGTTAGTTCTTCACAGCACAGATGTTCCCACAGAAGTTTAATTAAAATTCTAGTAGTTTTTATGCTGTTTTCAAAATCTAAATGAAATGTTATCATAGTCCACAATCACAAGAATCCACTTTGGTCTATTGAAGTAAGCCCAAATGATTCATTTTCAGGTCTTCACTTAGCATTGTACACCCAGCATAATGAAGTAATATGACTATAAAGAGTGATCAAAAGAAAACAAGTATTCACAATGAAAATTGAAGCGATTGAGCAGCCTCTAATCTAGTAGATGGGGCAACGATTTGGCTGAAAATGGGATTCATTTGATCAGGTGTAGACATCTACCACTGAGCTGGCTGTCTGCTGTCTTATTACAGTCACTGGAAAAAAATAGGCACTGTTTGGAAAATGAACAAGGTTCAGTTTCTGAATGTATCTTAATCACACAGACTGAGCTAATGATCTAATTCTAAGTAATTTTAATGAGTAGAAACAGGCCTTTTGGGGTTAAATCTTTTGTCAATATTTACTTTAGAGAGAAACAGAAAAGGACCAAGAGGCAGACATAAAACATTCAACTTGCATTTTGTATTTTATCATGCTTGAGTACATTTCTGTCAGGTATTTTTACTGCATGTATTGCCTGAGACACAGGTGTTCCTTGTGAGCTCCTTCAGCACTGGAGCCAGAAATACTCTGGAAAACTCATGAATGATCTTTGTAGCATATCTCAGGTTAATCAGGATAAGTAATAATAGACAATGACAATGAAAGAGAGAAGCAGTAAGATATTTTATGAATGCCAGGAGGTAGTCAAGCTTTTGAACTCATGCATCTGGCATCAGATCAGTCTGTGTTGCAATTATTAGAACAGTCTGGTGGATAACTTCATCAGACGTCTTTAAACATCAGGACTGTACGGTCACAGATTCTGAACAACAAAGCATTTTTTTTTTTTTTCCTTTGCCCCCATTTTTTTCCCCCATTCTTAGCAGCTCCTGACTACATTGTTTCTATCTGGACAAGGTATTTCTTAAAAATCCACTTTGCTGAAAGTGGTTGGAGATTCTTAGCTAAACTTAAAAAGTTCAGTTATATTCTTCCTCAAATCTCACAAATCCTACATAGGCATAGTGGTCTAAATTCTAGGTGACAGACATATCCTAATCTTTGTATTTTGGATCATGTATTTTGGTTGTCTCCTTGTGTTGCTATGGCCATAAGGGAGGTGGAGGGTGTGCCAGTCTTCAACCATTTAGCAACTCTCCATAAGGATGGCAGGTTGCATAAGGAGCTCCTACAAGATGGTCAAGATTATGAGTATTTGTTATCTTTTAATGGACCATTGATATTATGTTTTTTACATTTCTTATTTATATGCAGTGTAAGAGAATATCAGAGGTTTCTACGCAGTCAGTGAAAAGACATTTGAAAGATCAAACCTAAATCTCTGATGACACATTGATTTACAGAAGCCTCTGGATATAATAGCTGGCAAAGCACTCCTGTAATTACTGCTCTCCTTCAGTTCCTCACATTATGAGTTTGGTGTTGCTCACAGCAGAAAATCCCTCAAAAGGGAAGCCCTTTGAGGGATTTTCTCAAGGTAACTTACATGAAAGTAGTTGTAGTTTTCCAGAGTGTGAAGCCTACTCTGATCTGTCTTGTCCTCAGCAAGGAAAACTGCTATGGGCACAGTCTGTCCTTCGTCTCCCCATGTGAGGTATGAACCACCACAGAGTGCATGCCTGCTACGTATCTATATAGAAAGGTATATATATATATATAATTATATATAATATTAATAAACACACTGTTATCTGTCCAATAGACACAGCAAAGAGACTACAAGACTGGGTACAAGGGCCACAGAGATGCCAAGAGCTGCTATATAAGCAGCTAAAATGACTTCTCACTTCTAAAACTGTTTATCTTTTTCAGTCTCACTGTTGACTGGCAGCCCAGTGAGATGGTAGCTCATGTAAATTTTCTGTCAGGGACTGACTGGCAGAAAGGAAGGCCCAATTCAGCCTCTTGGCCAAACTCAGCCCCTGGGGAAACCTAACAAATGAGCACAGGCACACACTGTTTTGCACTCCCATGTAGAACTGTGGGGAAATTAAATTACATAGAGGAAATTAAATCAAGCTCTCCAGGCTTTGAAGAAAAGGTTTTTCCTCAGTAACAAGCAATGCATTGAAGAAATGGCTAAGACAAAGACAACATGGGGTGGGGGTGGGAGAAAGAAATAAAATACATGTCAAAAGTATCCCCAGAGGCAAACTACCACCGCCAGAATATACTAGTGTCAAACTAAATCCAAGTCCTCCCCTGTAATTGTGGAAGCAGGAGGTAGGGGATCACCTCAGACAAACACGGTGGCCACCATGGTGTGTGCTCACTAATTTGGAAGATTGTGGTCTCTGCTTCTGAAAATTATTTTTCAGATCATCACTGAAAATCAAGGTCTGGGTTTTCTTGGAGAACCATACAAAATTCTTTTTCTCTAAGCCAGTTGCCAGTGGATAAGGAAAGCCCTCATCACCCATAGCTGTGCTGTATATCAGGACACCTGGATAGGCGGCAAGTCACTTGAACAAGTTATTAACATTTTGTACAGTAAAGAGGATGAAAGAGAACAACACAACAAAAAGAGCTAAAAGGTGAGTTCGATGGATAAACCAGCTTCCTGATCTAATTTATTTCACTGGAAATGACAAAGGGTAATGCCCTTCATAAGATCTATTAACCACTATTTTTTTTTCCTGGTAAAAACTTTGTGATGTTGCTGTGTTGTCTGTTAGATATAGGAGAAATAGGGTGTCTGCTGGGTTCCCAGGAATAGGAAATTCGGCAGTGTTAAGCCATGGCTGTCTCAGCTTATGTACAGGAGTCCCAGTGGAGTGGAATCCCCCGCTGGAGTTTTCATGTTATGTGTAGAAATTACCTGGCTGACTTCATAATTGTCCCAGAAATGGTTTAAACTTGGGAGTTCCTCTTCTGCATTTTAGCAGCAGCAGCAGTTTCTCTCTGCACTGTCCTACATAAGAACATTTGCAATGGCTTGTGCACCACAAGTTGCTTGTATGGTTTGGGAATCCCTAGCCAGGGACCAGTCTGAGCTGCCTCCCCCCTTCTCCCAGCCTCTCACACATCTTCCAACACTCTGCTCAGAACAGATATTTTTGGTTATTTCAAAAAACTGTGTTGTTTATTCCAAGAACCTCTCTCAAGAATTTACACATCAAAGTCTGTGCTGCCAAGAACATGGAAATTATAGCTGCAATACAAAGGATGTTTAATAAAACCAAGACATGATCCTAATGAAACAAATGCTTGTTGCATCCACTATAGCAAGTAGGGGATCTAAATATGTGCAAAGGTATAGGGCAAAAATGCTTGCCCTTAAGACTATGGTATGGATTTATATAGATACATATCCTTATAATAGGACAAAAAGTAGGTGAAGACACAATTAGGTCATGTAAATGAGCTCCACCTTTCACAAGCAGAAGTGCAGAAATTGCACCTGTGAATGACAAGGCAATATTCTTGTGACTTATCCATAAAACATGGACATGCTCCCACAGCAGCCACAGGGCAGGGGCCTATGCTTTCCCCTCTGCTGATATTGTCATTGCTCAGCTGAGCAGGGATGTGCCTGAACTTGCTGTCTCTACTCTTCAGCCCACACTGCCAATATTCCCATTGTTTCTGCAGATCCTCTCTGGTTGATATTGCCTGTTTAAGTGTATGTCAGATCTTAATGAACAGCCAATGTCTTCACAAATGATGGTGCAGTCATACGGCTATGCAGAAGCAGAGGGTGTTCCTCCTTCTGATAGCTGGTTAGTACTTCCATCCAAGCAAATGGAAATGTCACTCAAGCAGGTGTCCATGTGTGAGAGAATGTGGCTTTCAGCAAAACTGTTGCATTTGTGGAGGTCATGGTTATCATCATGAGAATCCATGGCATTGCTAAGTGTACTACTGTCTTCCAAGAGAACGTGAGACAGTTTTGGTAGAAACCCAAAGGATTTCTCAAGAATGGTTAAGAAAAAGCCAAAAGCAAGAGTGTTATGTGCTACCCTTCCTGTGCAAGCACAATTCTGAGGAACTGGAGAAAAATCAAAAACAGGAAGTTCCATTGCAACATGGGACTATTTCATCCAGGAGCAGTGAGTGCTTCAATTTATTTTTATTTTTATTTTTATTTTTATTTTGGAAAATGGTTCAACCAACACTGTTCTGCCATCAAAGTGTGGGGAGAATATATTTTTAAAGTCAGGATAATTTCATGTACTTGGGGCCAAGGGAGGTTTTATTTGCACATGAATTTTGTCTTCTAATAGGTGATGTCAAGAAAAGACCCCGTGAAAGGACGGAAAATTATATTCTGTCTCTTCCTCTGACATTATTTACACCTTTAAGCTAAGATAACCTACAGAAGGAAAGTTGCTCAGATGTGGCAGGCTCCAAAGCCAATCCTCACCGATGGAGAAGGAGGTCATGTAAACAGTTTTACAGCTGCTGGTGGTGAAATTAATGGCTGAGAATGGCTTGGATCAGTCATCATAGCTGAAGGAGCATTTCCTGCATTTCTTTCCCCTTGCTTTCAGTTGCACGATCTTACTATTCATAGTACTATCAATTTGCACACTTAAGACCCTGAGCTGATTTAACATCCTTACTTGTCAGAAAAGAGACCCATCAATAATTAAAAAAAATAAAAAATAAAAAATGGGCAGAGGGAGAGAGAGAGCAGGAAGAACACCTCTTTCAGAGACCATATCTATTTAGCCATTTTGTTTACATTTATCTGTGGTTTTAGAGGGGGGTTGATCTCTGCACTGAGGAAAGGATCCATTTCCAGGGGCACTGAACACAGGGAATTCCTGGTCCCACTGAATTAGATTTAATTGAACCATAGTATTACCTTTATCTCTGCCATAAGGCTGCAGAGATTTCAAATTAGAATTAGTATCCCAACCTAATAACAGTTCGTTTCTGCCTTTGAAAGACAAGTTTTCAAGGTTGGTATCTTGCCTAAGTAAGTAGTAGCTATGAGATTCAAGCTGCACAGTAGTTCAATGTAAAGCATCAAACTGCATGATGTGGAAGGGAATGAACAGCTGCAGGAGCAGGGTGCTAGTTTAGTGTTTGTTAGGCCAGAAGACAGGAATTTGGGGTGTCTGAATTCCAGCCTGTGCTTTGCTCATGACTTGGTTTATGACCTAAAATGAGGCACTGAACCTGTCTTTAGTTTTGTTACCTCATGCACAAAGGACAGAATTCATATGATTTCTTTGACATCAAGTAATAGAAAAAAAAAGTAAATTGTAAGTAGTATAGTGACATAACATGCCTGAAGCTTGTGTCTTCAGGGGAAATGTATCCTTTTGTAAATTAGCTGCTTTACAAAACCTGTCTCCATTTTTTTTAAACCACAGAACTTCTGTTTACTCAAGCATACAGACTCTTGCAGGGGTTTGTCCCAGAGACAGTCCCCTACTGTTGCAACTCATGACCACATTTTGATTTGCACAGTATTGTTTGGCAACAATCTGAAATGGTATTTCTGGGATTTCATCTGCTCCTGCCCAGGAAAATAAACTGAAAGTCTCAGCAACCCTAGCGAGGCTGATTGCCTCTCCCCAGCTACATTTTCATTAAAAAAAAAAAAAAAAAAAAAGCTAAATGAAGCTAAATAAAGGCCATTCCCACGTGGGGCTGACCATCTCAGGAGGGACGAGCCCTTTCCCAGAGCTGGCCTGGGAGGCCCGAGAAGCCCCGCGCCCCAGCACAGACTCTCCCCGGGCACCGCCGGGGCCCCTCCGCCGCTGGGCCCCGGCCCCGCCTGTCCTCGGCGCGGCCCTAGGGAGCCACCTGGCGGCGGCGGGGGCAAGGGGAGGCGAATCCAGCAGCCAGGCCCTTGTGCGTGTGTGTATTGGGGAGTTGACATCCGCGTTAGCTCGCCCTGTGGCTATTGACCCTCCCAAAGCACTGCTGCTGGAGGGTGATCAATCTCAAGCCTGCTGATGGCAGTCGCCCTCACGCCCTGCATCCCCACAGGACTGCCCGCCGATGGTGATTATGCTGCTTTTGCTTCGCGGTTGGAAGGAGACGTGTGGTTAGCAGCTACGGGGAATGAAGATAGATGCCTGGATTTATATCATCCCTTGAAGATTTGTGGTGAATTAACCAGAAAGATTGAACAGAAAGCACGGGAAAATCTCATGGTGTTCACTAGAGAATTGTACTTTCTATGAATTGTTAAATAAAGTAGAATTGTATAACGGACAGTAACAGATTGCCTATGTCCTCTCACTTTGCATTTATCTTTCCCAGTGCAGTGCAGGATGGTGGCTTCCAGGGACTGGGGTGGTGGGGGCTCCCAATGGGGGTGACCGGGCAGGGCCAGACAGATGGAGCCTGTCCAGTGCCCCAGTGCTGGCCCTGGGCATCAGGCACATCCCTGGGGATGGACTGGGCCTCAGCCAGGATGTGGCCTGCAGGTGGGCCCAGCTTGTTGGGGCCCATGGCCTGGTGGATCAGTGCTACAGGGAGCTGGAGGCCAGCACTGGGACAGGGAATGATGGCCCTAGGGTTTGAAATGAAGTCCTGGGCCATGGGCAAGGTAGGGGAGGCTCCAGGGCATCTGGGCAAGGACAGTGAGGTCTATTCGTGAGGCTCTGTGTGATTTCCTTGTGACTTATATTGCCTTTTGCAGTGTCTTGGAGTCCACATACTCTGGACCTTTCCATATCCCAGAGAGGTGCTTTTATTCTACTTTACAGAAGGAGAAATAAGAGAGAAGTTAAAGACCTGATTTGTTAAAGGACTTAAGTCCCCACTTCACAGTGCAGCTCACGTTTTAAATCTCTGTGGGTGTACCGGATAGCTTCTATTGGGTTTACATGGCAAGGTTTTAATAGTGAGGGCGGGAGGGGGCTGCAGGAGTGGCTTCTGTGAGAAGAGTCCATCCAGAAGCTGCCCTGAGTTAGGTAAGAGACAGCTGAATGAAATAGGAATCAATCCCTGCCAAAGCTGAGCCATTGAGTGATGTTGGTTGCACTGCTGTGAGATCAGATTTAAGAAAGGGGAAAAAAAATGCTATGCAATAGGAACTGGGAGAGGAGTGAGAAAATGTGATAGAATCAGCCTTGCAGACACCAAGGTCAGTGGAGAAAGAGGCGGGGGAAGTGCTCCAGATGCTGGAGCAAAAGTTTCCCTGCAGTCCGTGGAGAAGACCAAGGTGGGTGATACCCCTGTCATTATCTCAACCCATGAACTTCCTTTTTTTATTATATTTGCCCCCCCGCCTTTCTGAGGAGGGGGAGTGAGAGGCATGGAGGTGTTTAGCTACCCACTGGTGTTAAACCCCCCACCTAGCTTTAGATGTCCACACTGCCAGCAGTAAAATGCCCTAGTGTCATATCCACCCAGAAGTATATCTTGTAAGAGCAAGTCACAAAGAAGGTGCTTTTGGTCTCCAACCTCATTTCCTCTTGTCCTGAAATGAGATTTCTCACTCCTATCAGAATAATGATATTCTAAATTAACAATGAAGGCCAGGAGGAAAGAAAAATCATGTACATTGAACAAATATGTGGCTCTGCTGGTCAGAATTCACTTGGGAAATGAGGTCTTTATCTTCAGGCCTCTTCCACAGAGCTTTTCATGGCTCTTTTAATAGTCTTAGAGACCAAAATCAAGGCTTACTGCCAGATATATTTCTTATACTGTTGGCTAGAAAATCATATTCCTTTGCTCTGGAGAAAATGCTGGACTCAGGCCAGGGAAACCTGCTCTAGTTGATCCTGTTTTAATCAGGGAGGTTGGACCAGATGATCTTCAGAGTTCCTTTCCAACTTCAGCCATTGTGATTCTGTGATTCTGTGAAAAGAGATGTTCCCTCTTTTAAAAAGAAATGTGAAGAAAAAGTGGGAGAGAAGAAGATTTCTGTTGCTCTTTGAACCCTAAAGACTGTACAGATAAGAGCTTTTTCTTTTATTTTTTCTTTACTTTGTTGTTGAATTGAATTGGGTGGAAATGTGAATAAAAATGGGAAGTGCACTGGTAGACATAATACTTATCTTATTACTCACTGAAAGGGATTGCAAGCATGAAATAGGGATTTTTTACTTTATTATTATCGTTGTTGTTATCATTATTATTATTTTACTTTTTCTGGTCTGTAAATCAGTTGGGAATAACCTTGTGTTCTGGTTGGCTGCCTTTTTCAGTAAGGCGATTAGCAGTAGGTTTTATTTGTCTTCTCCAGGCTTGCCTAAGCCACCTTTGCCATTTGAACAATTTGTGTGGGCTTGTTCATTGCAACTTTTTATAAATTCATTTTAACCCTATATTTTGAATGCCACAGAAATAAAAGTTAACTTATGAAGTATAGGTCTTGACTTGGATTTAGAACATCTAGCAATACAGAGTACAGCAATATGCTCTTGTAGTCCAAATGGAGGCTCTCTAAAACTGAGACAATCAGCCTCTGTCTGTTAAACGGCACACTGCAACATCCTTACCTAAGGAAAACCGCAGCTTCAGTTTTTGGATAACTACTAATCCCCTTAATAACTTTTCCATAAACACTGCATAGCTATTAAATACATGGAGCTGCCTTTTGATCTAGCTTTCAGCTTTCATCTTTTACATGATCTAATTAGAAAATCCATTGGTCAAATGCTGCTGTTGTTCCAAATTCATAAGTCCATCTGTTAAAACACTGAGAGATGGATAAAAAGTCTGACAGCAGTACAGTGGAAAAAAAGATTATTATTAGTCTATTCAGGGTGAAATGTGAAAAAAAAAAAATCTAGGAAATCCAGCTATAGAAATCTGTTTGAATTCAAGCAAATCTAAGAACCTAAAAGGAAATTAGTCAAAATGCTGTTGAAAGCAAATGTCTGTATGTGCATCTTGGAGCTTACTGTGAAGGAGTGCTGTCTACTTATAAGACCTTAATTTCTATACTGTTACAGTCTATACAATATTACCCCATATTAGGCAATGTGGTAGGAGAAGTTGCAATGTTCCTGTGTCAGTGCAACTGGAAGCATATGCTGCTTTTACGGGTTGTATAGGCTTCTGCTGCAGAAAGACAGTTTTCTGAAGAAGATGCCTTCAGACCTCAAAACAAAACAAAATAAAACCAACCAACCAACCGACCAACCAACCAACCAAAAACTATAATAAAGGAACATAGAAGAGATTGAAGCAGGGTAAGGTAATTTCTCCAAACCCTGGAGGAATAGGGACACTATCTGAGTGTGAAGGAGTAGCATTAGGAAAGTGAAAGCCCACCTTGGATCATCTGAGGGATGTGAAAGATGCATTAAGATGTGTAATAAAATGTGCTTGGATTGCAAATGTCAGTGGTATTAATGCATGGCAAAATAACCTGAAATTGACATTTTTCTAATCTTTTAAGACTACACTTTCTTTAAGGAAGGTATCTTCTTTGATATATGAGTTCACATCTACCTGAAGATTAGATTCCTCTCAGCTTCTTATTTATAACGCATTCAGTATTTGTATTCCTTAGCATATCAGTATTGTTGTACCAGATATCTATACTATATGAAACAATCAACAATGTAGTAAAATTTCTGTGTGTTTTTCCTACCTCTCTGTCTACCTTCTGTGACATTGATTCTATTTACTTATCTTTTTGTAGCCAAAATTCATGATTCTGGAAAAGGAGAAAACTCCCTTTGCATCAGTTGCATTGCATCTGAATAATCACCTGCTTGACTCACCTTCCTGAAGTCCTCTTGGAATTAAAAAACAAACAACTTGCAGATGGAAACAGAAATCAGCTATGAGAACTCAAGTAAATAGTTGCTTGGTTTCCAGGCTGCTCTGGGTTGTACTTGTGGGCCCTTCACTTTTGGGGCAGAAAAGCTACCTGCTAAGTTCCGTAAAAATAATATGATACACATGATTTTTCTGGAGATTTTAAAGAAAGATTTCAATCCCTTTCCCTGTTTGTTTTTTAGCCTTTTTTTTTCTATTACTTTGAGACTTTTGTGCTGTTCAAAAACTCAAAAACATTTTTTTTTTTTTTTTTTTTTTTTTTTAGTATGAATGTGCATATTGGAAAGGCTCAGTAAATTAATGTTTTTATCTGAGAGAACTTTTCTTTTCAGCTCTTAGCTTCTTCAACAGAAAACACTTCCATTCTGACTATTTCCATTTAAAAAATGTTCTAGTTTGATATTGGCCTGTTTAACATTAATCACAACAGACCATTGAATAAAATAACTTTTAAATTTGAAAAGCTAAAAATGTTAACGAAGTTCACCTTTTGGAGGATCTTTCTGTTTCTGTAGTTTTAACACAGGTAAAGCAGTTTTAGCTTTTCACTTAGGTGAAGAGAAGGGAGAAATGGCTTTTGCCTGATTCTCTCTCAGTTGTTTCTTAATCTAGAATACTTGAAGAGTTAGTTAAACAGAAAATAGATTTCCCATGTCTGGAACAAAGTTGAACATATTTGCAGGTCAAGAGGCTCAAAATAAAATTTGTGGGAATTAGCAGATTACCAAAACATATGGTTAAATGAATATATGTTTATCTGATAAACTATTTTGGAATACATCCATTGGACTCAGGATCCAAAAATGTTTGAACTGTAACAGTTTAGATTCAAATATAGGGCGTCTTGGATTTTCAGAGGTACTTGGAATTACTAGGAGTACTTCCCCAGATTAGAGCATTCCCCAGCTCTGCTCTGTCCACTTCCCTAACAATATAAGTATGCTTGTAACTCCATTCCTAAGAAGCTTGAAAATTTTCAGGCATATTATTGGGCAAAGTCAGTGGAAGTAAATATTCATAGCTTGGATAAGAATAATTTTTCTATAAAATTTATGTTGCTGTGTGTCTCATTCAGCTTTCCAAAATGCATTACTCCTCTTGAAGCCAATAGGATTAGGGTAAAGTTGGAAGACAGTTCTCACTCTTACTCTTAAAGAAGCTATTTAAACTAGAATTATCTCTTGCCTGCAGCCTATAAAGGAAATCTCCTAGGTGTTAAACCATAAACACCTTTAGGAAGACTGGCACAATGTGTGCTATACATATTTATAGTTAAAATGCCTAAGGTCTGTATTTTAAACATGTAGCTCTGATGGAATAGTGTCAGTAAGCTGTAAATGGACTTTAAATTGTAGTTTGGTTTGGGTATGAAAATCAGGCTGCAGATCTACAGTTGGTAGCAATACGTTTTATAGCTGGCTGCGTGTTCTGTATAACATGGATTTTAGTACTGTTCTGGCATTTCACATGCTCCTTTAGTGGAAAGACCAACATAAAAAAAAAAAAAAATCTCTGATGTGGAGCAGAGCAGTGAAATGATTGTACAATGCTTTCCTTCTTGTAAATAAGTCCACTAGATGTCCCTCCAGCTCTTTGTGATGATAACACATGGCTGATTTACTCAGACCAAATGGTTCTAAGGTGAAGAGCACTGTATTTTATATGTAGCTCTTCCCAGTTTCCTGCAGAAGTTATGAGTCCAACATAAATCCAGTTTCAGCAGGTGAAGGTATGCATCTTCATTCCATCCGTGTATGCATATAATATTAATATTTTAAATTCTTTTAGTCCTTCTAACTTTTCTTTGTAACAGAATTTTTGCAGTAATTTGAATGGAAGTAAATGCAATCTCTCTCACTATGTGAATAATGAGACAGTAGGCAGATAAAACACTCGGGTGGAAAAGTGAATGCATTTGTAGGTTTGGGCTGGCTTTTTACAGGCAAGAGACAAAGTTTCTACAAGTTTCTACCCTGCAGATGAAGACTAGCTCAGGAGCTAATCCAACATAGCAATCTAGTTTGGTGGACTGATCTGCCATTCTGTCTTACAGTGGCTAGCTCAGACACCTCAGAATATAGTGAATTTAGATTCATGAAGATTAATCACCTCTGAAATGCTGTGAGCTCTTTTCCATACTTATGCTACCTCTGAACATGCAATCTTCTTTTCCATCTTGCTACAGTGCTGATCTTTGTGACATCTGGAAGTGTAGTTCTAGAGTTTGAGTAAATATCATGTGAGAGGATATTCTATTTTGATTGAATATCCTCTTACTTTTGTGCTTTGACACTGATAATCTCCCAATCATGCTTTTCTTTGTGTATTTTAAACGCATATCCTTTTATTCACCTATATTTGGAGGAAAATAATCATTGTATTTTTACTATTTCCACCTGCATTCCTAGTCTTTCTCATCATGTCTTCCTTGTTTTATTCTCCCTTAATTTCTCTCTCTCTCTTTTTTTTAAATATATATATATATATATTATGAGTTGTCTAGTGTGGCATAAATTTCTTTAGTTGAAAAAAGCACAGGAAATGGGGCTAATATATTGATAACTTCTTAGCAAAGTCACCAGTTCAAACATAGATTCCCCATCAACAAGATTTGTATGGAACAGTGTGTCCATATGTCTGTTGGCAAGAGAATATCTTAGGAATATCAGACATAGGCAAAATAAATTAGTTAAGATACAGAAAAATAGCCTTTTGGGTAGCTTCATCTGCAGCACTACTCATATAATGATTACATAGACTGATGGTTATATTTAACAGAGATAAAATTGTGTTTGAAATAAGGGATATTGCTTTATAATTAGGAGTGCTTCTGTTGTTAGATTTAATGTGACCATTCCTTTATCTTTTGTTTGCTGTTCATCCCCGGTCTCTCAAAGCACATCTCCTGCACAGTGACATAGCAGTTTTTTTCTAGACAGAGAGTTAATAAGTGCTCTGTAGAAAGTCTTTCTGGATGTCAGGGATGTAAACAGTGTAGAGCAGACTCTTGGGTTTTAATCTCCTGCTGTAGGTTTATACTATGATCTCAGAGAGAAGAAATGCTTGGTTATGTGATATGGTAACTAGGAAAAAAAGAGCCCACAGTCAACAAAAACTAGTGATTCAGACAGAAAACTGCGATTTAGAACCAGAGCAATAGTTCCTCAAATGCTGTAGGATGCTTCTTCTGCAGAAGTCATTGGCATAACATGGTTTTGAAATCTAAGATTATTGAACTAAAGATGTGGCTGAAACATGGGAGAGAGAATTATTTTCTCTGTGTGCTAAATGCCTTGAAAATATCTGGCAATTACAGTGTTTTGGAGTGAGGATAGGGGAAAGAGACTATACAAAGAGGCAACAATACTGCTGTGCTGATTTACATCAGAAAATCAGACCACTGGACTGTGAATTAGCTCTGACACACAAGTGCACTACTTCAAGCCTTTATCAATAAAAGAGGCTAACCCATATCCAAAACAGGTGATAACACTACATCTGTATTAAAAGCAAAGATAAAACACAGATTCACTGTCTAGAACTTAACACAAATAACATGAGATCTTTTTCTCTGACTACAGGAACACAGGACATTTAGAAAAAAATGCAAGTTAATTCACTTTAGGAAAAATATCCCCAGTTATGTATACTTAAAAAAAAAAGACGGAGGAAAAATTCAAATGGCCAGTCAGAGAAGTAATCTGTATGTGTGTAGGACTTCCTGGAGTAGGAAGTAGGGAAGTTACCTACTACTTCTTGTATTGGGAACAAATGTGGAAGCATCTGTATAAACATATTACAAAGGGATAGGATAGGTGTGCAGCTCTGAGGAGGAGGACTTGGGGGTGTTGCTTGACAAGAAGCTCAACAAGAGCTGGCAATATGTGCCTGCTGCCCAGAAAGCCTGGGCTGCTTCAAGAGGGAGGTGATTCTGCCCCTCTACTCTGCTCTCATGAGACTCCACCACTGCATTCAGCTCTGGGGTCCGCAGCACAAAAAGGACATGGAAGTATTAGAATGAGTCCAGAGGAGTGACATGAGGATTATCAAGGGACTGCAGCACCTTTCCTATGAAGACAGGTGGAGGGAGTTGGGGTTGTTCAGCCTGGAGAAGAGAAGGCTACAGGGAGACCTTACAGTGGTCTTCCAGTACCTAAAAGGGGCCTACGGAAAAGCTGGGGAGGGACCCTTTGTCAGGGAGTGTAGTGAAAGAACAAGGGGGAGTGATTTAAAAGTAAAAGAGGGGAGATTTAGAATAGCTATTTGGAAGAAATTCTTTAACTATGAGGATGATGAGGCACTGGCACAGGTTGCCCAGAGAAGCTGTGGATGCCCCATCTCTGGAAGTGTTCAAGGCCAGGCTGGATGGGGCTTTGAGCAACCTGATCTGGTGGGAGGTGTCCCTGCCCATGGCAGGGGGGGTTGGAATCTTTAAGGATTCTTTAAGGCATCTTTAAGGTCCCTTCCAACTCAAGTCATTCTCTGTTTCTGTGATACTATTTTCCTATGCTACCATTTCCTTTTTTTTTTTTTTTTTAATTTTTTTTTTCAGGTTTTAGGGCTTGTTAAATAGGAAGAGTGAATATTTGTTGGTTAGTTAGTCATATCCAGGATAGAGGTGTTCAAAAGGGCTATACTCAAGTTCTTTGCTGCTGAAGGTATTAGTTCATATTTTTATGAATATGCTTTGGCATGCTAAGAGTCTACATGAAGACAGATTCCAGGATCAAGTCATTGTTATCAAAATTGTTGTTCAGGTAGTAAATATCATCATCGGCACCAAATTTTTCACTTTTGGTCAGGGATGCAAGCTGACGCACTTGTAATGCATTGAGGATGCTATTTGCCATCTCAGACACATAGAGATGGATGAATAAACTTCTGACCTTGTTTTACTTTGTAAGAGGAGCTATACTACTGATCCTTGCCTGGACAGATGGTCATCATTTATCAAGTAAAAAGAAGCATCAAACTATGTGGGATTCTTCATATAATATTCTTTAGGGTGGTTGCCACAGGGAAATAATTTACTGTTATTTATTTAGAAAGTGGCTTTTGCTAAATTCCTGCCTGTTACATCTCATGTGTTCCTTGCAAACCATAAGTCAGAGAAAAAATCAACCAAACTAATAACTTATATTAGATATTTTTTTTTCCTGCTGGACTGAAATGTCCTATTTTAGATTGACTGGAAGGAATAATATAAGCTTTTCCTTATTTATCAGTATTTTAAAAATTAGGTGAGAGTAACATGATAATGGAAAATCAAGAGATAAACATCCCTCATTAAACATTGTGAAATCTGTTTTGTAGTTGAGAATATCATATAAGATAGATAATTCATGGCAATAAAAGCAACTAAGAGCAGTATTAATTGCTTTAGGTGGAGATATTTCCATGATCAAAATTGCAGTATTTTCTGTGTATGCCTGTTTGTTTTCTTTATCTTTTAGAAGTCTATTATTTGAGAAGTCAACTCAAATTCATAGCAAGTTAAGTTTTAGCACTTTGAAAGATGTAGGGTCATTACTGCCCAAATCCTCCTGAAATATGTCTATTTGGAGAAGATTTTACAGGCCAAAAGATAGTCATGAACAGGCTGTTAATGATTTCAGACTCCAGACCTGCAATCTAGTAAATATGAGTCTGATACGAGGCTATCACAAAGTTCTAGTTCTCTCTGATACCACCATTTCAAAGAACAGAACTGAAAAATGCCCACTTGTCAGGGATGGTTAGATGACCCCTGGGAGTTAGTCCCATACTGGAGAAGATGAAGAAAACAGATTGCAGATAGTTTGTGTCTTTAGGATTGTTGGTCCGTGGAAATTTAATTTGTGCTTACTAAGCTCATGTGGTGGCTGTGCTCATGATTACTTGGCATAGTTCTGTAGGGATAGAGCTTGGTGAGATCATTTGTATGTACTCAGCTTTCATCATGAAGGACAGCTTCATTTTTTAACAAAAATTAATAAAATAATATAGGTAAATTCTTAACCCATAACTAAATTACATTGTCATTGTTATGAGAGAGGCTATTTGAAGATTTGGATTTATTTTCCTTCTTCACTCTCCCTTCCCTTTTTGGTTGTTAATTCTTCACAGAAGTAATACATGACTGGAATTGAGCCTAAACCTCTCCTGACTGCTGTCGGAGAACTTGTAACTTGGAGGTTTTAATGATACCATTTCTTGCCTTTAATAAGCTATCAGAAAGAGAATCTACAGTTTGAATTGTCACAGCTTGCATGGAACATAGGGGCTTATACTATAGATGGTGACAGCATTAATAAATTACTTGGTTTAGGAACAACCCTAATAAAATACTCCATTCTCATAAAAATAGCATCAACTTCACCGCTGTTTTCTGATTTGAATTATCTTCTCTTCACAGTAGAATCTGTGGATAAATGCTAGAGGCAGTCCTTGGCACCAGTGCATGTCTTGGCTGTATCTAACTCTGTGTTGGAGGAGGATTTGGGTGGCCCCCTTCTCCCACCTTCCACAGGCAGCAAAAGCAGGCAGGTAAGGGAGGAAATGAGGGATGAAGGTGTGACATGCTCCCATAGATCCCCCAGGGCAGAAGGGGGATGATTGCAAAACATTCTGCTAATAATTAGGAAAAAAAATAAAAAAATAAAAAGGGGCCAGTAAGGTGGGTTTATCTGTAATAAAAATACCTTTGCTCTTCTGTACCCTGCTCTATCACCCTTATTTTACACTAACATGAGTTTAAATTGAAAGTGTAGGGCATATCCTGAGATCAACTGGCACTTGTGCCCCTTGTAAAGTGATGAAAATGACAGTACAAATTATGTAGGAACAGATCACCTTTACCCTAATTTAATCAAATCAAAAGCTATCTCTTCATAACTTTATGTATGAGAGTGGTGTTAGCAAACGCAGTATTGCTTTGGTTATTAATGGAAATAAAGGATGTTTATTGAAAGATGTAGTTCATTGAACAGTGTCCGAGTTGAATTTCTCAGAAGTCAAAGATTTGTCTTCTGTGCTGAATGTCATGGTAAACACTTCCTTTTTCCATTTTAGTCATCCTATTTACTATGTTCTGCTTCTCAAATCTGTCATCATGCTGTAGTTCTTGCTTCATGTTTTCATCTTTTTCTTTCTGTACATTAGGTTGTTTTGATCTAAGCTTTTATTTTCTTTCAGCTGGATAATTAAGAGAGCTGGCTTAACTCCTTTTTTTTTTTTTTTTTTTTTTTCCCAGGCTGAACTTGCTTCATTTCTATTTTGCTTTTCAATTCATACGTCAGCAGAGATCTCTAGTTACAATAGCTTCATGTTTCCTGGAAGTTCTGCGTCACGGGGCCAGATTTATCCCTGTTGTATTTTCCATTGACACTGAAATTACACCAAGAATGAATCATCCCCTGGTGTTTACGTTCATCTGGTCTTTTTTTTTTTTTTTTTTCCTCAGACATTGGTAGCTTATATTAATCATGCAATACAGCTAGTAATTTAATGATATTAAATCAAATTATGTTGTTTTGGGGACTTTGCAAAGAGAAGAACAATGAAATAAAGTTACGGAGGTCACAAATCCAGGCAAAACCTATTTCTTTCACATAATGTATGTAGCACTCATAGTAAGTACTAAACCATCTTGCAGTCTATTTTGCATTGTACTGAACAAAAGAAATGTAAGATGGAAAAAAGACTTTAGAGATCTTTTTGTATTTGGGAGTACGGAAGCTGTAGATACCTCTGACCCCTATACAGATCCAAAAGATTACTAGCAGTCAAATAGCTTTAAGGTGATGCACACTTAAAAACTCATAGATCAACCCTTGTGAGGTCTGATATGGGCAAGTAATATGGAGTTAAATGATGGAACTTTTCTTCGTGTTTGTTATTAATCCTAGAAAACTACACAAACAAAAAAGTTAATATACTACCAAAGCTGAAAATATTTAAATCTGGTGGATTCCTCCTCAACCCTGTTTGGTTGTGAGCAGCTGGGAGAGACAAGTGTAAGAAAAATGATGTTTTTCATTCTCAGTTCAGTGCCTGTCTTCATTGGCCCTGCACAGCTGACAAATAAATTGGCTACATCCCTTTGTCTCTTGGCCACAGTACAGTCACTGAGGCTGTTGGGATGGTCCCTGCACTGCTGACCTAGAAGGAGGCGCTGTGAGAGTGTAGAAGAGTTTCTGCAGCTGTTTCTTTGATTTTTCCCTGATCTGAGAAGCAGAAGTAACTAGCTAGTAACTAGCTACTCCTTGTCAGCTAGTCAATATTTCTGCACATGGTGGTGGAGCAGGTCCTGGCTGCGAGGTCCTGCCCTGCCTGCCCCTGCCAGGGAGGAAAAAAGGGTGCTGGGAAGTACTCTGGGTTTTATCTGGATCAGTGTGATGACAAATGCTGCTGTCTCCCACTGTTGTCTCCCACTGTATGCCCATTGCAGGGAGTACTCTGCAAAGGAAAGCAAGTTGTAACAATTTAATTAATGAAAGCAGAAATCTTCACACATTAATGAAGCCTATCCTGGAAGTCTTCCTTCCTGCATCTGCTCTTCAGTTACACATATTGCACAACAACCACTTGTTTTGTAAGTCTGTGTAAACAGGAGGTAATAGTGGGGCAGGCTCTAATAACAGAAGGTTAAATTATGAGATCTCTGGACACTGCTTGTTGCTTTTTAAACTCACTGTGAGGGTGATTCTGCCTCAGTCTATAGCAGAACTATGAGCTGAGGAGAAGGAGTGAGCTCTAACTTCTGCATCTCCAACAGTCAAATTCTGTGATGAGCTGGAAATTTACTCTTTCAGCTCTGGCATAGAAATACAGCAGTTTGGGGCCAGGATAAATATACATGTGGATGCTGGAGTGTGTCAGTAGGTCTTTCAAAATGAAATGTGTCCCAGACTGAGGTAGGCAAAGGAGGAAGATTCTTGGTCCTTCAGAGATGTGAGGAGAGCTGGGGAGGGAGTTGAGGTGAGAGTCATTCGTAATGCTTATGTTCCAGTGCCCTTGCCTTCATACATATTTTTTGTAGAAGTAAAATTTGAGATGTCTAATCCTTCCACGCTTTCTTTTTTAAAACATAAATGAAACCAGGAACAATATTTTGGGGTTTCATTTCATTTGTCAGATTTGGTATTGTCAAAGCTATCAGCAAATTGAATCCCAGATTCACCAAAACATTGTGTCCAAAAGAAAAAGACAAGCTTTGACAATTGTATCTTTGCAAATTTGTGATAAAAGCATGAAGAAATGACATACATTATTCAATAATCATCCAGACAGTGAAAAGACTCTTGTTTCTCCCTATCCAACCATCCCAGACAGGAGTGCTTGTTGAACATGTGAGAAATGCAGATTCAGCTCTCTTGCAGTTCAAGGGGATTTGAGACCGTATCTCACAACAGTTTACAACCACTGTTGTATGTGTTACTCCAGAGTGGATTTCTCTCAAGAACTCTTGCTAATTATGTTCAGGGTTGCACAGAATACTAAATCTTTCGGTGAAGAAGGGACAGGAACTGAGTTGTCTTGCCTATTTTTTTTTTCTCTTTTTTTACCTTGGTGGACATTTGTTTCATGTAAAATGGACCTACTCTAATAGGAGAGATTAAGAGCAACACTCAAGGACCCCCTGGAATGGTTCAAACTGTCCCTGGGAGACAGGGGACAGGAGTTTAACTGGCCCTAGGAAGCTTACAGATCTTGTATCTTCCAAATAATCATAACTCCAACTATTCCATATGTTCCAAATACTCTAACTCTGCAATATGGGGAGGAGGTGCTCATTATTTATTTCCTTGAATCTACCTCCTCTTGTATTGCAAGTACAAAAGCTCAAATGCTTTGCTTGATGTTTCCTTCAAGGATGTTCATCTGCGATTGAATGAGAGCGAAAGATGTAAGACCTCATTGTGAAAGGTGTAAGACTTCACTCATGAAAGCCTTTAAGGAACAGATGCAAGTGCCCATCACAACCTTCTTGTAGCAACCAAACAGGAGCAAACAAGCTGTTTTAAAATAATCCTGCTCAGCCGTAACAGGTCCTGCAGGCATAACAGCAGCTTCTCCACATCAGAGACTGATGAGAGGTAAAGTAAAATTGGCAGGAATGCTTACTGTTTTGAATGATAAATAATTATAATGGGGAAATGTAAAAGAAAGCAGGGGTAATGTGCAAATCTACAAAGGCTAATGTGGACATTTGCACATGAATGTGACTTGCAGTTCTTTATTTCTCAGTATGTGATCTTGCACAAATTCGGACCAAGTACTGTCTTTGTTCACTGCTGTAATAGCTGCAAAACTCCTTAAAGGAAAGATGCTTTTACTTTTATCATCTTATCAACCTCACATGAAATAGAAGCTGGCTTTCTAATATAGCCTTGTGTCTCAAGGTGCTCTACAAAGTGGGAGCTTTGTAGACACTGATTATGCACTGACATAGGAGCAAATGGAATGGACAGGTGTGTTTGACAATAACTTTTACACAGTGTTTTGTTTGAAAGCCTAGAAGAGCTGTCCAGCTGTGCTGCATAATCTTGTTACATTTTTTCATGTCATAAGTCGGTCTGACAGAACTAGTATGTGATGAAAAGAAATGGCTCATACACACACTTAAGTGGACCTCTGGTTTATCAGGCTGTTGCTAAACAATGGTAACTTGGATTATGTGCAGATGGTTTCCATGTGGTGATAGGTCTGTCTTTGTCTGGTTTTGACATAGGAATGCTGTTTTCAATATGAATTAATGTATAACAAACTGTTCATCGGTTGATTAAAGATTTATGTCTTGCAATACAAGTTCTCCAGTGTTTGAAACAATTATTGACACAATGATGGCAGTTCCCAAATGCTAATATTCCCCCACATCAGCTCATGTCAATGCTATTTGTATAAATATTTGAATCTCAATTTTAGTTCAAAAATGCAGACATCCTAAAAGATAGGACTATTTATTTATTTATTTGTTTATTTTAATGAACTGAAAAGACAGGAGGGGGACTGAAAGTATAATTTATTCCTAGATTTAATTTGAAGAGGCTTCCTGATTAGGAAGAGAAATACCTTTGTTCTGCTTGCAGGTTTTGGAACAACATGTCCATATTATGAATTCACACAGATAAATATTTCTTGCCTCTCTCTTTCAAACAGAAATCCAATGCACAGCATGAGCAAATGTGAATCTCATATTTGGAGAAGCATGATAAGCATTTCAAAATTCAACCAAATTGCCATCAAATGTATTTCTCATTAGAAAGAGACTGTAATTAGATTACTAAAGCTTTTCACTGTGGATGATCACAGTTGCTTTCATTTCTTTCAGGAGAACATCCTTGGAAATATGTGCTGTTTTAAACTGTGGATAGAACCTAGTGGTTTGTGTTTTACTTTGAGAAGACAGGCTTATCATCAGATTCAAGAATGTGCCTTCTCAGAGATACCTCTTTGTAGGATACTCAGATTCTTTTATGAATAACTAGGGATATATATTCTTCTGCATTTGCATTCCAAAGGGAGTACTTACCAGCATATACAGAATAACATGAATTCTGACTTCCTTGGCTCTATGACTGGCTAGTATAAGCATGTTGGAGTTTACACAGAAGTTTGAAACTTGTGTCAGGGCTACTAGGATTCTTGTGTCTTTGTGGATTCTCTTTAAGTAACAGCTTTCACTGCACCTAGATATCAATAGTTACTTGGTAGCAGGTAACATTTCCTGGCATTGGCTTTTTGTGATCATCTTAGCCCAGAATAACTCTAACAGTGACCTTGAGATTTCTGTCAAGTGGCCTGGACCCTCTCATCAGAGGTGGAATGATATAGTTTATTGATTTTCTTTCACTGAAGTATCTGCGTTATGGTTTAGGAAACATGCTTAACTCGGCATACCTGCCATCAACATTAACTTCACAGCACCTTATTTTCCATTTGCAGTACTTGCAGTTGTTCTTCTGGGTTTAGAGGCTTTATTGGGGTGGTTTCTGATGGCTTGTAATTAGGTTGCATTCTTACTGATGCTGAAAGGTGATTAATCTACTCCTTTCCAAAGAGCACAGCCTTGTATTTTTACTGCATGTATTTTACTCAATAATCATTCCATGCAACAGTAGCTCTCTGGGAAGGAATGGCAGAAGCTCAGGTTCTTCTAGGGCAGGTGAACAAGTGGTCTGTAGTGTTAGGGTCCTCCTTGGTCTCTTCTGGACTCACAAATTATGAGTTCCATTCTTCCCAGTTTCAACAGTAGGATGGGGGTGTGTTATTTACTGTAGCCTCCGGCTTGGTTATGATGGCACTCTTTAGAGAAAGCAAAGTGTCTGAAAGATGCTTCAGAGCCAGTTTTCATACTTGGTGAGGAAGCACGGTAAGACAACAGCTGACTTTACAACATTGTTAAAGCATAAGGGTTAAAGAGGAATTCTGGCGGGATGAGCCATCTCACCAGAAACTCTTGGAGATAGGTGACTGTATTTTAACTGTTGCAGTGTGCAGTGTTATGCCCAGTTTGTATGGGTAACTGACCTACCCTTTTCTGTTTCCTTATGGGAATGATATAGATCCCAGGAAAACCGTTGGATTGTCCATACAGTTTCGTAAAGGAAGCAAGGAGATGCAGGGAGATATCTCTAATTTTGGGGGAGGTGGGATTTCAGAATCCCATTTATTAGCATTTTGCATTCTGTATTCACTAATGTAGATATTTTCCTCACTATTTTTCTCCTACTTTTTTTTTTTTTTTTTTTTTTTTTTGGTGTAGTGCTGCAAGATTTATACAATCTGAGACCTGCCCTGGGGCGTGACGGTGTCCCCACCTGTGTTTAGTTAGAGTAAAAGGGCGCTGTATTTATGTCTTAAATGTGCTACTTGTAGTAATGTTAGATGCTTCTTCTCCACAGAGGCATGTAATCCAAGTCACAATACTGCACAAAGTAAATGTTGCTCACAGCCTTGTGTCTTAATCTGTGCAGACAAACTCTAATTACATGAACAATTACCTCTCATGTAATATTATATCATAAGGTCAGAGTGAGTGTTCCTGGATATTCAGTTTTGATTTAGCTCAAAGGTTGCGACTTCTTGCAAAGCACGAGCTGGGTTCAGGTTCCTCAGCGTTGATGATGTTGTGGAGCTGGGCTCACTGTAGCTCTGATTCCAGTGAAGATAGCGGGGGGCATATCGTACTTCACTTCATGTTGTAGTTCCAGAGGAGTTTTTGTTACAGGCATTCCAATTATCTTATTCAGAGCACATATCTAATTTCAAGCAGTCTCTGCTAGTCTAGTGCTGTTAGACATATTGTATGCACAGTTGGTAGAATTTTGAGGAGTGTTGAAAGTAACAAGTGGATTCACTTGTGTCTGTAAATTGCCAGGGAAATACAACCATGCAATCAGTTTTTCCTGTGACATTGCCATCCTCAGCCAGCTTTGTTGAGAGTACTTAGCTTCAACATGTGAAGCATCGATGACTTTAGTTATTCTGTATTACATTTAGCGTGAATAAGAGCTCACCATTTGTGTTTTACAGCAACTAAAATTCTGCTGGGAAATCTCCTGCACAGTGAATTGCAATCACTGATGTCAAAAGGATTTTTCTGTCTACCGGAGCAGTAACAGCACCTTTAGCAAGGTAAAAGGATTGGCTGTGGGACTTGGAATATTCCAGGAGGAAAGGTAGATCAACCATTGAAGTGGTTATGGGGAAGGAGCAACAGCATTCAGCAATCATTTAAAAAAAGTGTATGCCCTATCTTTATTAACAGAGGAATCTGACTTGTTCATAATCTGGCTAGAAGGATTTGGGCAAGTGGCTCTATTAAGCTATTTGGGAGTGCTCCCTTAAGGCAGCTGAGCATACACACTCAGGAGCGAGTGTGACTTCTGAATCGTCAATGAGTGATTCAAAAAAAGCAGTAAGTCATGTTACTGGCAGCAAGAGTAAGCCTGATTTCTGCCTTTAATTGTATTTATTTAAATATTTTAACTTTTATCAGTAGCCAAATTCTCTGCAATATACTGAATGCATATATGTATATTATTTATTTTTAATTTTAATTTTTGTTTTTGACATCACTCAGGATTTGAGTGAATGGTGCAAGGACTGATGTCACTGACACAGGTCCCAGAAAAACAGTCTGTTTCTGCTGCTATATTTCCCTGCTCTGTTGAGGTGTCTTTGCCATCTAGATCTTTAACTGTTTCTTAGTACCTCAGTCAGGAACTTGTTGCTCCTTGTATTTAATATAAGAGCAAAACTCATTTTGCAACATTTGTCAGGCTATGAAGGATAAAATGGAGCTTTTAACCATAGCTGATACCATGTGTGTCTCATCTGTAACTTCTGGAGCTGCTGGAATCCAGGCAACTGCATTTTCTTCTGCAATGTGGGAGAATTGAATGCTGTAATGCTTGAATGCTTCCCTCTATTCTACTCTGTGTTCCCTTACATTGTAGTCTGTGTCTAGAAATGTTTCCTGATACTCACTAGGAGATTTTAGTTTCCAGACTTGTGTTCAGTGAGTGCTAGGAGCCTAATACCCATACTAGAACTGAAAAGGGATGTAAAAACCTTGGAAATCTGAGACAGTGGTTCAGAACAGGGCACAATCTGGCTGTAAATGAGATACAGTTTTCAGAGGCTTTAATCCAACTAGCTGAGAATTTCATTGGCATGGTTACATAAAGGAATTGAGAACTGGTCATCTGCAAAGCAGCTTTATTATATATATGCTTTTAAAAAAGCTAGCTCATCTCTGTAAATGCCAACAATTACATGATTTTTGTGGTGTCTTAGGAAGCTGATCTGCTTTTCCAGTTTATTTTTTGTACATACCTTTCCTTTTTGCCACCAAAAAGGCCGAGAAATTGCACTGCCTCATTTAGAAAAAAAGCTTTGTTTAGGTTATGAAAATGCAAAACAAGACTGCAGGAGCCCCCTTTTTTCAACACTCTTTGAGGCTGACTCGTGGTTTGGCTTTTTGTTTTTTTTCCTCAACGGGTGACCTCCACACACAGCTATCCTCCTAAAGCAAGCTTGTTCCATTTGCTCTGAATTATCTGATCAGCCCAAATCTGGTGTACAAAACTTCATACAGAGCAAGGATTTTCTTTCCTGGAAAACCTTTCATCAATCAAGAGACAGAATGAATGTATACATCTTGTTCTGAAATTTCAAGGGGATAGTTTTTGGTAACAAAATACTTCTAAATACACAGTCTCACTCCAGTTGCCTTATGTTATAGTTTGCTGCCCACAGCTTTTGTTTTCCATAACAATATTAGAATGTGTTAGGGCTCCTGTAGCCTAACTTCCCGTTGTAAATCTCACACTGAACCCTCTGTCATCTGAACTGCTGCATACACTAGGTATTTATAGAGAAAGAAGGATACAGTGGCATCCTTCTTATCACAGCAAAGAAGTCTTTACACAGAGGAATTAGTGTCACATACAAATACTTACTAGGATAAATCAGATGCAAGTTCAGTGCTGAAACCACAGTTCCGTGGATCACTAATAAATAGCTGCCATCTGCTAAAATGTATGGGTGCTGCATACATTTATTTTTAGTGCCACAAACCTTCTCTTATTTTCCTGCAAAGGGCTAATTTTCAGCTCTTCTCTATTACCCTTTGCCTGTATATCTTCTCAATTATAAGTGCAGTGCCTATTTCAAACTAGGGCCTTTGGCTATATTTCATTTTTTAGTAAAAAGGAGAGATTATTGCTAGCGTAGTGTCTACCTCATATTTAATGAGGAAGAAATAATTAAAATTACTCCAAACCTTAGATCTCAGTAAAAATCTCCATTCCTGAACTTGAGAATTGAAAACATACATGTGGACACCTGTATAAATCACCTGTGAGCATGTAAGTAATTTAAAGGGCCTGGATCTCATTCTGCTCCAGCTGCTGTGCCTCTATGTAGTCAAAACCAGAGCTGATTTGTAAAAATCAAAATCAAAATAAAAACTCTGCAAGAAGTAGTAGGTAACAAAATTGGTATCCTTTACAAATTGTTAACTTCCAGGTGCAATAGCTGAATGCATTATACAACAGCAGGACAGTTTTGAGCATACACTATTTGCATAACTGAAAGATATGATATTGATTAATGGAATCCTCCTGATGTGATGTCTAAATTTCCTTTAGTTTATAGTTTGTCTCAGCTATGGGCTTTGCAAATTACCTTCTAGGAAAATTTAAAGCATGAACATAAAGGTACACCATTTCAAAGTTTCCAAGATCTGTTGGTTTTCATGAATGCGTAAAATATTTTCAGAATAAAAGCATTTAAAACTGTGATATAATGAATTAAGTAATGGTCAAAAAGCAAAAGCAGCATGGATTCAATTAAAATTTTATATCTGATTTTGGCATATTAATGGTGTTCTTGCCTATTTTTTTTTCCAAGTTGATATGGCCCTGTGGAAAGACACACATTTTTGATAATAATGATGATGAATCAGTGCATTTTTGAAGGAGAAAATAGAATCTATAAAAAAGTAAGTCCACTTATTTATAGGCTGTCTGGTAGGCTAAAATGTCAAAGTAAAATGTTTGAAAGTGCACTTTTCCTTTCTCCTTTAATGTGGGATTAGTATATGCTTATTCCATATGCATTATTCCATTGATGATATTTTATGCAGTCATTCCAGTGGTCACTAGGAATGTAAGACTATGACTTATTTCACTTGTATTGGACTTAGTAGTATGAATAAATACAAATGAGACAATTATGTGGAATATTTTGGCAATTGTTTGTCCAAATACTCAGATGTACTGCAGGTTTTAATCTTCTGCACAGATCTAGTTTTGGATGTTGCTAACAGAGAAAATATGTGCGTGTTTCTACCAGAAACATTTGTATATGTTTGAACTTTTTAGATGAGTGATGATATATTGATTAAAAAGGGTGACTATTTTATGTTGTTGAGCAAAGAGAAAATTATTTAATAAAATCACATACTCTGTATGTATAACTGCCTAGATTTATAATGGGTGTTTTTCTTTTTGCATTTCAACAATAGAAATATATACTTCTAAATCGAAACTATTAGCATTTTGTTCATATTCTTGTTATAAATATACATGTTTTTGAGATGTACAGACTTGCTGATCTGAAAACACCTAAAGAAGTATTTGGCTAAAGATTTGCTACTCGTATGAATGATAGGATTTGTGGATAACACTGTGACATTGTCACCATTTTGAAACATTTATTTCTGTAGAGATGGCAGAAATTTGGAGAATAAATAAGTGGGGAAAACCCTTGCTAGCTAGGAATTCTTAAAATGCCTGATTAAGCTCATGAAAGGTCTGCATAATTAACTTAGAGACTATTCCTGGCTAAGAAACTCAGCAGTAAAAAATGATGGGATCAAACCTACTATTGGTTTCAAAGACATTGCTGGAGAAGGAATTTCAGAATCTCTTTCTTCCTCGTCACATATATTGTTTTGGTATATTTGTGATCTGCAATATAATAGAAGCAAGTTTTCAGATTCAGGTTTTTCTAGAGGAGAGAGAAACGTGGATCCTAAATGTAAGTATTATGACTACCTTTCCATCTGTGTATACTGAAAGCAGAGCTATTTTTTTTTTCCTCCTAACTGTGCATCCATGTCTGTTAAACAAATATTGTATCCAACCTAACAGTGAGTAGTCTCTGCTTGCTATTGTTTGCATTCTTTTTATCTGTTTCTGAGTTTACAGTTAATGCTTTATATTTTATATAGATGTTAATGACTTCCACTCTCTTACAGTTCTATTTTTAGGAAAGAAAATGAAGGATCTTATATTTTATTTCATGTTTTTCATTAATTTTGAAATAATAAAATATATTTTAATTTTAAATTGACCCTTCCTGAAAAAATACACTCAATTTTTCTCAGAAAGAGTCTCAGGACTTTTATCTAGAAAAGGTTCCAAGCTCTAAGTATCTGGATTGATGTTTATGCTTTCCCTTTAAGTGCCCGTAGTTATTTTTAAGATTTTCTTCATCTTAGGAATATTTAACAGGGCACTTGCTTCTCTGTTCTGAATGTAAATTGATGGCAGAGCTCAGTTTTCCTGTCTTTGCATGGGGTTTGTCAAGGACAGACAATGAGGACTCACAGCTCAGAAACTGCAAAACATGTGTCTTAGCTGAAGAAACATTGTCTTCCATCACAGCAGGATTACTGCTGTATTTGAAAAAGTTAATACTAGGCAACTCCCTTCAAAACTGTTAGTAAAGTGAAATAGTGACACTCTTGCTACAAATACGTATGGTACAAAGTTAGTGTTGATTCTTCTTGACCAGAGAAACCGTGGATGCCCCATCCCTAGAGGTGTTCAAGGCCAGGTTGGACGAAGCCCTGGGCAACCTGATCTGGTGGGTGGCATCCCTGCCCATGGCAGGGGGGTTGGAACTGGATGATCATTAAGGTCCCTTCCAACCCTTCCCCCCACCTCCTACTCTCCTTTTAATTTTTATTTTTTATTCTGAGGATTCAAGTCTGTACTCCTACAAGACTTGGGAAGTGTTTCTGAAACTTTATAGAACGTTTCATGTACCCCATATTGATATTTGTAATAACCTTACAAATGAAGCTTTGATGAACTGGGTGCTACTGTTATTCAACAGTATAAGGACTAACTATAAAATGCCAAAGACAATAGTTAGACTGAAAGTATAGTCACTTAAACCTTTTACCAGACTTTATTCATTTTATTTCTGTGCGCCCAGCAGTTCTGAGTTCTCCCTCTGCTGCACAATCTACAGAGGATTAACTTTGCTCCTACCTTCCACATTTTTTTTGCAATGAGCTTTTGACTCCTGCTCTATTCAAGCTTGCGAGGATGCTGAAAGCCCACGTCATTTTGGAGAGAAAACTCAAGAGAACTGTCTGCTTTCTGCATTTCCTTGCCTCCAGGGGTAAAATGACTGAATCAGAACCATAGAATCATAGAATGGTTTGGGTTGCAAGGCATGTTCAAATATCATCTAGTCCAACTCCCCTGCAATAGTCAGGGACATCTTTCACTTCTTGCTCAAAGTGCCATCCAACCTGACTTTGAACACTTCCAGTGATGGGGCATTTATAACTTCTCTGGACAACCTATTCCAGTGTCTCACTACCATCATCATGAAAATTTTCTTGCTTATATCCAAACTAAATCTACTCTCTTTTAGTTTAAAATTGTTGTTGCTTGTCCTGTCCCTGCAGGCCCTGCTAAAAAGTCTCTCCATCTTTCTTACAAGACACCTTTATATGTTGGAAACATACAGGATGGTCTCTCCGGGCTGAACAACCCCAACTCTCTCAACATCTCCCACCTTATTTTTTATTTTTTATTTTTTCCCAGTTATGTTTAGAACAACACAGAAATACAGGATTATCTATCTATCTATCTATCTATCTATCTATCTATCTATCTATCTATCTATCTAT
>CM021697.1:20247709-20312303 GCA_011074415.1 Stictonetta naevosa | reverse complement strand
TATCTATCTATCTATCTATCTATCTATCTATCTATCTATCTATCTATTTTCTTGAGGAGAATATTTAAGCAAGTAGAAAGAATCTAGAGTTTGGGAAAAATCTACTCCCATATTCTCATGAAAAACATATTGCATTAAGCTGCTGTTCCTTCTTTTCCTGCCTTCCCGCTCTCACAGTTACAGTGATCTGAAAGCGAGAAGGGAGAAATCTCTCAGACCTAGAGGTCTTGCCAAGCAGAAGCAGCAGGAAGGGCTGAGGAGCAGCAGTGCCAGGCACACCTGCCCTAGGGATAGTGAAGATGCATGGGGTAGCCCCATCCTTGACCTGCACAGCCACTGGAGCATGCAGGTGGACCTGAAGACAGGTGTAAGGCTTGGGAAGGAAATAGTGCTTGGAAGCAAAAGACAACCTCTTTTTTCCTATTTTAAGCTGTGTGAGATAATTACTGCCTAGGAGATAGGAAGGGAGAAGCCAAAATTGTGATCATAGAGTCATAGAATCATTAAGGTTGGAAAAGACCTCCAAGATCATTTGGTCCAACCATCCCCCTACCACCAATCTCACCCAATAAACCATGTCCCTAAGCACCATGTCAAATGTTTCACTAAACACCCCTAGGGATGGTGGCTCCACCACCTCCCTGGGCAACCCATTCTGATGGTCCCATTCCAAACCACTCTTTCCGAGAAGAAATTTCTCCTAATTTCCAAGATGAAGCTCCCCTGGTGCAACTTGAGGCCATTCCCTCTTGTCCTCTTGCTAGTTATCAACGAGAAGAGAATGTCTCCCAGCTCACCACACCTTCATTTCAGGTAGTTGTAGAGAGAATGATGAATCAAGTAAAGCTTTGTATTCTCTCACAGGTTTAATCTGTAAATTGGGAGGTTTCTGATTAATGTCTTTTTGAGTAGGTGATTATGAAATATTATTTATTCCAGTCTACAGATCCCTACTCTGAACTGCTTATACCTAGTTTAAAAGAATAAAAAAAAAGAAAGGAAAAAAAGCTCTACTCCAACTCTCCATCAGTGTGTCACATTTTTTCTTTCAGGGAGGCTGTATGGTTTCTGAGGCATTCTGGGAGAGCAAATGTCAACACCGTGTGGAAGATTTATGTCCATTTAAAAACAAGGTCTGTTGAATCAATTATGAGTGCACGTATTATATATATCACTCCAAATCTGGGTGTGTTGTTTTTCCATTCAACATTCAGGTTCTTACACAGTGCTTCCAATTTCACAGTTGCAGTTCTTTATTCTGCGAGTCCATAGTTGCTGTTATCTGATATTTATGCAATGGAGACTCTGGGCAGTCAGATGCATGGGACTGGGAGCAATCGTTGGGTTAGTTTTGTTTTCAGCCCCAGCGAGGCCACAAGAGAGCCAGTCTCCGGCTCCCTGCAGCCCTGCCCTGCCTGGTCATGGGCCCTGGCCAGCTAGGCCCACATGTGGGCCCTTGTCCCAGCCTGGCCTTGGCCTGTCCTCCTCCCCAGAGGGGTGCCTGGTGCCTGGGGCTGCTCCACTCCTGGATGAGGTCTAAGATGAGCCCTGGCTGCCAGACCCTGCCAGAACCCATAGGCAGCCCCTGCCACCCCCAACCCCACAGGGACCAGACAGCCTTTGTGTTGCCTTGACCATGGAAATGTTTATTAACAACATATTCATTCATTCATTCCATCAAAAAAGTTAAAGTAGGCTTTTTTTTTCTAACTTTAACACTTCCCAGAACGAAACCTTTTCTTCCAATTCAAAGCTCATGTTCACAGGACTTTTGTCCTCTCTCACAATTTGCATTGAATTCAATACTACAAACTGAACTGTGAATCAGCTGCCACACTGAATCATCAAAATACTTCTTTATTATTAGCAGACATTAAAACTGTCATCTTGTTTGAATGGGAAGTGTAATTCAGGTTTAAAGCATCCTTGTAAGACAATGGTGTGTGTAGGAAACATAGGGGTGTTGTGCAATGGGAAGAGCAGCCTGGAATCAATTCTGCCAGCTTTTCCTGGGGAAAACTGCCAGGGACTTGAGCTGTTAAGTCAATGTTGCCTTTTAATGAAGTTCCTGGCACATCTGATGCTAAAAGTCCCCTCAAGGGAAAATATTGTAAATCTGGCTGGTAGTGCTAGAAACAAAGCTCATAGGCTGGGAAGGAGATTGTTTCTTCTAGAGTTTGTTGGGAGCTGGGGAGAGGTGCTGCTTCCCATCCCACAGGGCTAGCCTGGGGGAAGTGCAGCCAGGAACGACCACCCAGTCACTTTCTGCCAAGGGAATGTTTGCTGTGATGGCAGGAGGTGGCACCGAGCCCTGGATGTGAGCAGGGAGCCAAGGATGTCCAACAGAACCCCTGCAGAGAAACTCATGCCAATAAATAGTATAATACATGAAATTAACTATAAGTAGATAAGGGGAATATACAAACACCAGGAGGCTTGTGAGTCTTGTGTGTTTCAAAATAGGCAGTACATGAAAAACTTCGTGACTGTATGTGTAAGTGCAAAAGGAAGCATTTAAAAAGTATTTATACTGAAAAATAACATTTTACTTCAAAGACTGCTTGTAGATATCAGTCAGTTACTGAAAACACCTCTTTAACTTTCCTTACGAGTTTCAGAAACAAGTTTCAAAGATGATGTCCATGTACTTCTTAAGCTTGAGAAATGTAGGCAAATGCACTAGTGCAACATCTATTGCATATCTATTTAATACTAATGAGGTTATCACTTGAGACTGATGCATACTGTGGCATTAAGTATGGGAGAGAGTCTGAGACTGGACTGCAACTTGAGCAGTCTAGGGATCTGCCATAGTCTGCTTTGTTTTATCTCCCTATCTTCATTTCTGATATACTTCTGTGAAATTCTCCTGCTTTGAAGAAATAGAATATTTAGTTGTTTAGTTATTATTTTTTATTTTTTTTCTCTCTCTCTCTTCTCTCTCTCTCTTTTCCAGAGAATGAGGTGCTGTTAATTAGCAGTGGGCTTTCTTCATATTTGTACTTATTCCATCACTGCCTACTGCACAGTTTGGCCTGAAGCAACAGGATGATCACTTATCTGATATAGATAACTTGATAAAGTGCACTGGTGGTCTTATGATGTGAAGCATGTTCTACATTTCATAATGTATGAAGCTGATTCAGCTATGAAAAATTTCTTCTGTTTTAACAGGTAAATACATATTTAACAGATCTAACACATTTATCTAATGAATAAATATATGTTTAACAAATTCAGAAGGCAATTGTGAATGTATCTGATAGGCCATAGTAGAAGCTTAAAATCTTTCCTACGTGTACTGTGAGGTCATTTCTTAATATATGCATTGCATAATTAGTCTAAAGAGCTCTTATTTAAAGCAGACATCTTAATTGGTTATATAGACCACACTTAGATATTTAATTGTCTCTAAAATGTAGTGTCTTTTTGAAGACATTCATAAAGAATAGTGTGGTTGTTAGCATAAATATATATTCAGGCTCCTCATTGTTAAATGATTATTTAAGTTCTTGAAAGCTTTTTCTGTGGAGTTAACTTCAGGTTACTGGGAAGTCCTAGTATGTCCAAGGTATTAATATGCACTAGTGTGCATTAGTATTTTATACAGTTGCATATTTTAAGACTGTGCAGTAAAATGCAAATTAGAAATTTTGGAAGTAAGTTTTCATTAGACCCAAACAAATACTGCAAGAGAACTTCCACAAATATTTGAATCTTTCAGTAATTTAAATTTTATACTCATCATATCACTTTTTGTAAACACTTAGTATAAGTTTTCTCTTTGAATCCTCAGAAAACATGAGGAATGTCCATTTGTTCATAGACACTTACAAAACAGTCAATTTATCTCAATCTAAGTATGATTTAATCATTCTGCTCTAATTACCATTCTCTTAAAACAGCCTGTGATTGAATTCAGCTGCAATCAAAGAGTTCAAAACATTTTCTTACTTAAAAGAGTTTTTCTTCAAGAAACTGTGCACAGCACAATAAAATAGCATTTCAAAAAGCTTTTAGTTTCCTCATTTTTTAGGATGCTCCTAACTTTCAAAGCAACAGCCAGTTCTATAAAACTTCTTTGGGCTGACTTATCTCACAAACCAGCAGAGAAATGATTACTTAAGATAGCATATAATATAGACCCCCTGTTTTGGAAATCTTCAGTATCTATAAGGCTAGAAAAGGCACGCAGGTGGATATTTATGTAAGAAAATTTATTTTTATCTAATGTAGCTGGCTGTTCTCTGCATTCTCCTTGTATAGTCAGTGCAGGACGGGAGCAAGAGGGCTCCAGGGGTAGTTTAGAGCTGGAATCTCTGCTTTGTGTTCTGGATTTCCCTTTAGAAAAAGCTGTCTTTTCCTATTGGCTATAAGTGAGAATAGGTGGTTAAATTAGATGCCTGAAATTGCAGAGTGTTAATGATCTCCATGGCTTGTATGCATATCTGTATGTATTGCACAGATTGTAGCCTATGCCATATTATCACTTCCCTGTTTCTGGGTTCTCTCTGCTATTTAACCTTCCTGCAGAATTCCTGTGCAGCAAAACAAAAGCACTTCTGTCCCTCCCAGACTGGGACCCAGGTACTATCTCACTTCTGTTAATTTATTATGGAACTGGGCCAGCTCAGCTACATTTCTCTCCTTCAAGATTATGAAGCCATTTAGTTTTACTGAAAATAGAAGGTCACTTTACCAGTGGAACAAAAGATCACTTCAGACAGCTGATGATATAACCTTAAGTGACGTATAATTTTGTCTCTTGATCTTATATATTATCAAAACCTAATTTGGATGGGCTTCCCCTTCTGAGATAAAGGAAAGGAACAGACCCAGCCTGCAGTTCTCTGGTATTCCTTGAGGCTTGGTGTGGGCTTTGTCTCCTAAAGAACACATCCTAAGTCTGTTTTTCTTCCTTTTTTTTTTTTTTTTTAAGAAAAAAAAAATGTTCTCATCATATGATTTGATGATTTTTGATCATCCACACTCCCAGATAAGGGTTGATTTTCAAATTACACCTTTTCTAGAGTTTTAAAGACAAAACACAGAGGGGTTGTCTTGCAAAGAACATCTACAGACATGTTGACCATCTTATAGTATATTGCCAAGTCTCTCTTTAGATAAGTACAGAAACTCTACTTGTGAGTATAAACCGTTTAAGTGAGAACAAACCATTTAAGAGTGGGAATGTCTGTGACAGATCACAGCTGCTCACATCAGTGTGGAAGCTTATGAGATCTTAAAAAACATTTGAAGGAAAACACATTTTATGTGGAAGCTGTGTTCACTCTGAGACTGCTCTGTGCCATGAATCAAACACTGATAAATGGGGATGATTAGGAAATTCCCTTTGAAAGCTCCATTCTGGTCAAACCTAAAACACTTCTGTAGACATATGCTTTAAATTCCATCTGCTGTCTAAGTCTGCAACCTTTTGAACACTCATGACTTTTAATGAAGCCAACAAAAACTGCTGACATTTTTCACACACAAAAGGTGCTGGAGTCTTTGCAACTTTGACTCATTAGTGAACTGTTGTACCCTTTTGACACCTGCAAAAAAGCCATTGGAGACCATGGCATCTTAATTGCAAGCCAAAGTCACTACATTCTGCTGCAGGAAGCAATCAGAAAACTGCAATGTAAAACATTGTGTAAAGCTGGAAGGAGGAAACAGATTGGATCATGAAGGCTGCTGTTTACAGGACAGAACCTGTAAACGTTTATATGTGATTTCCAAGTTTTCCAAGACAAAATTGCAATATATATGAAAGATGAGCTGAAGCCCACACACTTCATAAATTCCATTGCAGGGAGAAAGGTGGGGAAAATGACAATTTCTATATGAAATTAAGAGTGATTACAGAAGTTTCAAGAGACCTGGCTATGATATTGCCCCATGACTCTAACTACATTAAAATTATATGTATTTTAATGTATACTATCTGTATGTGTTTGATTCACTAATGGACAAATTCTCCAATTTATCTGCTTTAAGTAGCCATACTTATATTTGGGAAGAATTTGCAAATCTGCATAAATCAGGTAAATTCTGAAGTATGCAAGTAGAATGGTTATCTCTGCTGGACTGTCCCCCAACATGTTTTGCTTATGCAAACAAAAGCTATGGTGTGACACCTGCCCACCTCTATTCAAGATATCTGAATGGAAACAAGAACAAAAAAGAGGAAATAAAGATGTTAAAAATGTTAATAAAAAGTTGACAGTATTTTTTATAAAATGGTAAGCCACTGCTGAACTTTCTTAAAACAAATAAAGAAAGTGACTTACATTGCTAAAGTCATCTGGGCCTCTTTGTAGTGCTTTTAGGGACGTGAGAATTAAACATAAAAACATAATCTTGATGATTCAAGTATTTTTTTCTCTTAAAATAAATAAAACCAGATTTTATTAGAATATCAAATGAATATTTAACTTTTTAATAGAAATATCAAATTGGCAGCACAAGACAGTTTACAAGCTCTGTTTATTTCTATTCTATTTGTCTTCTGCCCATTGTATCCCTGCTTGAGCCTTCTGTAGCCTTCTGAATTGCAGCAAAATTTGCACAGGATGCTCCCTCCATTTTTTTTAAAAAAAATATTTTGTTTGTTTAGTATTCTTATTATGAATATCTTCGCTTGCTTCTAGAACTGATTGGATTCAGCCATATTAAGCCATTTGTTTGCTACATTCAAGGGAGTTTCTGTAAGCTCCTCTTTTCATAGATAAATGGCATGGCATAAAGCAACTCTTCTGTAGTGCTATGAACTCAAAATTCTACTGCACTCCTTTTACTAGCTTAGCATCATGTTCAGGAAAACTTGCCTGTGTTGTCAGCCGTTCAAGCCACATAAAAACTTGTTTCTGATATGCAAATATTTTCTTTGTTTTGGAATGGTGTTTTCTCCTCTTTTTGACTCTTTTCATATTCTTAGAATGTAAACATGTATTTTGTAAAATACAAGATAGAAAAACAGACTAGGAAAGTTCTCAGAGTTGCACTTCACAGTCATTGGATATTTTGTTGTTAGTGTAGTTCTCGATTTTGACATTTAAATTTGTCTTTGTTAATGTATCTCCTGAAATTGCTTCAGTTTCCTTCATGTTTAAGTTAATACATTAAACAACCCTATTCTCCCACCTATCTGTTATGATACTTGACATATATAGCATCTCATAATATTCAGTAGCAGTGCAAGAAGTTTGCTGTCTTACAATATTTGTTAAATGTATTCTGTTGTTTGAATCAATATTGAGGTTTGCAACGTAGAGTTGTGGTCAAATCCATGATAAATTAACTTTTCATCAGTGTTCTTAAAAACAGTGCTTATAGAGTATTTATCTATTAACATGCTGCCATCCTGGAGGATTTTATATGAAACTAGACTATGCTTGCATAAAGATTTCCTGTAGTTTCTTCAGATTCTAAAATATTACATTTAGGTTTCTTTTTTCCTCTTTGCTTCTTCCACCCTTCCCCCAACAACTTCTTCCCTTTCCCCTCCTTCTCTGTTGATGTACTCATTATTTTCTGAATGAATGCCAACACTTTAGCAGATTTTTTCAAAGACTCTCATCATAGCAGACATTTTGAGCTATGGCTTTGACAGATTGCACATTTTGAAAGTGTGATACTGTAGCTAGCTTTTTAGTAAATTTGGCAGACTACATACTGTCTCGAAATCCACTGATGAAAAGTGAAAAATCTATTAGATGTAGGTTGGCAGGATACATGTGACCTGCTGACAGGCTGTGCACATACTTTATTTGATTCCAGGAGCAAGGAGTCCAATTCTCCAGGGTTTATGAAGAATTGCTGTAAATGTCACTTACAGAATGAAAAAAAGACAGTCTTGGAAGAGGTAGGTTGTAGGAGATGACTGAAAAAAGAGTTGTAAAAGCCTTTGTCTTACATATAGGGGTTTTACTGAAAATACGATTGGTAGAGAACAGATAGGAACTGATAGTAGTAGCTAAAGAGCTTATTCAATTCTCTTCTCTTGTTGGAGAAAAAATTTGAAAGTAGAGGAAACCCTTTAATTTTCTGGTGCTCAAAATACAGGCTTATAGTTGTGACCTTGACTCTCAGTTTTTGATGCTAGGTCTGGGACACTCAGCATCTCATGAGTTTTCTGCAGGAAAGGGTTCAGCTTCCTGAAATAAAGGGGTTTCAAAACAATTTATTCACAGACTGAAAATGTACTCTGATGAATTTCCCTTCTGGCTTCAAAATCTTAACTTGCTTGGTGGTTTCTTAAAAGGTGTTTCTATTATACTCTGTCTTGTGTGAGAGGATACTGAAGCTAATATTCAGAGAGTTTGGATATGTAGTGGGTTTACGTGACAAGACTTTGGTAGCAGGGGGGCCATAGGGGTGGCTTTTGTGAGAAGGATCTAGATGCTGCCCCATGTTTGGTAAGGGCCCCACTGCTGACCAGAGCTGAGCCAATAGGTGATGTTTTGTGCCTCTGTGAGAGCATATTTAAGACAGAAAAAAAACCCGCTGCGCCACACAGCAGCTGCGAGAGTGAGAGGAGTGAGGAACAGCCTTGCAGGTGCCAAGGTCAGTGAAGAAGGAGAGGTGCTCCAGGCACTGGAGCAGAAGTCCCCTGCGGCCTGTGGTGAGGACCATGGTGATGCAGGTTGTCTTGCTGCGGCCCATGGACTACCACGGTGGAGCAGGGTTCCACGCTGCAGCCTGTGGACGAGATCATGGTGGAGCAGGTGGACCTGCACCAATGGAGACTGTGGCCTGTGGAAGAGCCCTGCCAGAGCAGATTCCGGGCCAGACCTGTAGGCCATGGACAGGAGACCACGCAGGAGCAGGTGACCTGGCAGGAGCTGCTGCCCGTGGGGGACCCAGGTTGGAACAGTTTGCTCCTGAGGGATGGACCCCATAGTACGGACCCATATCTGGAGCAGTTCTTAAAGAGCTGCTGCCTGTGGGAAGCCCATGCTGGATCAGTTCAGCAAGGACTGCATCCCGTGGGAGGGACCCCACAGCACAGGGGACGAGAGTGACCGAGAAGAAGCTGCGGCGACGAAGAAGTGCTATAGACTGACCATAACCCCCATTCCCCCATTCCCCTGTGCTGCTTGGGGGGAGGAGGTGGAAGAGGGTGAATGGGGGGGAAGGTGCTTTTGGTTTCTTTCCTGTGTTTCGCACTTCTCTAGATCATTAGTAATAGGCAATAAATCTTACTGTTTCCCTATGCTGAGTCTGTTTTGCCTGTCACAATAGTTACTGCGCTATCTCCTTGTCCTTATCTCAACCCTTGAGTCCTTTTCATCATGATTTCTCCCTGTTCCTTTTGAGGAGCGGGAGTGAGAGAGCGGTTGTGGTGGAGCTCGGCCGCCCACCCAAGTAAAAACACCACAGGATACAGAAAGCATCCTGTGCATGCCTGTGCCTAACCTGTCATGACTTTGAATCCTCAGGTCCTGATGCTGCCCAAAGGGGTTATAGGACCTTCTTCTCCATCCCTGACTACATATTTTCACCTTTGCTTCATTGGCATTGGCTTTTGGAACACTATGGTTAGTTGACCTAACTGAAAACTAATCATGCACAAGAAAAAATAATATTGGATCAGGAGGCTTGATGGACATATGGGTACTAGCATTCATGCAAAGAGGTGAGGAAACACAGTTTTATAGCAGGTAAAAAGGGCAGAACTACATTTCTGGTAGCAACTTCACCCTGTAGTATTTTTATTCAGTGAAGTCTAATGTAACCCTATAGAGAAATGAATGACTTATCCAATTCTCTCCAAGACTGTCATTAAACTTGGTATGCTATTCAAAGTGGCACATGTAAAACTGGAGGCATCTAAATTGCAGCTCATTGCTGTGTAAGTGGATCTTAGCAGCCACTTTTTTAATCCCTTCATAAAATTCCTACATTAAGTAACAGTTGCGTAATATTAAAAGAGTACCAAAATAGATGAATTAGCTATTGGATTTTCTGTCTTTTTTTGGAAGTATGCTTCATCACACATTCATGCTCATTTCCTTTTCTCAGGGGAAGTGGTTGTACTACTTGCATGTTTTGGAATTTTCCGTTAAAAAAAAAAAAAAATCTTTTCTGAGTTTTTTCATATTTAGTAATTAATATTCAATATTCATTAATTCCCTGGAAAACACGTAGCCTTAGCACTGATCATGTTGTAATGTATTAATACAGAAACACATACAAATCATTACACATTACTGATTGATTAAAATTTGCACAGGAAAGGCAAAGCAGATGTATTTTTCTTGTCTATTCCTTTCTTTATATTTTTTAAGAACAATAAACTGGGGAGCAGAAAGATAAAGAATGAAAAAGATGAAATAAAGATTTTTTAACAAGAGAAAGAAATATAAAAATTTTTACACATCAAGACTACTGAGTTTGGAGTCTGTAGCTTTGCTTTCTAGTATTTGAAACTGATTCTGACTTTTAATACTTTTGTGTTACAGAATATGAAATAAGGAAAGTACTTCTCAGATAAGTAGAAGAAAGTAGTGATTATGATCCATACTGAGTTCTCTAAGTTAAGCCTAACACACTCTTCTATCTTAGACTTGACTTAGAGACTTTAAGACCTATTCTGTTTTAGCAAGATTGACACTGGCTCTGGAGATAGACAGTAACTTAAAATGTCATGGGAGATATGAGATAGAAGTGTCCTAAGGGAAAGCATGTATAATTTCCATGAGCAGGACAGGATTTCAAGGAGAGAAATTACAGGCTTATAATTATGCTTATAACGATATTCATACAGTTTTTTGCACATCTGACATGGCTAAATGCTGATGTGCAGTGTGGATCTGTCCCAGGAGATAGTTTTACATAGCAGCCATAAATCCGAGAGAGGGGTTACACAATTTGTAGCCTGCTGAACAATTGTCTTGGCCATGAGAAAAGGGTGGTCAGATTGCCCAGCCAGTCACTAGCATGTGAGGTCACCTTGCCAATGCATTTGTCCTCCCAGATCGCCTCAATCCCACATCAGAAACTGCTTAATAAGCATGGGTTAGACAGGCTAGTGCTGATGTCTGAAAACTGGAGAAGGAAAAGAGAATTGTTTATGTAGTAGTAGAGGGGATGTGGGCAAGGGGATGGATGTTTGGAAATAAAGGTGAGGAAATATAGTGCTAGAAAGGAAGTTAAAGACACTGGGGTGAAGTGAAAGGGGAAGAGTGCAGAAGAAGGTATTTAGGTTTTGGCACTCTTGACCTTGAAAACCAGCAGTCTCTGAGCTGCAGACAACTAAATTGCAGATAACTGTGTTGTGGATATGAATTCAGAAAGTTGGGTCTGACAAGGTAAATGGGAATACATAATTAACTATAAAAATGAGATGGTATTTGAGTGATTTATGTTATAAAGAAGGCATTTATAAAGAGTTTAGGATGTATTTTATGTGTTTGCTATAAATAACAGGGTGTGGTATTTTTCTCTGGACTTTTAATATAGGCCATTTTGAGGGGTAGCATATTGGATAAAATACAACATTTTTTGTTTTTCTCCACTATGTCAGCTCCTAGTTTAAGTATTAGTTTAGAATAACGTACCACCCATCAATCAAAACTTCCATGTCTCTGTACTTTCCTTTGTTGTCATCTTCAATCTTGAACTGGCATGTTCCAAATATGTGTCAGTTTTTAATCGGTGTAGCCAGAATGGCATCCAACCTTTTGCAAGTTTTTGTGCACTTTTTCTGAACTGACATCTGATCTGTCAAATTCACACCTCTTGAAAATGTGAAGATGTAGGCAACAGGGTTAGTGTAAGAATTATGTAATTGTGAGAGAAAATGTATAAAAGCTCTTCAGTAAATTCTTTTTTAACACTATGTATAAGAACACGGTCATTTCATTATTTGTATTTTTTATTTTATTTTTAACAACAGTCCCCGTAATTCAATTATTCTCCATATATAAATACACGGAATCATCACCCTTAGAACTCAGTTACTAGCTTCAGGGAAAATAGAATTCCATTTATTGCAACTCCCTGCTTGTAAGGAACAAGATAATTGTGAGCAAGGGTTGAGTACTGACTTCCCAAAGGAGAACATAGATAATAGAAAATTTTCTGTTAACCATGGTCCTTTCTGCTTTTTTTTGACTTTTGCTTTCACTTTCAATACACACTTTAATGTGTTTTACTGAGCTATGAAACTACTTTCTTCAGTTCACTGGGGAGGAATTGACATTCTTGCAGATACATGTGATCTAGCTGTATAGTTTAAGAAGGAATTGAAAATACCTTCCTAGTCACATACATTTGCATTAGAAATCATATACAATGTCTTTCAACTAATCACTTTTGCACTTGTTAGATATACAGAAGCAGTTGTGCTGAAGGACTGATAGCACTAAATAGATGCACTTGTGCAGACAGCACTAAAATGTGTTAGGGACTGAGATGAGAGCAGGCACATGGGGAGTATCTGAACCCACAAGTGACTGAAGGTAAAAGTTGCATGTGGACTGTTCACTTGCTCTCATGTCACTATTCAGAAATATGAAGTCTCCATCTGAGCTTTGTTGGATCTCAGAGGCAGGAAGAGAAGTGTGTAAACTATGCATAGATCCTTGGGAGGGTTTGATTTATTAAGCATCTGAATTACACGCCAAGAATGCTGAGTTCAGTTCAAAGTAAAGAAATGCTGACCATCTCTTATAAGTGACATACTGATCAGAGCACTTACTTAGGAAGTAGAAAACCTAGACTGAATTCATAGTTTTTACTGAAGGGACTTGAATCCTGAACTCCTACTCACAAAAGAATGCCATGACCATTGGGTACAAGCATGTCTAAACTGCTAGGGTGGATAATTTCATCAGTGACAGTACTAGTTTCTCTGCACAGAAAGGAACACAGGAATCGTGGGCTGGAGACATCACCAAAGAGCAAGAAAAAAACTGTGTATGGACACTCCTGTGGATGTTACTGTAGGAGAAGGAATGCTCCTGAGGCTGCTTATGGGTTTTGTGGTAAGGATGAACTGGAAGGAGTGCATCAGCCCTAAAAAGCACTGGAAAGCGGGATCGCACCCCAGAACAGCACATCTACAAAGGATTGGTTTGATTTTCATATCAGTACAGAAATGTCATTTGAAGCATTTACTTACTCATTTACATCACTCTTGTCCCGATCAGAAGCACTCTGAATTTGCTGAGCTTTTCCATTTATTTTTATAGTGTTGGTTCAGGCTATAAATTTAAAACTGACAATGCCTCTGTGAAAGAAGTATTGTATTACATTTCAAACAGTGTTTACCAGTGATGATATGAGTTGTCATTTTGATTACAAAAAGAGGCTCTGCAGGGAGTTGCTAATAGTAGCTCTAATAAAGCGTCAGGCCATAAAAGACCAGAAGAACTCGATATAAATTATAATTGTGCTTTAATTTATAATTGTTGTCTTACAAAATGTTCTCTAAGGAATCTTTTCAAAATAAATCATCCATGCAGCTGTTCTTAATTGAAGAGGAATGAAGCATCGCATTTTACCTGTGGACAATAAAAATATTCAAAAAATTGCCTTTTCTAGTACAGTGCAAAATAAAATATTTGAAATGCCAAATAAAGCATTTAGAATTTAAGAATTTGTAGGGACTCTGATTCTAGTTCTCTTTTTCAGCAAAACATGATTATTCCTTTATTTCTTCTGGGAGCGATACCATATTAACCCCAGGCAGCATCAACCATAAAGTCAGAGTGACAGGACTATGATCCTCAAGGGAGGAAGTTAGGATGCTTCTTACATTTGCATCAAAGATCAAAGCACAGTTTGGGATGGGTGCTGACTGAATGCACAAAATTCAAGGGACATTTAAGGCTAATAGCTCTAATTAGTGGTTTAACAGACTGCTTTAATGGCAGAATAGGAATTTCATGTAGCATAACATAATGAAGGGAGCCTCTATATCTTAAAGTAAATGAAGATCTGAATTCAGCAAAAAACACTGCCTTGATAAAGTTTTTTTTTTTTTTTTTTTTTTTTTTTTATTTTTTACTATGGAAAAAAATTAAAAAAAAAATTTTTTTTAGTCAATATATAACAACTCTCACCTTTCAAAACAATATGAGCAACCTGACAGTAGCAAAGTATTTTTCATACGATGGCAAGGAGCTATACATGTTATCAGATAACTGATAATTTGTCATTAATTAGGTCCTCTGACTTTCTGTAAGGCAGGAACGGGCAAACAATATTCTGCCCACAGCTCATTAATAGTGATCCTTCTCCCTTGGTGCTGAGCACCAGGAGGGCTTGCTGCAGTCTGTCATCTTGAATCTTCCCCTTCTGTCTGTGCACTGGGACAGTAAACACATAGATATTAATATTTAGACTGCAATCAAGAGATCATGCTGTTTTAAATCATCCTATTATCATATTTATTTCTTCTTGTCTTTCTTTCCTGTGGTGAATTTGACTATCTGCTGTTTATGCAATTTCTTACATAAAGCCTCTGTTTTAGTGTCTCTACAACTAAAACACTTAAAAGCACACTCACAACCGGAATGGATAAAATGACCATTTGTTGACGTCTGTTGCTTATACAATTTAAGAGGATGCATGTTGAAAGTAAGGCTATTTAATGCTCTGTGGATTTTCACAGAAGATTGACCCAAAGCTCTATTATATTTTTCCTGTAATTGTAATAAAGAAAAAAATGAGTATTCGATGACTTCATTGTTTTGGGGCAGTTTAAAACTTACCCCTTAAAATGCAAAACCAATTTGAGTTAGAGAAATGAGGAAAAAAGGAATTAGACATGACCACAATCTTAGAACTGTAACATAATAAATATATCTACAAATTTATGTCTTTCTTTACTGACTAACATCTGATTTGCCTTTTTCTGTCTGTCAGCTTTCCTAACCTCTGTGCTCAAGCTAGGTAATACTATGGGGATAGAGAAATATGTCTATTAAGGCAACCAGATACCAGATGGCTCTGGGGATGTTGTGAAAAGAGTGTGTTTCAAAAGAGAAGCCACAAATAAAACAATAGAAAAAAAATGTGTGTTTAGCACTGATCTTTGAGTTGGCATGGCAGGACTGGGAGAACTGTACTGCTTAGCCATTTTGAAGGTGGACATATGAAGTTATACATACCACGAACTGGGATTCTTGGTGTATAACATTCGACTGTTGAAACAAATGGGGTATTTTGCATATTCAATCAATTAAAAAAATGCAGTTTTGTTTAATTTTCACAGTATGAAACAATGAGTCCATGGTATAATAGGAGCATGATGTGGAGTGACAGCAGTAAAGAAATCTTTTCCTGATTTGAATACTCCTAAAAGACCTGTTCAGGGAGACCTGGAATGTCCAGCAGAGCAGTTCTCATTTCTAGCCATTTCTCTGCATTCCTGTTAGCTATTTCCATGTCTCAACCTAGTGTCTGCAATACGTTGGAGCAGATATTGAGGCTTGTGCTTCACTGAATGCTAAATTTTCTTATTAACATCAAAAATGACCTCAGAAAATAATAGTTTTTGGATCTCTCTTGCTCACCTCATTAAAAGCTGTACAGATATTGGAACATTGCTCTTATGGGAGATCTGAAGGTGTGCATTAATCTTTTAATTAATAATTTAAAAGAAAAATGATTCTCTTTGTGCATATGAGCTTATTCTTAACAGGCTGATCAAAATGAAATGCAAGGGAAAAAAAAAAGCAGGTTTGAAATAGCTGGCACAGCATGTTATACCCGTGGTTAGAATTCAGGCACTATCTCTACACAGTTAAAATTCATTGTGTCTTTGTACAAGAGCTTATTTAGGAAGTCTGACATAGAGAAATTACTTGAGAGATTTGACTTACTGTATTTTTATGCATATAGTAATCTTAGAGAGGTTTCAATCAGATTGAGTGTTCAGAATTAACAATAGTTTTACCTTTAATTTCCAAATGTAGCAGCAATAATACAATCTAATGTATTTTTAAAGACAAGTCTAAGCATTTCTTATCAATTCAACTCAATTCAGCTCAATGAATTCTTAAAGTATGAAAGTTACTTTTTTTCTAAATATTACCTTTATAAAGACTGCCATGAAAGGAATTATTGATGTAAAACTTGGGAGTGGTGCCTCACTTATTGTCTGATGTGAGACGTTTCCAGTTTTGTTGTAAACGAATGGCTCTTTCCTGTTATTACATATCTTGGATTTCCAGACTTAGTTATTATTTTAGAAAATAACCAGCAGCCCATCACCCTGAATGAAGGGTGCACTTCTTCCTTTTGTCCTTTCAAGGTGACTTTATTAGCTGTGTTTCCAGATGCAGATGAAGCAGGAGGGGAGGGAAGCAGGGAGAGAAGAAGTATGTTAGCCGTTAGCCAGCCTGTAAGTATCTAGGCCGTAAGAAGCAGTCCATGCAGTAATATATACTAACAGGTTGATAAACCTTAGGAAGGGACAGTAGTTAATTTCATACAGTTAATACATATTCGATGGCAACTGGCCATGGAAATCAAGATGATGATGCTTTTCTTCACACTGAGTAAATTTATTTACATGAAATACAAATGTCTGTGATCAACGCCACATAAAAACCATATTAAGTATGCCTACCAAAGGTACCTTACTTAACAGTAGCACCTGTCATAACTTCTTAGGCCAAGAAACTGACTGTGGAGGGCTTAATGTCCACAACTCCCAGATGCTTACATTCTGGATTAAGAGGAGAGCTAAATTCACAGCTGTCACATACAAGCAGTATACAAGCCGAGTGATGTAACAGTCCCTTCCTCTTTTCCCTCTCTATCTCTTCACCTCCCTCCTAGTCTACAGGCTTTCTTTTTATTAAAAAATTAAGTAATAATGAGGAACTCTCAGCACAAGAAATATAGTCCAAAATGCAGCAGGGCCTAGATCATTATTTTTAGTAAAGCACTCTGTGTTTTTGTTCTGAAAACACTTATAACTAAGAATTGGCCTCTGAAGTAGAGTCCTGCTGATATCAGATTGATGCTCTCCATAGGAATGTGAGCTGCAGAGTTTTGGCCACAAAAGCAGCTGTCATCATGGCTTTACTTTTATTTTTATTTTTATTTTTATTTTTTTGGTCTCAAGAGCCTATTTGCTAAGTTAGAAGTTAGAAGTTTTGATTTGTATTCAGAGTTGAGGCTGAAGAATATCTACTAACTTTCAATACAACTGCCTGTGTTGTTGAGTAGGTTGTGTCTGAGGTGTTTGCAGCACTGCAGTGCGATGGTTCTGTAGCAGACTGAGAGAAGACTCAGTGCAATTAGGCACTGCTTTTTTAGTTCAGAAGAGGAAAGTTGAATGTATTGATTTCTCCCAATGAATGCAACAAACAAAAAACATGTCTTATGCATCTGGGAGCCATGTCTGAACTGAGTAGACTGGAGGAAACTAACAAATGCAACAACAGAACAGCATGTTCAGGCTTCAGTTTAAAAAGAGAATTGAAATATCTTTTTGTCACCTGGCGCAAGTGCTGGAACTCTTACTGATATTAGTTTTGATTTTGTAGAACAGCAATCTTATGAACAACCAGGAGCATGGTTTGTTCTTGATTACTGTCTTGACTTCTGAGAAACAAGTAAAAAAAGGGAAGAATAGATTCTCTTTAAAAAGCTATATCAATTAAAATTGGTAGAATGGAAATGCACTCATCAAAAGTGTATTTATAGCTCTTCTCCAAATGTGAAAGATGAGAAGTTCTTTAAAAAATGAAAATAAAGACTTGAACTAGAATAATCATGAAGGTGTTCCACTACACACATATTTAGAGCAGAACCCAGCACAGCTGAGTGTCATTCAGTTGACCCTAGCCTCTATACCTCACTATCTTCAGTTCATAAAAATATTTATATGATGGAAGCAATAGCAATTATGTCCAAGCCCACCTTATTTTACATTTATGGATGTGTTAGGTTACCTGTTTTCCTTGTTTGTGGACATGAGATGGGAAAAAATGTCTATGTTTTGCTCACCAGATTTGAATGGGTAATAACCTGAAATCTGTCTGTAAATTCATTCTGCTGATTTTGATGAAGTTTGTGAATTATATAGAGAATAGTGATGTTTTCATATGTAAGTACGCATATAGCCTATGCTACAGATAGAAATGGATCTCACCTCTGGGTTAATCACAATAATTTATGACATAAAGGCAAAAAGTGGTGGAGACTGCAGCAACAAGAATTTTTTCACTGGCCATTTCAAACTGTAGTGCATGGATGTCCTTTTAGTGCTCCCGAGAGGTTTGTAAGCATGTGCCGGAAACAAACAGCTGACCTAAAGAAGAGAATTCTCCCCTGTGCATCTGCTTGGGTTATAGGTTTATGGCAGTAACGAGCTGTGGAAATCAATCTTTTGTAATCTCTGCCCTTTATGCTTTACTCAGAGGGCTGCTTTCACATATAAATAATCCATTTGTGGATCTGTTTGAAGATAAAAGAGTGTGGCATGCAAAAAAGCTTTGCTACACTCTCCAGTTACTTATCCAAAAAAGAATGTGCAAAACCTGGAGTGTTTTGGGTTCACCTTATTGATTTAGATGTTCCTTCCTAAAAATCCTCTTAATGCAGATTGCATTTTCAAGACAGGGCTTGCTGTACAGGCAAGACTTTAAATTTATATTGCCTATAAAATCCTAACAGAATAAAGCTGTCCAATTCTATGTTGTAAGCAAGGACCCAGTGAACAGAGGCAACACAAAGGAAATGTAACAACTTGCAGGTACAACTATTTATGTACATGTACTTTATTTCCTCATAACTGTGCAAGACAAAAGAGGAAGGAAGGGTGGGAATATTGTTACAATTCTTATATCATTCTTATGTAGCTCATTTTTCAGCTTCAGCCCTGCTGACTAGTTGAAAACCCTAGCAACCTTAAATTGGAAAACTGGAAAACCAACAAAATATCCCTCTTAATATAGATCAATTTTCAGACTTTCTTACATTATATAAATAGCTCAATGACTTTATGACTTTTTTTTTTTTTTTTCCTCAGTGACAGCACATTTATTTATTTTGAAGCCTGTTGTTCATTTACCCCATTGTTCTTCCTTCTCCTTGTGTCCCACTAGTAAAATCACTTTCCCTTAGTACTGGTCTGTCCAGTGAAAAAATCCCCTGGTATGTAATAAACAGGTTTCACAGGTAGGACTGTCTCTTCCTTGTTGCTTTAGTTCAGCTTTCTCATGAGAATAGGAGTTTTCTATATGCATCTTGAATGGAGGTTATTATTTATGATTTAGCAACTCCTTATTGTCCCTTATCTTTAGAGACAAGACTGCTCTGTAGTCAGGCCTCCACATCTTTGCAGTGAAGCACAAACAGCTGAAGAGACATACAACTACTCATGGAGTGGGGAGAAGACTATAACACTCTAGCATAACAGCTCTGCCCTTGTGGGTGTTGAAAGGCAGGAAAGTCTTTATCCTGCATTCTCACTGCTGATTGAACTGACCTGCTGATAAATCTGTGTTTTCCTTTGTGTTGTTTTCATTATTCTGAGCATGCTGGAGCTCTGTTGAGATGGCATTTGTCATTTTACTGAGGTGATAGGGAACTCTAATGATGCAAAAGTCAAACTCTTCACCATTTCCTTCACGAATGTGCTTGCTTCTTACCATCCTCCCAATGCCTTGTATTATCATTTCCTGATTTAGGATCACTTAGGAAGATATCCTGAAAGCTACACTAATATACTTTTTATTATCTGTCACTTCTGTGATGGATGAGCTTACATTTAAAAACAACAGCAACAAACCAGACAGTGGAGCTGTGAAATATACCCCTTTCACCAACAGGTAAGGGCTGGAAACTCCACATGACAGAAGGCGATGGGTTCTATGAATCACAGCAGTGCTGGGAAAAGACTGAGTTCAAGGCAGTAATAGTGCTGCGAGGGACCTCCTTCTGTTTTCAGTTTGATTCTTATCTGCTATTTTGGGTACTACTGCTGCTCTTGACACGGTTTAGATCAGCATTGTTAATTAAGTGGATGTCCTTAGCTTTCACTGAGGTGGAGGAGAAGGTAATTTCTGGTTATTTGTTTATTTAGAAATGGAGTGATTGGTCTAGCAACAAGGAGAGAACGTGCTTTACTGGAAAAGAAGGAGAAAAGAAAAAAGGGTGCCTTCACAGCTGGCAGTGTGAAAAAGATCATGTAGCATATTTCCGACTACAGTGAGGATCCAAATTATTCAGGCTGATAAACTGGCTTAAACTACAGCCTGTGCTCTTTGGAAATGTAGTGAAAGCATACATTTGTTTCTATTATCCTAAGTCCTAATGAGAGATCCATAGAGGTAATTCGATTTGCCATTGTTAAGATGACAGCAGCACTATCACCCTACATAACTATTGTGTTTAGCAAATGTTGTGTTTCGATTACCCTCTTGTGAGGGTGCTCCTTCTTCACCCACAGAATTTTTCACAGCAGGTAAATTAAACCAAATTTGATTTCAGCTTTCATTCCAGTTAGATTCCTGCCCTTCTTCAACCTTGTCAAAGCCAAATCAGAGTGCTTGACATACTGCATGGGTGGTTGCCTCCCAGAGAAGAGCATCACACATGCATTCCAGACTTGGACAAACAATTGCTCTTCCGGGAGAGATCTAAAAATTACAAGATAGCTTACAGAATTTTAAAGAAAATTTTAGGGACTATAGTTTAAAAATATTTGTGTTATTCTCTTGCTTGTGGTAGAGTTGTTCCTTTCAGTGTTCTCAAGATATGTGAGATTGGCCACTGGTCACACAGCTCAGCTGTATCACTCTGATGTGCTGAGCTATGCAACAGCAGTAAAACAAACATTGGGGTCCGCCAGAACCCATTAATTATATCTGCTTGGAGTAGATGAAACAGTACTGAAAGAGCTGAGAGAAACTGGATAGTGCAGAAGGAATTTCCAAAGAAAATACTCTCCAAACCTACCTTTCATACAGTGAATTGAAGAACAAAGAACATTAACATAGTAAGATGCTCCATGTCGTAGAAACTGCCTGTGAGTCTATGTGTGTGTAAGCATGAAAATGATAAATGGGTGAATATCTGATAAAAATGAACTTTCTACAAGAAGCTATATAATGCCTTCATAAAACTCCACCTCCCTGATTAATCAGCTCATCATTCCTACTATCTAAAGTATGTATGGGTAGCTGTACCATGTTTTCTAAATCTAGAGATATTTCTTGAAATGCTGGAATTAGTGGGTTCTGCCAATCACAGTTCTCTGTAAAGCTGATGGGAGGTTTGCTGCTGGCAAGAAAAATTGTAACTTCAACCCTGTTTTTCAGCTACAAGAAGTGTTTTATTGATATGTTAGGACAAGCTGCAGATAAGAAGTACCTTTAGTGCTTTAACCTTAATGGTGATTTATAACTGAAACTCCCACACCCTGCTGAAGTTCATTTAGTTTTTGTTTTGAACTTTACTAAATATTTAGTATGGTTATTCATTTTAATGTCACACACACGAAATAACTGTTTAGAGACCTCATTCTTCAGAGACTATATAATACCCAAATAGAAGACAACTGTAAAGGCTTTAGACAAACATATCTTGCTTTACTGTTGACTTAATGAAGAGGACATATGGAACTTCATGTCCCTAAAAGAATGTGTTGGACTGCAAATAAAAATTAAGAGTGGAGAAATCCAAGCAGTTAATTTCCATTCTACATTTTGAGATTAGAAATATACTGATCTGAATAGAAACTGTAAAAATGCATAATGCCTTTTGACAGAGATAATAAATCATGGGCTTTTTAAGGTTATTAAAATGAATTCCTTCCACATTGGTAGAGCTGTTTTTAAAATAGTTGTGTTAGCTAATGGCTTGTGCTGTGTTTTCAAAAATACCGTCTCCCTTCCCAAATTATTCAAGTTATTTCAGTAACTTAATTCCATACTCAAACCTGTAAAGAAGCCCTCAATTCTCTAATGTGGTGGTTTTAAATCAGCATGAAATGCTAAAGATAATACCTGTATATGCAATGATATTATGACAGTATCCAAAATGCAATAAAACAGAGATATCTAAACAAGTACTAATGGTTATTTTTCTCTGGAACTAATAATGTACATATTTCAGATTTTGTTTATATCTAGATTTAAAAACATTTTCAGATGAATTAGCCTGGAAAGATTACATAAAAAGTTCTGACCCTAATACTTTTACTTCTTTAGAAGCTTATGTTGAGGAATACCTTCCACTGAAACCTGTTGGTTCAGTACTACACAACCTTCATAGGAACATCAGAATTTTCTCCAGTGATTTCACAGAACATTTTATGTGACTAAAGACTATTCACATGAGAAAAGACATGCAATGTTTAATTCCTTCTTCAGGAAATTGCAGAGCTGTGGGTATCCTGAAAGCCTGCTGAAAGCTTCTATGATATTCTTGCCTTTATTTTTGTTCAAAAATGAAGAATTAAGAAAGGTTTACATGAGTTATTGAAAAGGAGGTGAAGTTTCTTAAAATGGCAGCCTATTTCTTAACTTTAGGAGTTAATGTCTATAATAATAAACACCTCACTGCAAAATGAAGTTTTTTTTTTGTTTTGTTTTTTTTTTTAAGGATAAAACTCTTATTTTTAGAAGAAAAAGAAATAAAGGAAAGAATGATTAGGCTGAATATCTCTATATATGAAGATGGCATTCACAGACTTCAATCTTTTTCCCAGAAGTGTTAAAGCCCTTTACAAAAACTGGTATAACATAAGCCTGCAACTAAACACCCCAAAATGGGAGTGTACTAGTGCCTCTACTTTACAAAAAATGAAAGATTGACAGAGCAGGCACTGATTTTCCTGGTGTTAAACACAGTCACTGCCACAGTAATGACAATAACCCAAACCACTCATTTCTTGTCCTTGGTTTTGGGCATAGGACCATAGGTTCTCCAGTGTGAATGAAGTCTGAGGTTAAAAGTGGCAAATGATGAACAAAATAAAGAAATAATAAATGCTGTATGTATTTCAGGAGAATGAAGATTCATTCTTTGGGGAAAAATGTGTGTACAAAAGCTATATTTTGTGGTTGGAGTAGTTTTCGTAGAAGGCTACTTTCTAGAGGCAGTGAATTTGTGCAATGTGTTCAAAACAGTACTTCAGTTCCTGAAGGTTGCTCTAAGTAAAATAGCCCATAAATTTATTTGGGAATAAAATAGTCTAAAAGATTATCCTGCATTTGAAATATAGGTTTCTAAGATTGTACCTATTTTTCTAAACAAGAAGAATCAAAGCTTAGCAGACCTATCTGCTGGCTAGAAAGAAGGAAATGCTTCAACAGACAGGGTTTAGAAAGCTAGTACCCATACTCCACAGCTTTATGTCATCTCTTAGCCCGCAGCTAAGGAAATGTTTTCAGCTAGCTTGCCTGTCTTGTTGCCCTGGGTCAGTGCCCTGAGTCACTCCTGGCAGAGCAATCAGCAAGAACTGCAAAGCCTGAGAGTCAACACCTGAACCCCAAATGATCTCCCCTACTTCATCCTGGGTAAGTGCTCCTGGTGCTACAGCCTTCTTGGTCTCTTTTAGCTGTGACTTCCAGACTGGTCAGCTGTATCAACCTCCAGTTTGCTTTAGTGGATATTCAGGCACTTTTGGGCCTTGGGAGATTTATTTTTGACCTTCATTAATAGAGCAATATTCACCTTACTGGCATTTAGAAGGGAAAGAGATGTTCTAAGTCAGTAAGTTCACTGAAGACATGGCTGACATCCATATATCCTAAAATAACAGGGAAATTTTAAAAAAGGACCTGTTAATAAATACACTATGTTGAAATTTGTTGCTAGATATTTTAGTATCCACAAAACTTCTACTGTTCGGCAGTCATTCTTTTAATTCATTAAGGAGATTACTGAAAGGGTAAAAGATCTGAGGAAAAGGAGGTTTAGAGATTTTATAACACTGACCTTAACTACAGTGTAGCATGAATGCTCTTTAATTGATATTACTGTCTATATGTTACATAACATGTCCTGTCTTCCTTAGTTGTTTTAATACCTCAGAATGTATTTAATCCAGACTCTTGATAATTGAAAATATCCTTAGATTTAGAATTTTAAAATAGCATTTAAATAAGAATATATATTATTTTGAAGGACGGAGTTTTTCTGATATTCTTTGATTATAGTTTACTACTTCTCTACCTTTAAAGCTGATTTTAATATTTTTCATTAAATCTAGTATATTCTTTCTTCCCAAGAGCCCTGCCTCATTATTATAATCATTTCCATCAATGACAAGATCAGAGAGCATTTTTAATGTTAAAAAGGATAGAAGGGTAGAAATTAGTACTTAAAGGGTGAAACCATTAGTATTTCTGAGTGTTTCTATGTATTCATCACTGCCTGATACAGATCAGTATTAATAATGGGAGCAGCCAGACATAATCCATCTGCTGGATATTCCTTTTCTCTCTATGCACTGACTGCCTTGTCTACTTTCTCAGACACTGCCTGCTCCAGTCTCCAGACAGGAAATCCAGACATGGCCATTCATCAATGCTGCTATAATCTGTCTGATTTTATTAGCTTTTGAATTTTATCACCAAAATGAAAAAGAAGAGGTGTGTGTGTGTGTAGGGGGAGAACTCAGCAGTATGATTCTCTCACACCTATGTATTTTCCTCAGTATAGCATATTGAGAGCAGAGGAAAATTAAGAAGTAAAAAGGTGCCAGGTAAATTCCACTTCCCCCTCCCCTCAATCTTTTATTTTTAAGAGGTTGAAGTGTTTTATTTTATTTCCTCTTCAAAAAATACATGTGGTGTGGTACAGTCAGGGTTTTGGGTTTGATTGACTGTTTCTCTTAATTTAAGATTTCATGGCTGCATATAGAATATTCTGTGCATACATTGTGGGGCCTGCCTAGGATTGCATCTTCTTTTGAGGAGCAGACTCATACATACAGCAGTTTGAAATTCAGTTGTTTGGAGCTGTTGTATTTACTGAAGTGCTCCCATGCCGGTTGTCACAGTGGGAATAACTCCCAATAACTCCCAGTATGTAATACCTTGGAATAGCTGGTTAATGCAAGGAGTTTGAGACTTACACAAAGAGCAACCTTCTGACAAGTGGAGAGAAAACAGGAGTGGTCTTTCTTTTCTGGCAAAGTGGCACAAGCCATTTAGGGGGCCACAACAGTAAAGTACTGAAGGGGATTGAATATTTACTCATAGTAAATAAATGGGGTTGTATTTACTTATAGTATTTACCCACTGTGAGGCAGAAAGGGTAAAATTTAGGTTGTGAAAAGGGCCCACCTATGAGCTGTGTGCAAAATATTAGTTTTTCTCAAGGAAAATAGGTTTTCTACAGATTCTAAGAGATATTCTGCTATGGTGGTCTAGCTGTAAATTGATCATGGATTCATATGCATGTGCTATGTGAACGAAATGATTGAGTTCCATACTCATTGCCTTTTGCAAGTCTGTATAGAAGTGAAGGAAGAGCTAAGAAGGTTCTTTTCCTTATACTTCATACTGGATGGGAGAACAAATATAAATACTCTTGCATCCTTTTCAACATCTGTGAGCCATTCACCACACAGACCCTCTCAGTGTAGGCTTTAGGAAAAAATGTTCTAGAGGTACAGTGATGCTTTTTAGTTGACATGCCTAATTGCTGGTAGACTGAAGATGAGCTTGGTAAAACTTTTGGCTTGTACTCCACTTATGGGCCTACTTTTTCTACATGTTGTGTGAAAAACTTTGCTTAATATATACTATTCTATAATTTTGAAATCTTTTCAGCAATTTTATACTAGGTTTTAGATTGCTCCTTTCATGCAATCATGCTAATCAAGTATGTGGATATACAAATGTATGGAAAGTTGAAATCCAGATTATAAACTATTCCTCAGTACCAAGAACTGTACGAATTTAATAACTTTTAAGGAATTTACCTTTCGGTTAAGAGTTTGAAGGAGGTGACTGACCAAATTTGCCTCTGGTAGCCTAGATGGTAGTTTATTCTTTGCTTCTTAATGAGAGAGCTGCATAGATAGGCCAGTAATTATCATTTTTATTATTCAGCTCAATCTTTCAGAGTTTCTGCATGTTGATTTTTCAAAGCAATTCACAATTATTTTAATGAGATCTGTAGGTGTTACTACAAAAAGGCAACTTAAACTGCTCTCTCAGAGATGTAACTACAATTAAGTATAATTAAGGATATTAACACTTCATTATTTCAGACCTTTTTGTGTATACCATAGATTATGAGGCAAGGATTTTGCTGTATTTTTCAGTGCTTGCACATATGGTTATAGGATCAGAAGCTCTCATACAAAGGATTATTTGGGAATTGGCAGGGTAGAATGTATCAGCTAGCAGAGATCTAAAACTTTCATTTTACTATAGAAACGTTATATGCAATTCTAGTTGAAGGTGGATTTAACTATTAGTTCATTTTCAGAGGCATACAACTTTTTAAGAGTTGTTATTCTTCTAGAAGAAACTGGAGCTTTTTCACAGATCCATTAAAAAAGTTTTCAGTCAATTTATATGCTGCCGGTGTGAGAGAAAGTGCTTTTATTATTTTTAGCATAGTTGCACATTCAAACAAGTATAATTGTCTTTATTTCTTGGCGTGCAGATGCACATAGAAGCATCTAGATAAATACAGCAGAATAATTAGATATGTCAGCGCATGTAAATAATAAATCTCATCAGATCTTTTGATATTATGCAACCTGTATGTACAACGTAATCAACAAAGCAATACTTGTCCTATTTTTCACTCAGTAAACAGAGCATGAAGCTGTACATATTAAATATAAATCCCTGGTGAACTGCTAATAGTATTTTAAAGTTAGACTGCTCATACATGCCCCCGAAATGCTGTATTGTCATTTATTTGTATGGGATTTAATATCAATCACTCAGCTGAATGTCTGAACACTTTGAAACAGTGGAGTAAGCTGGAATGCCAGGGATGTTCCTCTGGAAATTGTTTACTCTGTGGAGCTCTTCATCTGTTTCATCTGTCAAGATGTTCATTCAAAGTCTTGATCTTTAGAAGCACCATACAAGTAATAAATTTACTTCCAAGAACATATTTATTCAGTTCTCCCTCTGCAGGGTGTTTGAGTATTAGTCCAATACACATCTGCTCTCTTGCATGGAGATTAGAAATGTGAACAATATGGAACAGAATCTGGAAAAGGCATCAAGTTGATGTCTTTGAGAAAAGGCAGATTAATTTTGGAACTTCCTTGACTCCATGATGAAATTACAGTATTCAAAATTGGAATGGTGCTAATGGTATTTTTCCAGAATGATATATAACAGTCCATAGTAGCAACATTGCTATGTGGTTTGTCGTTTCTTATAAATTCACTTTGCATTATAGTGTTAAATGCCATTACTGTGGCTTTACTTATTTTCCACTTCAGTATGGTATGTGGGACAGAGCAGTAAATATTCTATCAGTAGAGATCAAAGCAGCTTTTGGACTACTTGATGTGTCTGGCATCTTGGTATATCTGCAGTTCTGTGGAAAAATGTAGAAACTCGTTACAGACTGAAGCATCTGTAAAGAGTTTAAAATTATATATTGGCATAGCATAAATCTACAAGCAGGGGAATCATACATTTATATAACCCTTGCATAAAATGGAGCCTATGACAGAGAATTCTTTCTGTATTTCCAGTCCATCAGTTTTTGGAAATGCAAGTGTTGCTCCACTGCAATTTACCAGAACTAGAAATAACGAAGTTATTTGGAATATTATTCCTAATCAAGTGAACGTGTAAATCATCCAGAAATCATGCAGATCAAAACCCAGGATTTTTAGTTTTATAACAGCCAGCAATGAACTGTGTGGCAGAGCCTTTTTAAACAATGGCTTTGTCCTCAAAATACTCATGTGGAAGGTGGGAAACCCATATTTGATCTTTTGCCCTAAAGCTTTCAAACCCTACTCTCTTGTCTTTCAGGAGTCAGCTCTAAACTTGCTAACAATCTGTTCTTGGGGGATGCAGCCTGCTCCTCTCTTGGAATTGGTGTTTGAAGAAAAGAAGGTAAGATGCATGGCAGAGAAAGAAAGTGAATGCTTGTGCAAAAGGCCACCTGGCTCTGAATTGAGTTGTCAGTAAAGTTGTCTATGGTAGAAAAGCAGTAGGTCCCAGGTCTTGCTCCAAAGACTGCAGCCTATAACTGAAGTAGCATCAATGCACTAGCAGTTGTATTTTGAAAGAAAAGTGTTTTCTAGGAAGCTGAATCTATCTAGGGTGTGAGAAGTGTACTCTGAAAGGACTTAACTGTTTTTCTGAATTAAGTAATTGGATAAAAGAGTAATTGTGTTATTGGAAAAGCTTTTAGAACTATAAAAGTACATTAGAGGATTACCAAAGGCTATTTGAAGTAGTTATTGCCTAATTTTGGTTTTAAGCTGTACATAAAGAGAGATGGAAGGTCAAGGTATTACAGTGCACACCTTAGAAAACACTTCTAAAAAACATGACTCTAGTTTTCCTTGTCTTTTTTTTATTTTTTTTAATTTTTTTATTTTTTTTAAGCTAATTCTAAAAAGCCATTGACCTTACTTCATTGAAAAAGTGAAAAAGGTATTTGACACGATAGGGAAGTCTAATCAAAACAGACATTTTCATATATGAAGGCACGTGTAAGACTGATGAATACTTTGCATTATATAGTTAGAGGATTTTCTAAAGTATTCTTTCAATTTAAGAGACTGCCTGGTTGTCATGGGTTGACCTTGGCTAGTGGTCAGACACCCACCCAGCTGCTTTCACACTGCCCCTCCTCAAAGGGACAGAGGAAGGAAAGAAAATGGAAAGGCTCCTGGGCTGAGATAAATACAGGCAGGTCACTTACCAGTTAGCAACACAGCAAAACAGACTTGACTTGGGGAACATTAGTTTAATTTATTACCAATTAAAATATGTTTGAATGGTAAGAAACAAAAGACAAAAATTAAAACACCTTTACTCCAGTCCCCTATTTTTTCCCATGTTCAACTTTAGTCCTTTGTTCTTGCCTCTTCTACCTCCCCCTGGGGGGCAGCCCTGGCCTCCCATCACAGAGGCCTTCCTGCAGCCCCCCAGCTACCAAAACCTGGACATGGACACCCAATGCACTAGTAATCAAGAAAGAATGTCACAAAAAGAAGAAGAAAGTGAGGATAAAGGTATATAAAAACATATATCTAGAGAATTACAGATTCACAGTATTGCTAGGTTTGACTGGGGCCTCTAGAGATTGTCTAGTCCAACCTCCCTGCTCAAAGTATGGTGACCTAAAGCAAGTTGTTCAAGATCTTATCCAGTCATATTTTGAATATTTCCAAGGATGGAAACTGTACAGCCCTCACACTAAAAAGAGGCTTTTTTCTTGCATTTAAATATCATGTATTTTAAGTAAGGTCCCTTACTTAAGTCCCATTGTCTCTTGTCTTATCACTGCATACCACAGAGGAGAGTCTGGCTCCATCCACTTTACTGATCCCTATCATGTATTTGTATGCATGGATAAGCCCCCAGCCTGTATTGGTGCAAGGGGTAATTCCTCCCTGTATGCAGGACTTGGGTTTTCCCTTTATTGAACTTAATGAGATTTCCATCTGCACTTTTCTCCAGCCTGTCAAAGTCCTTCTGACCGGTAGCACAAACATCTGGTAAATGAAACACTCCTCTCATTTTCATATATAAGAATGCTTTGTGAAGGGTCAAAGAGAATAAATGAGACACAATTAGCTGCCTGGTTGTTGTCCTGTTTGAAAGAGTCTGGGAAATGTTGAACTGTGAGCAAGTAAACTTTATGGTTTGTCTTTTTAAAGTGTTTGAAGGAATAGAAGTTTTTATATCCTTCATAAGCAAGCAATATTGCATCTCATAACTGTTAGAAATATCACTGAAAATATAGAGTTTTGTTTTACATGTTTTCTTTGAAGGAAGAGGACTTTCTGGAATAATTCCTATAGGTGTTCTATCCCCCAAATGGGCAGCTAAAATGTAATATTATTTTAAGAACTTAGATACAGCAGCTAATGTTTGCAGTTGTGGACATATGTTGTGGATGAATTTAAATACTTCATCATAAGAGACAAAAAACATATTTATTGATATAATGTAATGATCTAACAAAGCTCAATCATAAATAGGACAGCGACTTAAGATTTCAGATAGAAAGGTATACTTGGTTGTTTACTGCACAGAGGAGAGGGCAAGTCAGTTGTGTCAGGGAGATCTTCTTATTGAGTCATGAGGTTCAGAATGAATTTCCTTGCTTCCTAAACTCCTTGAAACAAAGAGGTGAGGAGTGTGGTTGAATCCACTCCTAGTCCCAGACTTGGTCAATGGTTTATGTCGAAGCATTATATGTGTACAATCTAAGATACAACCTTAAGGAAGCTTGCAAAGTTTAGCAAGCTATTAATCACTTACCAAGGTTCTGTTGCATCAAAGAATGTCTTGTGAGGAGTAAGGGATATTTGCAGCAGGCTTGACCTTGACAGGCATCCCAACTCAAGGGGAGACCGTGACATGCAGCCAGCTGCTATGCAGAATAGCTCAGAGGCCTCCTGGCCTGCCTGAAGCTCTGCCTTGCTCCTCCTTGCTCTGCCTGAGCAAGGCCTTGGGTGTAGCCAGCACATTGGCCACAATCTGCCTAAGCAAGGCCTTTGGTGCAACTGGCAGCATTTGAGTGAGGCAATGGCCAGACTGAAGGTGAGAAGCAGGGTAGAGGGGAGCATGCTGTCACAACATGGTCACTTAAATAAGAATTTTGAATCTTTAGTGCTGTGCTACTCCTGCTATTTTGAGACTGGAACATACATGTCCACTATACACAGCTAGCTGACCTTTGTCAAGTTCATGTAAAACAGCAGAGTTCTGTTAGAGACTTGCAGCAGAAAAATATTCTATTACAGGAAACTCCAAAATGACACAAAGTTGGTGGGGTGAGATCTTCCACCAGCAAACTACCCTACGGCAATTCAGTAAAGCTCTGAGTGTAGAAATGGGTGGGAATGAAAAAGAATCAGTTGATGTGCTATTGTAATAGTAATTAGAGGAATTAATAGAAAATATAATAATGTTCTTTTACAATCCTATTGGATTCTTGCCATTGCTATTAACAATGGAGGGGCCTCAGTGTTTCACACATCACACTTCAGTATTTTAAAGCCCTAGAGCATCTATATTTTGTGTTTTGTGGTAGATACTCAAGCACCCACCAGTTTCTCTCTTGGAGGAAGCAATGCAAACAGCATACACTAGGGCACCATCTACTGTGCCCCACTTCCAGCATGAAGGTATGGTCTTCTAGAGCTTCTCTCTCTGCCCATGCATGGTGTGCATCTAGGACCAACAGCTGGACATATTTTCTGGTAAATACATAGTGTGGTCATAAGGTCCTAGGACCAGTGGAGAGCAAATCAACTCATAAGCCTACTGTCTGTGCACCACCCAAAAAATAATGGACACACCCCGAGTCTAGCGTTTCTTATTGCAATCACATTGCTAGACAAAGAGTGCATACAGTTTTCTTTCTGCTAATGCAGTAGGTACAAGGAGAAAGAAGTTATTTTTGGTCAGAAACTCCAATCCCTTCATGCAGCTCTCAGTCATGATACTTTACTTTTATTCTTTCCCAGGCTCATTCTAGGAAATGATTTTCTAGCATTTCTCAGATATTTTTGTTTTTTGCTTCCTACAAGCATAATCCGTCCCCATCTCCTTTCTGGGTCTTTCTCCAGGAAATTTTTCAGCTTTAATGGCTTATTTTTGCTTAAGGCTATTCAACAGGGAGATGGCTTCCCTTGTTTCAAGTTAGCTTGCTTGACAAAGGAACATAATTGCTTTGACCTACATACATGCCAGTCAGACATGAGACACTGAAGAAATTCTGACTGAAAAGAGGAAAGCAGCAGAGAGTAACTCAGGATGATTCAAAATAAGAGAAATAGGAGTAAAAAGCATATGATTGGGCTGCTTCACTTCCTTGAAACAAGATTATTTACTTATATCAGTTAAACTGCAAGAATACATGATTCTTATCTTGAGGACAGAGGAAAAATGTATAGTAAAGAATTCTGTCTATATTCCAGATGCAGATTCCTCTAGTTACCTCTTAGTTATTGTTTTCTTACCCATCAAATGGTATGTGCAAGTATATTACAGCAGACTCAAATAATTCCATCTGCTCCCACATTGCAATAAAATATATTAAGAGGATATTAGGTAGCTCTATCGTGTCTGTATTTTTTCAGGAGGTAAATTTAAATAGGAATCTGCTTCATTCCCTGTTACATTTTCTGAGGAGAAGGACCTGGGGATCCTGGTGGATGATAGGTTGACCATGAGCCAGTAGTGTGCCCTGCTGGCCAAGAGGGCCGATGGGATCCTGGCGTGCATTAGAAGGAGTGTGGCCAGCAGGTCAAGGGAGGTGATCTTCCCCCTCTACTCTGCCCTGGTCAGGTCTCACCTGGAGTACTGTGTCCAGTTTTGGGCTTCCTGGTACAAAAAAGACAGGGATCTCCTGGAAAGAGTCCAGCGGAGGGCCACAAAGATGACACAGGTCCTAGAGTATCTTCCCTATGAAGAAAGGCTGAGAGACCTGGGTGTGTTCAGCCTGGAGAAGAGAAGACTGAGAGGGGATCTCATCAACGTGTATAAATACCTGAGGTGTGGGAGACAGAAGGATGTAGCCAACCTCTTCTCAGTGGTTTGTGGGGATAGGATAAGGGGCAATGGCCGCAAGATAGAGCACAGGAAGTTCCGCACTGACATGTGAAATAACTTCTTCATGGTGAGGGTGACGGAGCACTGGAACAGGCTGCCTAAGGAGGTTGTGGAGTCTCCTTCTCTGAAGATATTCAAGGCCCGTTTGGACGCTGCACTGGGTCTGGCTGGGATGTTAACTTTCCCTGCAGCAGCCCATACAGTGCTGCGCTCTGCACTTGTAGCTAGAACAGCAGTGGTATCACACTGGTGTTGTGTCTGCTGCTGAGAAGTGCTGGCACGGCATCAGGACTTTCTCTAACCCTCCTAGAGGGTGGGCAAAAAAGTGAGAAAAAAACATCACCAGGGCAGCTGACCTAAACCAACCAAAGGGATATTCCATACCATATGATGTCACACTCAGCAATAAAAGGTGGAAAAAGGAAGAAGAGGGGAGGGGTGGACTTTCGTTGCGAAAACGTCTGTCCTCCTCCCAAACACCGGCTACGTGTGATGAGGCCCTGCTTCAAGGACATGGTCAAGCATTGCTCATTTGTGGGAAGTAGAGAGTAATTTCTTTCCTCTGCACTTCCACATAGCCTTTACTTGTTTTGTTTCGTTATTCCCTTTCCCTCTCCCTCTTCCCCTTTCCCTTTTTTCCCTTTAGTTGAATTGCTTAATTAATAATAATATTTCCTTAATAATATTTTTTCTCTTTAATTAAATTATCCTTATCTCAGCCCATGATTTGTTCTTTCCTTTACTTCTTCCCTTCCTCATCTGAGGAGGGGGAATGAGAGAGCGGTTGTGGTGTTCAGCTGCCTAGCATGGTAAACCCACCACAGACACCTACCATGGACAGCCTGCTGTGATGAACCTGCTTTGGCAGGGGGGGTGGACCCGATGATCTTTCAAGGTCCCTTCCAACCCCTACAATTCTGTGATTCTGTGATATTAATTCTGATATTTTCATCCCTGTATGGGGTGGAACTAGATGGTAAAATTTCCTATAGGCTGACATTTTCCTTGTCTAAGAGGTAGAAACAGTGGCCACTGTACTTACATTTGTGAAGAAATTTGTGTGTGTGATAATCTGAGGTGAAAAAGTCACTCGTGTGCTTGAGGCAAGTCTCTGGAATGAATAAAGATATAATTATATGACAGGTAAAAAGCCCTGCTCCATCTTTAATCTCATCAGCACAGTGTGGTACCTTGCCTTGAATGCAGGCCAACAACCAGCAAGGGTACCTCGCGTGGAAGCCTGTACTGGCAACTTTTCATTACTATAATCTTGTGCTAGTAAACTTAAACTTGGAGCAGATATGTCTTCCTGTATTCAAAAACAGCCTCATCTACAATGCAGATAAACCTTTGCTGGGAGACATTCATTTCTTCTAATGTGCTCTCTGAGAGTTAGCTGTCTCATCTAAGCTTGTTGACTCCTTTGGCAGTCAGTGGAGATGTAATTGGTACCTCCCTAGGGTGATTCACCCTACTGGGCTTAACCGTCCAACCTAAGAACGCTTAAAGAACTCTCTGGAGAGGCCAGACACTCTCTCTCAAACATTTTAATTAGGATTAGATGAAAGAGTTCTACCTTTGATATCAACCAGAGAGCGAGCGTTTTCTGTGTATGGACAAGTATGTCTCCTGCCATTCATCAGCTTTCATTGCCATTTTTAGTGAACTGAGAGTACCTTTCTGTCAGTTTTACCTATATGTTTCACATGGCACCAGCCTTTCTTTGCCTTGTTCTTTTTCATTGAGCTTATTCTTACACACCCTTTTTACTCTTAGTTAACAGCCTGGAGTATTGTTTAAAATGAAGTGTATAGATTAAAATTTGTATTAACTATCATAAGTCTTTGTCATTTTTCTTCTCTGTAATTCTGAGACCTATTAAAATGTAGATGACAATATTGGAAATTAATCATGCCTAATGCATTTTATTATTACTGTGCAGTGTAAAACACTGAATAAAATGGTACTCCAAGAAATCCACATACAGAAAGACAGACTCACTTCTTATTATATGCATTCCTGAGTAGTCTAAGCATGGATTAACTACCTCACATTAGCTATAGTATTATTCACTTGTGTATAAGAAGGAAATCATCGTGAATAGATGAATTGATACATGAACTTTTCATGGTCAATATCTTGCCACAGAAAGCTGTTTTAAAATAAATTGCAAGAATAGACAACAGACAAGCAAAATTAAGGAGTCAGATTTATGCAAGGTTCACAAAGGGAATGTGTCATAAAGGACCTGAAGTCATGGTCAATTTCTTTTTGTTTCAGTAATTATTACAGGACTAATCACCTTCATAATAGAATGACATAAATTTGACATATATTTTTAGAGAAGAAAGTATATGCGTTATTTTGTCAGAACATGCCCAGAGACCATTTAAAATATCACAAAATCCCACCAAACCAAAAGAAAACCAAATGTGATAGTTTAGATCTATTTTGAATCCAGACACAAAATGACTTACAGTAGTACAAACAGTTATTTTGTTCATTTCTGGAACACTTTAAAAATGCTTCTATTCACTGGTTATCAAATAGACTACTATGCTTAATCTTTTGAAATTGCCAGAATCTGAGTTAGTAGGTTAGTCTTAAAGGGATACATAAAGTAAACATGCTAAACCCATTACTGATTATGTCCTTCAGTAAGGTTTGGTAATGAAGCAGCTCATATTGTATGGACATCTTTTCACAGAATTTAGTTTAATAGCTATGGTATGTAAAAGTCAAGAGTAGTTTAATTCATGCTCTGTCTTCATGTCACTATTTATATCATAGATGAGACTTTCTCAGCAAATAAAAATTTGAGTGAGCTTTAGGTTAAGAAACAAGCAAAACTCAACTATTGACTTCAACGGGGATCAGGAGTTTGTTATTGCCTTTTTTTTTTTTCAGAGGCATTTGTTATGTTGGTACCTGAGCCTTTGGATGCTGAGAGTTTCAGATCACTCTGAGATTAATGTGAACAAACAGCACTGTACATTTAGTAAAACCAGTCCCCAGCCACCAAAATTGATGTGAAAACAGCTATGACAAAACCTTGCTTTGTGTTGCATATTTCTGAAATGAAATCAAGAATTCCCAGCAGATCACAAAAAGGTGCCAAAGATGTTTTTTTTTTTTTTTTAATATTTAGAACACATCAAAGGGGGTGGGGTGGGATGTTACCTGGTTGGTGACTGAGTGAAATTAGTGGGAAAATGAACCCAGAGGAGGAAAATTAAGGAAAGCAGAAGTGATTGATTGAATGTGATTCAGGTGGCTGCAAGAATGGAGTAAAAATGGAATGAGCTTATGCCATGTATTGCAAATAAAATATGGAGAAATAGTAACAGGATAGTAACTGAATGGTCAAAATTTGTCTCCAGTCATAGTAAGAGACTGGCCTCACCACTAAAACTGCAAATCACATCAACTCCACAGATCCTTGGTCTAAATTAATTAACTCCACATGGGCCAATTAGCATTTGTCAGAGAATATTGTTTTATGATCACTTGCACCAAACCTGAGTAATTAATTTGGCAATAGAGACACACAAACTTCAGCTGTTCAGGAATAACCTTGGTTGTGTAAAGAATGCAACTTAGACTGACAGGTTGGCAAATTTATAAAAGAACAAGCAAATACAAAAGTGCTTTTTAGGTGATGGAAACTGAACCAAAATCTGATTAATACTTATATGGAAGAATTATGTAACAGATTGGAGAAAAAATGAGTTTATCTCTCATGTGAATATCTATTCCTTCTTTAATAATGATTACTCCTGCACTGTAGTCTTAAAAGGTCAGGGTTGAAAAAGGGCAAGATGGTAAGGTCATCATATCTTCCAGTAGATGAAATATGCATAGCTTAGATGGCCTTTGCCCTGCAAATATAGAGGAGTTTAAAAAATGTCAACATTAAATAAGACAAATACTATTGATTTTTCTTGTTAGATGAACCATCTGCCTTTTTGATGCTAGGGTGAATTATGTCTACTGCTTGTCAGTAGCATTGGTGGTATTTGGGGCTTTTTTCTCCTGACTGCTCAAAGTTACTCACTGAAGGTTTGCAGTCCTGGAGCACTAGAGCTTTCTGTAGCCTTGTGACATGGATATACTGTATGTCTTTGCTGGTGGAAAAGGTTACTGCCCCCAGCTCCTTGTTTTGCTGTCAGAGATGATTGCCCCCTTAGATCTGCCTGCAGACTGCTCATGTAAGTTCTCCCTAACCTTTTTCCAAGGAAAATGAGCTAGGATAACTTAAATAGTTTAAAATAATAGTTCTGCTAGGCTGTCCTTTTTTTTTGTTGTTATTTTATTTATTATTATTATTATTATTTTGATGAGTGACTGCAACCTTTTGGTGAAAGCTGCTTGCAGAGAACAGCTCTGTATACATGTGGAAGGAGACAGACACAGGAATACTATACTATCCACCCAGAATTTAACTAGCTTGTTTCTTATCAAAAAGGGCATACCAGTATGAGTTCTGCCAATGTACTTCTGCTGTAGTGTTTCAGAATCTTTCTCTTAGAAAAGGACACACTAATGCACCTGTATCCCTGCATGATGTACATTTCCATCTTATAATTACAGAGTCTATCAACTGCAACTTAGGCAAAGTAGAAGTTGTCTTCTGGAGTGCCTTGGCTTTATGCATTCAGAGCACTGCAACATGATTTATATCACTGATTTACTGTAACTTGCTCCGAATCAATCTGAGAGCAAACATTGTTTGCTACCAGTTATTAGCACAGTGGTCAGTGGTATCATAACAAACTAGTCTGGGTGTATATAATTATGCCACTGTAGCATAATTAATAAAGCAAACACAAACAGAGAATTTGATCAAAAGGGCACTTTATAGAATTTTTTGCTACCACATTTTCCAGACTGCTGTGAGGAATTAAATAGTTCTGCCTTGCTTGGTTTACAGAAATGCTCATACTTCTCATACTTTCTGCTCTCTACTGAAGTAATGAAGTGGAAAAGTGAATAGAACCGTCACAGTTCTTGGAGCTCTTCTACATTTGGAATATTCCAGGGTGTTTTAAATGATCTCTCTAAGTCATTAACTAGGCTACCATGGGACTTTTACCTTTATAACTTTCTCTTATCTCAATATTATAATTCAAATTATAACCAAACTGTGAGTCAAGGCTACATTTGCTCTAGCCTTGGCTCAGGCATTCTTAATGTTTTATAGCATATTCAAAAGTAATGTTAATACTTAAATAATTTTATCTTTTATGAATACAATAATTTTAAGAATTATTTCATAGAAGTGGTTCAAATGATCTGAAATTATTCCTTTTCTTTCAAGTTCTTTCCTTCTGTCTAAACACAAAATCCCCTACTGATTGGTTGAAATTAAAACTTATGACCTTGTCTAGGCTTTTGAGTTGTCTCTAAAATCAATAGAAATAGATCTTCTGATGGATTCATGGAGTGGGTTCATTCAAGCATTCAGTTTCCCTGAAGCCTAACAGAAATCACATTTTGTTTTTCCCCACTGACTTTTAAAAGGAGTCTTCCAAAGTAATTAATACATTGAATGGTGGAGTAGAGGTGAAGTTTAGGTGGTTACTTGTGTAATGCTTCCAAATCTGTCAGGAAGCTGCTATAATTATTTTCTCATAGTCTAAAAAAACACTTCATAGACTCCTAGAAAAAGATCAAATTGAATAATATTGCAGCAAGGAATGTGAAAATATTTCTGTAAACAAAATGGAATAGAACAGAACTTTTAAAATCCCCAGTCCCAATTTTCTGTAAGTATTGCTTGAGGTCACAATATTATTATAACCACTGGAAGTACAAATGTCAGTTACATTTCCATTTCATATATCAATTGACAACAAATCAGTGTCCACTCAGGGCTTGCTTTTATTAGATTAAAAAAGAATCTTAGCACTATGTATGTCATCTTTTTCTACCTTTTCCTTTGTATTTTGGTGATTTTTCTTACTTCATGAAGACCTTTTGAAGGTATATGTACCTTTTTAAACAATCTTTTCTATAAAAACATTTTACAGGTTTTCATATTCATCAATGTCTATACAAGAACATAAAAAGTAGCTGAAGGGCTATTGTGGTTTTATCCAGCAGGCAGCAAAACACCACACAGATGTTCCCCCACTCCCCTCACAGTGGGATGGGGGAGAGAATTGGGAAAAAAAGGAAAACTCATGAGTTGGAATAAAGATGGTATAATAAGAAAAAAAAGTGGGGGAAAAAAATAAAAGACTACACAAAGCAAGTGATGGCCAGTGCAGTTACTTACCATGAACTGACTGATGCCCAGCCAATCTCTGAGCAGCAGCAGCTGCCCTGCTCAACTCCCCCCATTTTTATAGTTGAGCACGATGTCATATGGTATGGAATAAACCTTTGGTCCATTTGGGTCAGCTGTCCTGGTTCTGACCTCTCCCAGCTTCTTGTGCGACCCCAGCCTTCCTACTGGCAGGGCAGTGTGAGAAACCAAAGTCCTTGACTTGGTGTAAGCACTGCTCTGCAACAACTAAAACATAGGTGCGTTATTAACATTATTTTCATTCTAAATCCGAAACACATCACCATATCAGCTACTAAGAAGAAAATTAACTCTATCGCAGCCAAAACCATGGCAGGGGCCTTGCCCTGAGATTCTGGTGCAGCCGGAGTAAAGGGTTTCCTTGTGCCAAAGGCTGCTGCTGAAACATCATTCTTAATAACTGTTGATAATGCTGTTTTCTCTGAATTTCTTCAACGATGAAGAATTCCGTTGTACTTTTAGCCATCCTGTGACAAAGGGTTCCAAAATTTAACTCTATTCCATGTGGAAAACAATATATTCTTTCTGCATGTCTCTTAGCTCAAGAAATACTACCAGTTTTGCTTTTCCCTAAACCACAGACATATACAATCAATGCTAAAAGATCTCTGGGTCAGAATTTGAAGAGAAGGTTCTACAAGCCCTTCTAACATCTTTTTCTGAAGAGAAAAGTAGGGTGTGTATTTTTACACTCTACCCAGGAGGATTGGGTTATGTAGTATATATGCTAGTGCCTACATATTACCTGAAGGTATGAAATCTCAGTTTTCTGGGTTTCGAGGAGCATTGCCTACAAGGCTTTGACATGCTCCAGTTGTTTGAATCAGAAAAGCTGCCAACTGCTGTTCCATTCACACTTTTCCAGACAATTACACCTTTGATTTAGCCTCAAGTTTGGGTACTCCAACTAGTAAAACAGGCTTATGAACTTTTTTGTTTTATACAGAAGCTTCCTCACCATCTTCCTTTATGAGATCATTGCTTTCAGTGTAGCAATGAGTAGAAGTATGTAAAGATGTGAAATGAAGAAATGCAGATTATTCCATTCTCTCCTAGTTTCTGTGAAATATACTCTGCATATGCATATACACACCTTTTTTTTGCCTTCGTTGAAATCCTAATGGTGGCTGTAGGAGCTGAGGTGTTGTATGCTTTGTTGAATGCTCTCCTGTGTAGTCCAGGGACAGTGAGAGAATGTGTTGTAGAGTATTCATGACAGCTTCAAAGACTGTCAATGTGTGTAGTGGGTTTACGTGGCAAGGTTTTGGTAGCAGGGGGCCATAGGGGTGGCTTCTGTGAGAAGGATCTAGAAGCTGCCCCATGTTTGGTAAGGGACCCACTGCTGACCAGAGCTGAGCCAGTAAGTGATGTTTTGTGGCTCTGTGAGAGCATATTTAAGACAGAAAAAAAACTGCTGTTACACAGACAGCAGCTGGGAGAGTGAGAGGAGTGAGGAACAGCCTTGCAGTCATCAAGGTCAGTGAAGAAAGAGGGGGAGAGGTGCTCCAGGCACTGGAGCGGAAGTCCTCTGCGGCCTGTGGTGAGGACCATGGTGAAGCAGGCTGTCCCCCTGCAGCCCCTGGAGTACCACGGTGGAGCAGGGTTCCACACTGCAGTCCATGGAGGAGACCACGGTGGAGCAGGTGGACCTGCACTGACAGAGACCGCGGCCTGTGGAAGAGCCCTGCCGGAGCAGATTCCAGACCAGACCTGCAGCCCGTGGAGAGGAGACCACGCAGGAGCAGGTGACCTGGCAGGAGCTGCTGCCTCTGGGGGACCCAGGTTGGAGCAGTTTGCTCCTGAGGAATGGATCCTGTGGTATGGACCCATATCTGGAGCAGTTCTTAAAGAGCTGCTGCCTGTGGGAAGCCCGCGCCGGATCAGTCCAGCAAGGACTGCATCCCGTGGGAGGGACCCCACAGCACAGGGGACGAGAGTGACCGATAAGGAGCAGCGGCGAAGAAGCGCTATAGACTGACCATAACTCCAATTCCCCCGTTCCCCTGCACTGCTCGGGGGGAGGAGGTGGATGAGGGTGGTTGGGGGGGGGGGGGGGGGGAGGGGAAGTGCTTTTAATTTCTTTCCTTTATTTCTCGTTTCTCTAGCTTGTTAGTAATAGGCAATAAATCTTACTATTTCCCTATGCTGAGTCTGTTTTGCCTGTCACAATAATTACTGTGAGATCTCCTCGTCCTTATCTCAGCCCCTGAGCTCCTTTCATTGTATTTTCTCCCTGCTCCTCTTTGAGGAGGGGAAGTGAGAGAGCAATTGTGGTGGAGCTCAGCCGCCCACCCGAGTAAAACCACCACAATGTGTGAAGTTTCCACTGAAATCCTAGGTTAGGTGAATAGGCAGTGTGTACCCACTGTTGTGACATTCCTCTTCCCTTCATTGACACCAACCAATATACAGATGTAATCTTGTCAGTATTCTGCTAATCACATGGTCATGACCAATAGAGTTTATGTCAGGTGTATAGACATCCTTCTTTCTGGTAGCTACTAAAAGCAAGAGAGCAAACAGAAAATGACTCCATATATTACCATACACTAACTGGACAGACATGTTAAAGAATGTCTCTGCAGTAGGAAATCTGTTTTAGCTTGCTGAGTGATTTTCAAGTCTCAGCAATGGCTATTATGATCACCTGAATTCACCAGCTGCAGATGGCTTGAGAGAGTCTTTTAAGATAATCAATAAATTAGGAACAAACTTCAGTCCAGGTAAGATCAACGTGATTTATTTATTTATTTATTTCCTTTCAAACCACTACTGAAAATTTAGATGCAATGTATTTATATTAAACACTTCTGAACCACATGCTTGGGTAGTCCCATTTAAGTCAACAGTACTACTCATTTGACAAACTGAAGTGAGTTCCTCTTTATAGTGTTTTTTTGATGTACTTAGGCATCTTTTTATTAGTTATATTAACAATCTTCATTAATGATATAAAAATAGCTCTTACTTCTAATAAGTATTGCTAAATACTAGATTTTACTTTTAAAAGGAGTAAGACTAACATATTCCACTTCATTACTTTGCTGAAGCTGTTAGAACAAACTTGCCTAAAAACATCCATTTGTTATGCCAGAAATACATCAATTATTTTGTCTGGTCTAGAGTGTAACTTGAAGGAATCACAACTTTAACACAGAGGTTCAATTTTATTTGATAATCTTTTGTCATTTTTATGTGTTGTATAATTGATGTTTATAGTTTTGCCAAGAAGCTTCAGTGTTTGTGCCTAATGGATTTATTGTGTAGTGTATTTCAGTAACTAGACAAAAGTAGCTGTAGAGCTCATAGTGTGCTATCATGCAGTCTTGAACACTAACTTCCTATAGCACGTGTAGTGCTTGTGTTACCTTGAAAGCTGAAAAAGCTAAGTGATTGGACTTCTTCATTACAGATTTTAGTAGCTATTGCAGTCAGGATATTTCAAGGTCATATTTTAAGTGAAGTGATCATTCTTGGTCAGGTATGATGGTGATAAAAGGTGGACGATTATCAGGCTTGTCACCTATGAATTAAAATATCATTGAAACAATTGTGACATTCTGGTTGCCTATAGCTGAGATCCATAAGAGAGACACCTCTCCAGACCTTGCTCATCTCATGGAATCACAACAGGCTGCTGTGTATAGCTCCCTAGATGACCATTTACAATAGAAAGTGACTTGAAACAGAAGTAGATTTGGCTTGTCTTCAAAAAACAATACATAAACCCAGACATCTGGCCTTTTGAGATTCAGCTCTGGAATGATATATCTCATCCCTAACTTCAGCTTTAAGCAATGTATTTAGCAATAATTTTAATTTTTAACCTTTCTAAAGTAAGAATATGTTGATTTAGTCATTCTTTTTTTTTTTTTTTTTTTTTTCCACCATTCATTTCTCTCATCCCCGTTTGTGCTGTGTAGATATTTTAAAACAAAAGCATGATCTCCTCTTTTTCTGTCCCTTCTCTTTTTCAGTCTCTTGGAGAAAGAGCCTGACTGATAGTCATTCCTCTTCCTACTAACGGTGGATCTGTGGAAATACGAAAAAATTCTCAGGGGGTGTTCATTAAAAAAAAAAGATTTTTTTGGTGATCTCAGGTGATACATTCAAAAATCTTCCTTTAGAGGCCTTCAATGTCTCTATTCTGCCTACTTCCCACTGACTGTGTTGGATATGCAATAAGTTGCTGTAGACGAACTGCCACATTTAAAGTTGCAAAACACCAAATGGTGCAAAACAGATCTCTGTAGTGAATTTTCAGGAATTCTCTTCTAGTTAGTTCCATGTTCCTTTGCTGCTAATATATTTAATCTATAAATAAATGTAGTGGTTCCTGTAATAGGAACATTTATTAAATATGAAAAAGGTGTTTGGAGAGATTGTTTGGATGCTTGATTTGGAATAAGTGTTTTACGATTGCTTTCCTGAATAAGCTGTGAGTGCATGTCTGTCTTTTAACAAGTGGCTCTGTAGTAAGTAGAATGGAACATAAAAACAAGTGCTTGAAGAACAAAGAGTTCCATATTTTTTTTTATAAGCACAGCTCTTTGAGGTCCTCTGTCCTTATGGGTTCAACAACCCTCTGTCCTTTTTCTGCTGTAGTCAGAGGTGTTATCATCATTTCTCTGGAAGTGAAAGGAAACAGGGTTATGTTGCTGTTCTAGCCCCTTCTTTACACACTTTGGAAGTGGCATGCTAATAAATAGATGCAGATAAATAAAAATTTTTTCTCCCTACTGATGTGTAAATAAAGTAACCAAACTAGTCCCAGTTCTGCAACTTGTGGTGGACAAAATCACAAGAACAGCAGAGCAAGAATATTAACTGTTTGAATAGGAAGTGAGTCAAATGGCTAATTTGCATCAAAATATAGCCTTTATAGGTGTAGATACAGTGATGGCAAGGTGACAATAATATGTCAGGTACAAAACCGGGCTGTATTGGACTTATAGTGGCAGTCTGATAGTCTGGTATGAAGAAGGAAACAACTAATTCATAAGCCATATAATCATGTATGATAATGCTTTGCTAGCCCTGCCTTGGCTGCTTTGAAGAGTTGTTTCTGTTTTGGGTCCATAGGGTTTGTGTATGTGCAAATTAACCTGGACTGCATTCAGCTTTTCCATGTAAAGACCTCCTACTGTACGCAGATTCCATTTCAAGAAGACTGTGTGCATATAGTGCGGATGTACATGTGATTGCTAACCAATACCAAGCCAGACTAGTGGGCAAGGAGGACAAAAGTCATTGGAGTGGGCATATGGCTATGTTGAATAGTGGATATACTAAACAGTCTGAGAATTGGCTACTGCAGGGACAAGGAGATCCAGGACATCTCCTGGAGATACCATGAGGTCTGGGGGTCAGCTGGTAAGGCCAGAAGTTGCAACCATCTATGGAGAGGCCCGTCTATATGTGTCATCTGTGCATAAGGCCACTCAGTGCATTGGGTGTCCACCCAGGCTAGTTACTGCATAGGTCCATAGTGTGTGCATGTCTGCATGTGTGCATGCTGGGCATGAGGGTCTCTGAGTATCGGTAACCGGTGTGGGGCTGCAGCCTCAGGGACTCATATGTCTAAGTTCCAGTGATGGGAAGACCTGGGATCCAGGAGCAGCTACTGTACAGTCTGAATTGCTGAGCCCAACCGCTGGAGGAGTTTGTGTGATGTATGTGTGCATAGAGATGCATATTTTTCACTAACAGACCTTCATTCTTACCTGCCAGTGACAGGAACAAGATAAGGTGATGTTATGTTTGTATGAATGCTGTTTTCTTTCTGTGTTATCTATGCTGCTGGACATATGTACGTGATGTGTGTATGGGTATATGTATGGGAATACATGCCCGGCCTTGCTAGTGGCTAAACTTGGGGACATGGAGCTATCATAGGCTGGACTCTATTAGGCTACCAGATTTGCAACTCCAAATACTGCATTTTTCTCAGTTTGGTTACCAAAATGACATACACATTATTTGCACTCATAATTTGTCAGTGGCACCTCCTCCTTACTTTGGCCAAACACAGAGAAAACTGAAATAGAATCATAGAATCACAGAATCATTCAAGTTGGAAAAGACCTCTATGATCATCTGGTCCAATCTTTAACCTAGTGCTGACAAGTGCATCACTAAACCATGCTACTAAGTTCTACATCTACAAGTTTCTTGAAGACCTCCAAGGTTGGTGACTCAGCCACTTCCCTGGGCAGCCTATTCCAATGCTACACAACCCTTTCAGTAAATAAATTTCTCCTAATATCCAACCTAAACCTCCCCTAGCACAACTTGATGTCATCACAGGCCGGCCACTTTCCTAGATTTCCAAACTGCTTGTCAGATGTAGTGAACAAAGGGAACAGCCAAACCATGAAGTGGAAAGCAGTGTGACAGGTCCCATGCAAACATCTGCAATTGCTCCAAACTCTCTTTTGGAGTCTCAGTGCCAAATTATGACCACTCAAGAGAGAGGCATTATTCCAAGGAGAGGTAATAGACAATGTTATCAAATTTTGCTTAGGGTTTCTGTATGAAACATCAGGAAATGTTTGCTACAAAGGGAGCAAGGCAGGGTATCATCCTTTTGTTCTGTGGGCAGGACCACTGTTGAAAATATTTTGGCGTGCAACAGCAAAGGATAATGGACACTAACTATGTTATGGTCCTATAAATGACTACTTGAAATGCCAATGAAGCTAAATAAAATCTATCTACCTAAAGTTTCAAGCAGATAAAGTTTCATTTTCTCTACTTTCAATATTACAGAGTTGATATCTCTGAATCCTGAATCAGCCAAGAACCATATCAAAGCAGGGCTTGTTAGGTGAGACAACTTATTAATACAGAAAAAGGCTTTTTGAAGTATCATAGACTTGTTCAGGATGAAAGATTATATAAATGCAAATCATTACTGTTAATTGCAGTGATTCACATTTTTCTATTACTGCCCACAAATTGCTTTGGTATTGTTTTTATAATGGGGTATGTGTGTGTATGTTTAGCGAGTTGGGGGGGAGAACAGGGAGAGGCAGAAGGAGAAAGAGAAGGGAAATAGCTTCCCTTAGGAGATCTGAGACTATTTGCTCTACAGAAGATATGTTTGCAGCTGGTGAAAGGTATATTTGCTAAATAAATGATGTTCTCTTTTCTATAAGTTTTTCAGCGGGGAAGAATGGCTTTAGTGTTTGGTGACTGGTTTTAGAGTAATGTTAAGAGGCAGTAATCTTGCAGAAAATACTGCTACTTTAGATGGACAGATGTAGAATAAATGGTTTATAGATAATCCCTTGTGAATAGATGTGGCATGTCTGAGGCTGGTTATGGATCTGCTATGTTAATTGGTGAGAATGAAGTAGAGTTCTCCAGGAATAAATCAGAGCTGTCAAACAGTATCTAAAATAATAGTAATTTCCTGGTTGGTACAGATAATAATGCTAATGGTTGTCAGTGGAATCTTTGTACAAAAGATATTACATTTCCCTACTATTTTATCTCTTAGTAAGGTTCTTATTTTCTTTTCACTGGTTACAATCTTAAAAGATGCACACTATTAACCCTCAGCTATTCACAACAGAATCCACTACCAGAATCCACTAGTCAGCTATGAATAAAGCAGAGACATTTCCTAGACTGGTTTGTATTGTCAACAATTTAAGCACATGTACAGCTGAGTTAGGTTTAAGACCAGCATACACTTCTCAGGTCTTCTGGAAACCTGCTTTCTCAACATATATATGTGTATATATATATATATATATACAGAATATATATATATATATTTCCTGAGGTGAGTTTGGAAGACCTTATGTGGACTGCAGGGTGCAATAGGTGTGCCTTGTATCCTCCTAAAGTCCTTCAGCAATGGTGGAACATTTGAATTATCTCAATGGCAAGGTTACCATAGCTAAAACTGAAGCGAGAAAGGACAGATCCTCCCATCTCACATGGGATAAAATTCTATTTCAGGTAAAGCCTAAATTCCGAAGAAAAAAACAGAATTAAGTCTCCTGTGAGCTTATACTTTGGGATTCTTTCAGATGTAAAGCTATATATTTTCTTTTGTCCTTTTTCCTTTTTTATTAAAAGCTTCATTCTATAAGCTTTCTTTACTTCATGATGTTTTGCTAACAGGACGTTTTCTAACATGAATTCTTTACCATCTTCAAGTTTATTTTTTCTTTTGCACATACTGGGAATATGAGTGTGTGTCCATTGACATTGCCTGGGTAGAGGTCCAGAAAAAAAAAAAAAATCAGAAAATTTCAGATTTCAGAACCAAATTTCTTGGGGATTTCAATGGAACTTACGTCCTAAAACTTTAGAGACTTTCCCAAATCACTTCTTGTCTCTTTTAATTTGTCCAAGAGCCTGGATTTCTTGCACTCTTTGTCTGTCAAGTACTGTAATTTGACCTATGTTATCTGATGATCACTAGCACTCAGGCAGGCTTGGCACAATTAAAAAAAAGGTAAAAAAATTCAGCATTAATCTTGGTTAAGCATTCATAAATACATACATATTTTAATTCATTTACTTAAATATCTTGAACTAGATTAAAATTTAGACATTGGTATTTCAAATGTATCTGAAATGCAGCCATATCAAATCTGATAATGTCCTCAGCAGCCTAAAATATTTTAACTGATTGGGAAAGAAGAAATATACTGTGAGTTTTTATCTCATTTGCTATGGACTCTATTCTAGTCTTGCTTAAATGGAAATAATGAGATTTAGATAACCAGTTGTTCAATGTGTGTAGGAGATAACATAGTTAAGGATCAAATGTCTGATTTTAGATGTCTCCATTTTAGACTTCCTTAATGGCTTAAATTCCAGACAAACTCAGCAGTTTTTTAAACAAACAAATATAAGGGAATGACACTTGACCTAGGACTAGTTTGCTAGCTGTATGTTTATGGAAACATGCCCCATACCTACATGGGATAGAGAGGTTAAGATTAGGATACTGCATGCATGTCTGTAGGAGTCTATGTGTAAGCAAGGTGTTAAAACTTCCATTACAGTCAGTAGAGACCACATGCAGATGTTACTTGTGAGAAGCTGCACTTTAGTGAAACAGGTGCTAGAGGTCAAGCAAAATAATTCATGCCATCTAAATGAAATTAGACTCCTATGTCTTGGTAATTGAATATAGCACCTAGCCAGTGCTGAGCCATTCATAGTTTCCAAGGGGAAACCTAAAATAGATACCTTGGACTATTACTTTGCTCTCTATTTATATAGCATACAGGACAATGGAGTTGTTGTCCATCACTAGGGATACTACTTACTATTAACACTGATAAAATGTTAGAATAGTTTCAAATGTAGAGCTTTGTGGATTAGTGTGTTATGGGGATAAATGCATATTAAAAGACTGTGACTTGCTCTGATACTGTTGTAATGGAGGCTGCATAAATACCTAGGTGAAACAGATCAGCAAAAATCAGCTTGTTCATGAACAAAAAGGAGCCACATTAGCTGAATAAATTATTTGCTGAAAATATTTCCCATGACTCTTATACCAAAATTGATTTACACAAAAAATAGAGCATATTGTAGAAAGATGTTTTCCTGTTCTTCCACTTAGGAAAGCATCAAAAATGTTTAGAAATTAAGTACTTTTCGTTCAAAATATCTGGCTTCACTCTAGTTACTGCAGTGTGATTTATTTAAAGTTCCTTTTAGTGGAGGCATAGGGAGATGAAATAGTATTTTAAGAACCTGTCCAGGCTGTTTTCTTCTGATCCTTCTGGGTATGCACTATGAGTCTTTGCTCCTCCATAATTAAGGAGTTTATTATTGATGAGGAAAGCCTATTTTATTCTTTGAATAGGAAGTGTTGTGTGACTAGAGATTTTTTTTTTTTAATATATAAATACTGAAAATAAAACTACAGTTCTTCAAAGCCAAGTGAGATAGTTCTGCATCTAGACTTCAGCAGCATCATGTCCTGTTATCATTCACTCATCCATAGATAGAGATCACAGGTATAATATCTTATCTTACTTATCATATTATCCTTAGGGTGTTAAGGATGGATATCATTGTTTTTGCAACAGTACTTTACTGGAAGAAATGAACACAAGAGACTAGGCTTCACTGTAGGGAATCTTTGCTGAACTCACCAAACATTAGAGGTACAGAACTGTTTGGACTGTTGCGAAGAGTATGGGTATCTTAAGCACTATGGGGAGAGATATAATTACACTGAATTCTGAAGTCATCCAGGGTAAAGTAGAATGAGAATGGAACTGCTTTCTTTGTGCTAGTATTTGTACCTCTTGTGTTGGATGGTTGTCTTGTAAGATTAATCTGGAGAAGTCCCAGCCTCCGAGCCTGCCAGAGTTCAAGAAACGTTTGGACAATGCTCTTAGACACATGGTCTGATTTTTTGGGTGGTCCTTTGGGGACCCAGGAGTTGGACTTGATGATCCTTGTAGGTCCCTTCCAACTCAGGATATTCTATGACTCTATGATCTCTTCATTAGTATACCAATGTAATTGTACAGGCTCAGGGTATCCTGGTATTTCACAAATAAATGTTTAATTATCCAAACAAACCAGATCCTATTTGAGTTTTCATCCCTTTTCATCCATTTTTATAGCAAAACAACTGAAAAGTCATAGAATGTTTAATTTTCTTTCTTTCTGGGCTAGGAACTTCAGGGCTTAAAAAACAAGAAGATTTCAAAACATAAAATAGAAATTAGAGACATAAATACCGAAATATGCCATGGCTTTGACTTTCCAGTATGACATACGTGAAATGTAAGCTCCACTTAGCTTTATTTTCTTTCTAAAGAGATTATTAAAGTTTTCTTTGAGAAAAACTATTCTTATTTATAACTGCCAGATACATAGTTATAACTGCATATTATTTCATTAAAACATCCTTTACTTACAAAGATTTTTCATGATTTATGTTTATGAATTATATTTTTTTCCTTTGGATTTTATGGTGATTATCATATAAATATTAGTAGATTTAGGATGAACAAAATTTGGAAATATATTCTTAATTTCATGTAGTAGGAATTGCTACTCTCAGTCAGGTTCTGTTATAGCAGATTGCTGGTGATATGCCGTTTTTCATTTTTAGAGACAAAATGCTATTTTTGGTATTTGACTTGACAAATTTTTGCTTGAATGCCTTTAAGCAGTTTTCAATCAAAAGCTACTCTGTGCTGTGCAAATTGCAACTAGTTGAAAGATAACACACTCCATCAGAAATGTGCTGTAATACACCTGATACTCTGAAGTGAGACCATGAAAATGAAATGTCATTAACCCTAAATCTGTTCAATTAGATAAAATTCCCATTTGAAGAAATATAGTTTCCATAATCTAGCATTATTAAATGTATATCCTTATGCTCACTTCTGTGCAAGTATTTCATGTGCATCTGTATAAAATTATGCATATATATTCTTTATTTCCAGATACAGATTGTAAAGCTGAATTTAAATATTAGAATATATACTGGAAACTTTAGGGTGTAAACATTGTAAGAAGGCTGTAATGATTCTAGAAAGAAATCTTAATGGTTATTCATTTCCTTCTTACATCCATTCTGGGATGCCTTTAATTTGCAGTATTAGCTGAGGTTAGATATGTCTGAACTGGGCCCAAATGGTAAACGGGGTGTAATGTTCTGCTGAACGTTGCTCCCAGCCCATAGGGCTGTAGGGCTCCTCTGCTGGTACCTCCAGCTCTTGGAGCTGCTGCTCTGCCTTGGCTTTGTGCGTGAGGCTCATGCTGGTGCAGCAGCCAGTGCAGGCAGAGCCCTGGTGTTCCCTGATGGCACTCACCGCTGTGCAGGGGGCTCCCCACATGGAGAGCATGACCTCTGCCTCCCTGCAGTCATCCTGGGCAATGCTGTTGGGCTCCCAGGGCATGGTTTGCCTCAGGTTGCGCTAGACTCCATACAGCACACTGGCAACATGTGGCGCTGTGGAAGATGCTGAGCTATTCTCATTGCCTTGCTGGAGGAGCAAAGACAGGCAGCAGAGCTGTAGCTCCAGAATGAGCACAACTCGAGCCCACGGAATCAGCTTCTCAGCAAAATGCTTCCTGATGCTGTGTCAACCAAGCTGTCAGCACCTCATGCCCGCATTTCCTGACCAAGTGTGGCACAGACACTCACATACAAAGCATTTGTTCAAATAAGCAATATGGGAATTGGACTTGATGATCCTTATGGGTCCCATCCAACTCGGGATATTCTAAGATTCTATGATATATTGCAATTTTTGCAGAGGTCAAAGCTCCTGGAGTGAATGGATACTTCCCAGGAGCACAAGGGTCACTGTCCAGCTGGAAAGAGGAGTCTGCTTCAAGCCTCCCTGCAGCAGCCTCTTCAGCTGCATGGGATGTGCCTCTCCCAGTGGTGGTTTTGCTGTGGAGAGGACAGGAGCAATTCCCACCATCCACTGAGCAGCATCTTCTCCATGGCCAGCGTGCTCAGCTCTGGGGCATGTGGCAAACAGGGTGTCAGTCAGTTAGCCACCGTAATTATCACTGGTGTGGGGCTGGAAATCCCTCCTGTGCATGCTTGTCACAGGGATGGTGGTCAGGAGGTGCATGACAGCTGTCTTCAAGGCATGGGTGGCAAAGTTGGTGCCTAACAGGATACAGAGAGCTGCAGATGTCCAAGGTGGAAGGTGTGCCGAGCATGCCTAGCTGTTTCCTGAAGAATCTCTGGCACAGCGCAGCTCTGTGGCCACCTCATGCTGCTGCTAAATGGCCTCTGCCTACTCAAAGGTCAGGAAGGTGTTTGAGTCGTCTTGCTTTACCCCAAGCATAATCTTGATGGAGAGGGTTTCCTTGGAGGCATTGGTCAGCCTGAGCTCGCAGAAGTGGGTGGAGGGCAGCACTGTTAGCTGCAGTTGGGATGACTGGGGCATAGCCACCCAGGCTTCTGTCACCAGCTGTTGGAACCACTTTGCTGTTTTCTGTACATCCAAGTAGGAGCTACAGCAGAGAGTGTCCAGGAGGTTTGGGTCCTGATGTCTTAGCTCATCCTCAGAATAGTGGAGGAACCACAGCACATCCCCCAGTAGCTGCTCCTGTGTGCACATGTACTGCAGCTCCATGCGGAGGCAGGAGTTCTTCACCAGTGTCTCCCTGTTGGTGCCCAGCTTCAGGTGGAAGGCATGCACAGGGGGTGGGTTCAGGGGCATGAGCAGGTGGTAGATGGTGTCGTTCTCAGTGGGACTGAAAGCACTGCCCACCCCAATGGGTGGCTGCAGCCACGGCATAAACTTATTCCTGGGAAGTGTATGGCAGATGGAGAGAAGCTTGTCCACCAGTTCCTCCACGAACTTGCATGTTTGTTCCAGGTTCCACACTGGCCACTGCAGGTACCCACTGACAAATCTATGGGCATCCTAAATGTCATTGGGGTTTTTCTCAATGTCATCATCCTCCTTGCTTCCAGAGATGCCGTTCTCATTTCTGCTGCCCAGCTCACGGCACAATTTCATGAGCATGCGGCAGAGCACAGAGAACAAGACAGTCTCTGCGGTCAGGGCCCAGAACTGCCACTGCTGCAGCACAGATAGGAGCAGGGCTCCCACATGCGCCCAGCTGTGCTCCTGGTCCCTCTGCTCTTGTTCTAGCAGCAGCTGCATCATGCGAGCTTGCAGCTCCTCCGCACGCTGCTGCATGTGCTCATTTTGTAGCTGCATATAGTTCGTCGCCGACCTTCTGTGGGCTATGGATTAAACCCAAGAATGTCAAGGCAAAGAAAATTGCCGAAACCATGGTCTGAAAGAGTTGAGAGAGAAGGGGGTCAGTGGGGCTGGGTGGGAGCTGGCTGGCGGCCGAAGGAGCTTGGGCAGGAGCTGCAGGCCTCTGGGGTCAGGTAGGAGAGGGGGTGAGGGAAGTGGGAGGCAGCAGGGACTGCAGCCAGAGCTGGTGGCGACAGCCACGAGCCCTTCCCTGAGCGACTGGGCCCTTGCTGCAGGCTTAGCAAGCCTTCAGGGGGCTGGCGTTTGAGCCCCAGTCCTGGCTCACCCCAACCTTCCCCCCTCTGCTTCACTCATCTCGCCAATGGCTCAGGCCAAACTGCAGCAGTGCTGCCTGCTGCTGCCATAAAAGCAGCCCCCACATTGTGACACGTCCTCTGTGGTGTCACCTGTGCCCCCGCCCTGCCACAGGCATCCCGGCCGTGCCCTGTCTCCACACAGGCCCTGGCGTCGCCCAAGTGCAGAGGCTTGAGGCTGGACGGAGCTCCTCGGGCTCCCTTTGCATGGCCTGTGGGAGCCCCCAGGGCTGTCTGCAGAAAGAAATTTGGGTGATGTAGCCCATGGATGCTGTGCTCCTTGTGTGCCACCCAGTGAGACAGGTCAGCTCCCTTGGTGCTGGCCTCGGTGCCTCCCTGGCAGTGGTTGCTGGATGCTGGTGGCCATGCCAGTGGTGGGATGGCCAGATCTGTGTGCCTTTGCAGTGCTTTGGAGGAGATATTTCTGAACAGGGATGAGGCTGTGTGGGAGGGGAGGTGCCCAGCACTGCGGGATGCTCGTTCCTCCCGTGCCTGTGAGAAAAAAATCTCAATAATTTTTTCAGACAGGATCTCCTGTGAAGCTATTTTATTCACGATTGCAATGTTGAGCGTACTGCATGCAGGAGCACCCAGCAAAAGTATATCATAACCTTATCATTCCCTATTTGCGGGACTTCTCACAATTATTTTTCAATGGTCTTGGGAATCTGGAGAGGTCCCAGTTGACTGGAAGCTGGCAAATGTTGTGCCAATTTTCAATGAGGTCAAGAACGAAGAACCTGGCAACTACAGGCCTGTCAGTCTCACGTCAGTGCCTGGTAAAACTGTGGAGAAAATTATCCCGGGATTTACTGAAACGCATCTGGGGGACAGTACAGTCATAGGTCACAGCCAGCATGGGTTCACGAGAGGTAGGTCTTGTTTAACAAATTTGATTTCCTTTTATAACTTTATTCATCTAGTTGATCAAGGGAAGACAAGGGATTGTCCCGCTCTGCTCTGCAGTGGTGTGGCCTCACTTCGAGCACTGTGCAGTTCTGGGCACCATGGTACAAAAATGATGTGAAACTGTTGGAGAGTGTCCAGAGGAGGGCTATGAAAATGGTGAAGGGCCTAGAGGGGAAGATGTATGAGGAGCAGCTGAGGTCACTTGGGCTGTTCAGCCTGGAAAAGAGGAGGCTGACGGGAGACCTCATTGCAGTCTACAGCTTCCTCATGAGAGGGAGTGGAGGGGAAGGTGCTGATCTATTCTCTTTAGTGACCAGCAATAGGACCTGCAGGAATGGTGTCAAGCTGCGACAGGGGAGGTTCAGGCTGGACATCAGGAAGAGGTTCTTCACCGAGACAGTGGTCTCTCACTGGAACAGGCTCAGCAGGGACATAGTCACAGCACCAAGCCTGTTGGCATTTAAGAAGCATTTGGACTGTGCTCTCAGTCACCTATTCTGAATTTTTGGGTGGTCCTGTGTGGAGCCAGGAGTTGGACTTGATGATCCTTGTGGGTCCCTTCCAACTTGGGATATTCTATGGTTCTATGGTTCTATATCTGAAAGGTGAAAACAGGTATAGTTATGACACTGGAAGCCACTAGACCTTTATAAACCTCTAAAACATCCTGAGCCTTAGTTGTCTACTCTGTTAGGTGGGGTGGTACGCTATACCAGAACCCAGCCAGCCACCATGGTGTGGGAAATATATCGACACAGTATCCCACAGTGTGTGATTATTCCCACAAGGATTAGTCAGCACTGAGTGGAGTGTATAGGAAAGGAACAAAAGCCCTGTAGCACTTATTACATAGAGATTGTCATTTTAGCTAAATTGAGGTTATTTTAAATCCTTTTTTTTTTTTTTTTTTTCTCCACAAGGTTTTTTTTGGTCCACATTTATAGGTCCACAGGTGGATTTTAGTTGATGTGAAATGTTTGAATGGTTCATACCCTGATTGCTTTGAAATCTGATATATTATGAGCAGGAAGATGAATGGAAAACCCTAAAAATCTATGCATATTCCTGATTCATGCACTCCTAGATTTACGACTCAGATATGGTTCTATTATATTGTAAATTTTCCTAAGATCAATGAGTAATCAATTTTCAACTGTCATTTCCATAACTGTGCAAATACAGTAATGTAATCCTTGAAGCCAAAGATACAAAATTATTTCAAATACTAAGCATTTAGATATCACTGATTAAGAGCTTTGTACATGATTAAGACTAAATAATGCATTTCTCAGTTTTAAAAATGGCTTTAAAACCACATATATTACATAATTAAATTTCTATGTATTAGAAGTCAAGGGCTTGATTTAAATTTTTTAGTCCATAAGTGTTTATGGAAATACTTATGCTTATCTTCTAAGTTCCATGTCTTATTATGTACTCAAAATAGTGAAAGATATCTGCTATGTATGTTTTTACTTTTCAGGAAAAAATTAAGTTATATTTATATGCTTTATCTGGTTTCAGGTGCAACTATAAACCTGTAAGACTAGAGATCATAAATGAAAATCTCAAGTTCTCTAGTTCAGAAGGAAGATTTAATCCCTACACTTTATAAAAAGTTGAGCTGAATTAAGAACTAAGAGTAATATTGCAGATATTTTGGTACCAGATATTAGCTAAAGATATTAATTACCTTAATTAAATGGAAGTGGAAGCTGTAGCAACTTTCTCAAAAGATGATTCCTAATAGAAATATAAATGTGCATGGAAGAAAAAGACTTATGCAGCTGACTGTTTCTGGCAATGTTTTGTTTAAAAGCTTGCATAAACTGTGCTATGATTATATTGCTGAGTTTTCTTATGAATTAAGACATTAAGTTTGTTTTGGATAAAAAAATTATTATTTAACTAAAAGTTATGAAAATACTTCAAGTAAGTGTTCTCATTAAAAGTTACCTGTAACATAGTGAAATTTGCACAAAACTGAGATTTAAACTCAGTGATGACTTGACATCTGCACTATTTTTCTCAGATTATAGATTTATTATAGATTAATAGATTTTTATTTTTATTTAGTTTCCAGAAAACTCAGAATCAGCTTTCACAGAATCTCAAGCAGGGACACCTAGAACAGGTTACAGATTTTAAATAATAATAACTGCACCTGCAATGGATAAAAACTTATTTTTTAAATTGATTTGTTATGCAGTAGGATTTGGAAGGGAATAAATTCTTTGTTTTAAGTTCCAGAAATAAGAGCAAAGTACTCTAAATCCTATCTGTATCTCTGTTTCAAATTTATGTGAAATAGGACTCTGCTTCCCTATTTTTAAATACTTTTGACAAATAACTGTTTTAAGGTTGTATTAGTATAAGTCCATGGAAATCTTGAGACAGAGTAGTGTGGAATGGCTGAAGATTACTGTTCATAATTTTATGCCCAATAGTTTACCAATATTAGCAGCTGCACTTGATTTTGTAAATTTGGGATTGCAGTCCACTCACAGGTTGTCACTTGAATTTAGTATACATGTATCTATCTATAACTTTAGCGCTTAAACTTCTATTTAATTCAAGGGAAATGTAGGGCCAAATACAATTTCCCATTTGTGGGTGTCTGGTACCATCTAAGATAATTTAATCTACTTTACCTCCAGCTGCTGCTATAGAAGGATTTAGGTTATTTATAGGTCCCATTTCATATCTGTCATCTTGGTGTGCCTTGAAAGTCATTTCAAAGGCACTAGATATCTATTGAATAACTGCAGTGATTTCAGTGTGGTGCCACCACAACGGTTGGTGACTGAAGTATGTGCTCTGTGAGGAGATGCTGAGGGTGGTAGGCTTGGTCAGTCTGCAGAAAAGTCAGCTTTGGGAAGCCTGAACAGCAGCCCCAAGCACCTAACTAAAGGTCATCCAGAAGACGGAGACAGGCTTTTCACAGAGGGTGAAAGACAACAGGCATGAGGTGAAACAAAGAGATGTTTGGACTGTAAGGAGAAACTTTTTCACTATGACAGTAGTTCAACATTGGAAGAAGCTGCCCAGAGAGACTGTGCAGTCTTTCTTCACCCTGTGTTTTTTCAAGGCCCTAGTGGATAAAGCCCTGATATGACATACTTAGGTGCCTTCCAACCTGCATGATCCCTTGTATGGGTAACAGAATTAAGCCTCAGATTTCTGGTCAGTGGAGCTGAGAGCTATTCAAATCACAACATGGGTGCCTGGGATTCATGAAATCTACTTCAGATTGCCCACTTTACAATGATGTCTAGTACCTCTGAAGAGGTACTGACTGCAAGCTGAGGGTGATTGGGTCAGATGTCTAGCTTAGATGTCTGCTTTTCAGTCATGCAATGCTAGTTTAAATAAAGCCTATGTATAGTTTCATATTTGTGATTTTCTTTTTGAATAAAATATAGAACAAATACATCTTATTTTACTCAATTTATTTACATAACATATTACCATTTCACTTATACTAATGAGGGAATCTAGAAGTAAGATGAAGTGAAATCTAGAATATATGAAGAACTGCACAGAGTAAATTGGCCATTATAATATTTTAAAGTTCTTATAGCTCCCTAAAATGGATGCTGTAAATAAACTGTTTTGGTAAGAAAGAAAGTAAAAAAATGTGCAAAGTCAAACAGAAGTATCGAAGATATAAGTCAGTGAGCTTCCTGGAATAACTCAATGTGACAAATGATTTAGAAGATTTGTTTTTATTTAAAAACATAAGTACTTAGAAAAAACATAAATTTAACTGTCTGGTTTCCCATAAAATACATTCTGAAATGAGTTCATTAATTTTACTGTAATATCTGAAATTATTTGGTTAATTGCAGAGTAGCACTCATTAATTATTTAGTTGCCATGAAACAGACTCCTGAATATAGAGCCCAAGAAAAGTCTGCAGCCTCATTTAAACTCATTAAAATGCTGTGGTGTAGACACACTGGAATAAATCTCTGGAGACAGGGAACAGAGGCAAATGGAACCAAGGAAGTTTTCACCTCTGCTGACGCCAGTTCAGGTCTGTGTCCATTATGTTATTTGGAGCACAATGGGAAAAGTAACAGACAGATGTATTCTTGGCCTTTGTATCTCACAGTTTGTGTCAATGCAAGTATCATAGATTCAAAGGGGAGGATTCTGCTACAGATGAAGGCAAGAAAAAGCAGGAGTCTATATGGTATTTGCATGTGGGTTGGCTATCTGAGCTCTCACTCTAGCCTGTGTATGGCTACCAATTGAGCCTAAAAAATTATTTGAGTCATGCTGAAATACAGTTGGTATTGCATTGCTTTCCCCACAAATAGATACCTAGAGCAGCTTGAGATACCTTAGGGTATCTTGCCTGGCTTTCTCTTTGCACTCCAGGAGGATCCAGAAGGCCTTCTATAGTTCTCATGTCAAGTCTGCTAGTCCCATGTGGTATGGGGCTACTGAGTGGTATCTTAAATGCCTTATGACACACTAAAAAGGAGCACGTTCTCTATATGGATCCAAGAATTTATTACCAGTCCAAGTAAAATAGGATGAAAGCAGGTGCTAGTCCATTTAAATGACACCCATCCACCAATAATACACACTGATTGATTTAAATAATTTATGGAGATGAAGTTAACAATGAAATTAATATATAGGATTTAACCTCTGAGGAGGGGGGATAAGGAAGGTGTCCCAGGTGAGCCCATCACAAGCCGTGGCCTCACTGACAGGTGCTGTCCTAAGTGGTGTGAGTGGTGCTGGTGTGGTGACAACTGGATTCAGACAGTAGTAACTTGACTGCTTTTCAGCTACAAGGAGAAGAATAAGTTCTTGCAGCCTATGAACAGCAAGGAATAATTTCCTGGCTACAGGAACGTGTGTGGCCAACAGAATGAAAACATACCTCATGTGAAAATGGCTCCTCTGTAGATTCATGTATTTAGAAGTCTTTGTTTAAAACTGCTTCATCCACTTCTTCAAATACATGTGATGGTTGACAACTCTCATCCAGCAGTATGACTGCTACCATTACTAATACAAGTAAACCTGATATAGTATAAGCAACATTGGGAATATTTGGCAAATATCTTGAGCAGGCCTTTTTCTTAAACTTCTTCTGTTATTAGTGATTAAATGGAAAAGGAATTTTTACATCAGATCTAAGAATGGAGATCAAATAGTTGGAAATTTATGCCCTATTCAATTTACTGATAATCATTAATCTTCAGTGTAATTTGAAAGCCAGTCCCATTTCGTTATAAAGACAGTCCAAATTCTAGAAGAATTAATGGTCTGAGGAGAAAAATGTGATTCTGTAGAACAGTGTAATTATACAGAGTGTGAAGTTCAAGAGCTCTTAATTCATGAAACCATTGTATTTTACTTCAATACCTTACATGGGTATTTGATACAAACACAATATTCATTTGAAAGGGATGTGTAAGAGGTGTATATGTATTTGCATTATGAAAATTGTGTTATGCATTTAGGGAATACAGTTAACAAAAACATTTTTTTTTCTGCTCTCCCAGACTTAGCAGGGCATGTATTTTTATAGTTTAACAAGCTTTCCTATTAGAGTTTGAAAAATGAATCTAGTTATTGACATACTTGAAGCATATTCAATTAGTCTTGATTTGGTATATTTGATTTAAAGGTTTTTGATTATTTGTTCCATGTTCTAACTTGACAACTTAGAAATGGAATGAAATTAACCTGTCAGGAAGGATTAATGAACTGATTTTGTTCACTAGTTTAGATTATTCACAGAAATTCTACTGCAGCTGATCTTGCCACTGAACCAACATTCATTTCTGAAAATGGATTAAAGGTCGATGTTATGATATCCTATACTTTCATATACTAATTAACATTCATTTAGCAGAGGAATGAAAAGAAAACATGTAAAGCAGTGAGCTGCTCTGTAGTTTAATTAAATCAACATTGTTTTTTGTGTTAAAGACCTAACATATTCATCGATTATTAGTGTGTACATCAAATACTGATAAGTGTAATTGATGAACAAGATAATTAATTTAAAGATAGCCAAGCCTATTTTACATTAAATATCCTGTAAACCTTCTTCTTACATACAGTACTATTGATTGACAAGGTGTGTTTCACTGAGAGGCTTATTGAGTTATTATTAATATGAGAAAGAACATCAATGTGAAAAAGATTATTCTATAGTCTGTTAGTAAGGTATGAATGATTTCTTAATTCTGAATGTTCAAACTATTTCACATTCAGCTCAAGCTGAATTCAGCTGAGGAAATCAGACAAATGGCATCAGTGGAAGAAGCAAGCTTGGATGTACCTGAAAAATAAAATAACTCCGTTCCTCACCATCTCAGATTCCAGCTGAGGGAGAAGCAGGAGGAATACATGCACTGTGCAATTCCTTTTGTTGCAAAACACATTCACTCATATTGCCAAGGTGGAAGAACTTTAAGCTGCAACTTCACCTGCCATAGTTTTCTTCTTTCACATCATACATAAATATGAACTATAATAAACCACAAAATTTTTGTAATAAATTTCATCTTCTGTAAAAAGGTATTATAAATACTTGTATTAAATATCAAAGAGTAAATTCGCTGCATCTTCATAGGAAATTTACAACTCCTAGCCTCTGTATGCAAATACTATGTTCCTGTTCATTTGTCTAAATTCTATCAATTCCATGGAATTTGTTTTGCAGTCTGATTTTGATTGAGGTAACTGACTGGCTTGGCTGAGATGTGCCAGTGACTTGGAAGTGATTAATGTGAAAAAGGTGTTAGAATCTGTTGACCAGAGAGATGTCTGCTTTTGGTGGATGGACATGGTTAATCAGCTGGATATATGCCTTGGCTACTACTATGAGGATCAAAGTCTAGATTCTATTAATGGCCGCATTGATTTAGTTATACTGTGGAGTCAGGCACAACTATGGTGCAGAAAAGCTATGGAAAGATGGTAGAACCAGGGAGAAGAAATTGTTTGGGAAGAAAAACGGCATGATGCAATTGGTGCTAGAAAATGAACTAATGGGGAAGAAAAACGGCGTGGTGCAACTGGTGCTAGAAAACGAATTAATGGGGAGTAACAATTGAAATGTGTGGTCTGGCTGAGAAGCCAACAGGAAGACATTTTATGAAATAAAGGCTATTTGCTGCTGTTTTCCATTACAGGTTTATATTCTACAACTGCTTTTTTTTTTTTTTTAACAGAAATTATTATTTTTGCATTTATTATCCTGACACATCCATTGCTTAATCATGAAAAAGCAGGCAGATTTAACTGACAGTTTATCTAAGTAATGTAGGATTTTTCATAAGACAGCTAACAACCTCACACCAAATGTTAAGTGAAAGAACCATACTGGTGCTAGAGCATGAGAACTGATCTGTAGGTTTACAAAGTACTAAGGAAGAATTTTTTCTGTTCTTTAGAAAACATCATGTGTGCTATGGCTCTTTGCAGATAACACTTTTTGATTTTGCAGTTTCAGTGTAGGAGACCCTCTTCCTTATCCAACTGTTCTGAAAGATATTCTTTTTACTTTTTGTAAACCACTGTGCCTTAAACGGCTGGTGCAAGACCAGTGATTTCATTATTAGGACAACAGTTATAAATTATTAGCAAGCTGTGTGTCAAAAGATTATGTTAACTTTCTTTTAATCTGCATGAGAGTGACTTTCATTTTATGTGCAGCATGGTACATTTTGCATCAGAGTGAGATTTTAGAAAAGATGGTTTGCTAAGTAACTTCACTGTATTGACAAAAGGGCAGGATTAAAGACCATTAAAACAATGGCTCTTCAGCCTATTGCTCCCACCACAATACATTTTATTGTTAATGACAACTCTAGCTCTCTAATGGGGATAATTCTTAGATACAGGGATTTCTCCAGGACACTATATCTTCTGAATTTATCTTCATTGGCAAGATCCTGAAAGTTTTAGAAAGTTATCCTGGTTATTTAACTGAAACACACATTAATGGATATTAGTAATACCAGGAAAGAAACCTTTTACAACTAGCTTAGTACTGCACACTTTGTTTATGAAGACTTCACCTTAAGTCTTTGACTTTCCTCTAGGAAAGTGCAAGTAGAAGGTACAAGAACTTGGTTAGAATTCACCAGCAATTTGCAGGTAAGATTATTTAAGTACATAAATACTTAAATTGTAGTCACCTTAATAATGTTTTAACTTCAGTTACCACAGGTTATTAAACACTGCTGGACAAGGACTAAATTAAGCTCCTTAGAGCCTATCTATTTTGTCACATTATGAGGATTTCAGTTTCTACAGAATGAATAATCCCGATGTGCTACCTTCCTGTGTAATCAGAAATAAATGGTCTGGATTCTCCCTGAATTTCCCAAGTTACTTGTGTTGTCCTGTGGCCAAGTGGCTTCCTCTGTCTTCATGCCCTTTTAAGTGTCTGCTGAATGAACAAAAAATGCAGAACATGGTCTCCATGCACTGATTGCCAAGGATCAAGTTTAGGCAGATGGGGGCAGCAGAGGGAGAACTTCAGTTTAACATTTCCCACTGTAAGCCACTCACGGCTCATCATGTAAAACATAGCTCTACCTCAATATACCTCCAGACACATAGGCTTCATTAATCACTCTGGATCTTACCTGTGTATATTTCTGAACCAGCATCTCCCTTTAGTTCCCTTACTTGCTTGTCCTGTACTACCCTGATAAGCATCATTGCTATTATGTATTCCTATTGTGGTAGTCCAGAAGTGTTCTAAAGGGAGATTTCATGTAAGTATATACATTAACACAACATCATGTTAATGCTCCCTGAAGCAAGACCTAGATAATCCCTTCTTCCATTTACCATCTTACCTTTTCTCATTACAAAATTTATACATCTTGCAGTGTGTCTTAATTGCACTGGCTACTTCCGAACTGGTAGAATAATTTGTGTCTGATAACAAGGCTCCATTAAAAAAGTATGGAAGATTGATTTTGTGCTTATTTTAGTATAGTAGTTTGTTTTTGAGGTATATTGGATTTCTATTTATAGCAAATTAATGGTATCAAGGTGTTTTTATTATGGCTCTAATTAGATGTATAAAGTTAAATACGTCTGAAAATCTTTTCAGAACCAAGGATTTACTCTTTTTTTTAAAAAAATATTTTTTTAAATAATTTTTTTTCCTATGTTGCAAGTTCACTTAGCATCAGAATTATGAAAATGAGGGTTATGCTCATGTACAAGTAGCAATTCCAAGAGCTATTATCCACAGCTTTACTTTCACTGTTTATAATTTGTAAAACAGCAACCAAAAGAGAATCCCAATAGTATACGCTTTTTGTAAAGGGAAATAATCAAAGTGTTTACAGTTTCATAATTTTTCTTCTTTGGGATCTGTAAAATGACTATGCACTTAGAACTTAGATAGATAGATAAAGCTCCTTCATTAAAATTGCAAAGGTTCCTGGGGCCAGGAAAGCAATTTGTGAAGGCACAGAGGTAAACATTTTGCTCAAAGGAAATTAATAAAATGTTCCCCAGTGGTTCTGAAACAGGGTTGCTAAAATATTTTTTTCACTGTGCATGGAATAATGAGGTCACCATAGCAAACAGAGAGTTGCACACTTGAACCACAATGGCACAATGGTTCAATGCTTTCAGCAGTCTCTGGCAGCTTTTTGCACCTCTTCCCAAAGCTAGGATGGCAGAACAATTGTCTTCTGCTCAAGGTCTTTCCCATGAGGGTGCTGCCATAGTTATAGCAGTTGGAATCTGGAGCAATGCTTTATTCCATGGGTATGCACTACCAGAGCCAAATGCATTACTTGCACAAAGGCCACTGTGGGGAAAATCTCTATCAGTCTTCTTGCCACTCCATATATAAGTTTTCTTCCATTTTCCAATTACATACATTTTCAAAATGAAACATATATTCTGCTGAACAGATGGCCTCTGTTTTTTTGCATGCTTTGGAAATACTCACAACAGTGCAACCAAGCAAAATATGGCTACCTCTACAAAATGCAACTGATAAGAAAATTTAGAGAAAAAATGTGGAATAACAGAAAAACATTCAAAAAATGTGACAAATTTCAGGGTAAATGAGCTTCAGTCCTACTGGCTTGCTGTCAATGCTTCCACAACATGAGCTGTGGAATTGAGGCTGCTCAAATATGTTTTTTGTCAGTACAATCAATAGCAAGTGAAGAAACTTAAAAAATGCTGATTTTAAATTGTATGTCTTACCTTCTAATTAAACTATGCCAAAATTGATTTTATTTCTTTTCTTTTTTTTTTTTTTCAAAAGAAAAGATAAAATTTGTATTAGAAGTCTCAAAATTGCATGCATTAATATGTACATGCTATTGCAGAAAAAAAATTATCATAAAAAGTGTGCAGGGTTATTACTCTGAAATTATTAAATTGTAGTTGGCTAATGCTAGCTGTAGAATAGAGAAGGGAAAGAGATGAATGGAAACTGTAATTTGGATGAAGATAATTCTACTTCTTTAAAGAAAAAGTCCTCTTGGACAAGCACGAAGTCCAAGCTATCTTCTTTGCAGTCGTGATTACTGGAATAATTACCAAATCACATTTCTGAATTCCAAAGCAGTAGCAAGTGACTTTTTTTTTTTTTTTTTTTTTTTT
>CM021697.1:20182876-20247609 GCA_011074415.1 Stictonetta naevosa | reverse complement strand
TTTTTTTTTTTTTTTTTTTTTTTTTTTTTTTTTTTTTTTCCTAGAAGTGAGAAAATCATTTGGCTAGAAAATGTTGAAATGTTTACCCAATCATCTCTCTTTTTTTCTTGCCTAGCTACAGGCCAAACCAGTATTAAAAAATAATAATTGAAAACTGTAAAAAATGTGAAGTCTTTTCCTATTCTGCCAAGAGGACACTTAAATGTGAAGAATCTCTGGAGTATGCCCTCCTTCATATAGAATGTTTTATTATTTTCTTGCATCGTTGCTTCAAACAATAACACAGCCTTAACTGTGGTTTCTCTGGGTGTGAGGAGAGATGTTCAATACTACAAATCTATTATAAAGCAGCTGTTACATTTCCATGGAACATGATAACGCAATACATATTCTTAATCAAAATGCTTGGTTAACAAGAAAGGTCAAAGAAGCAATTAGTGGAGGAATACAGTTGTATTGCATGTCACATACTATTTGACTACCATACAAACTGACACCAGGGTGCAGTCTGCTATTGGAATAAAAGAGGTGACTTAGGGCACTATATCAAGCTTGGTTTGACCCTGACAGCTTTTGACCAGCTATTTGTTGTCATATCTTTCTGACTGAACAAGATGACAAATATACACTAGACCTCACTCTCAAATGCTGCATTCTGTGGAGTGAGACAGATTTTGACCTTTAATTGGTAGAGGTCCCTGGGTCTTGTGACTCCACATCTGCTATCTTTATTGTCTTGTAGTGGACAGAAATTCTGTTAACTACAGTAGCAGTATGTGCTCCCAGAATAGGAAAAATGTAGTTGCCGTTAAATGACATCAGAACATGTTATTCCACTAGACAGTCATTTTTTTTTTGTTTTTGTTTTTGTTTATAAATTAAAAAAATGCCTTGACTTTACAGAATAAGAGACATTTTGCTTCGAGTAATAAGCCTCTAATGCTTCACGTTATTCTGTCTTGATGCAGGGACCTAATCTGATAAAACAAAATAAAGGATTTGGGCTGAGTTTGAAAATAGATAAGTAAATAGACAGGAATTTTGTCCTCTTTGTCCAGAACTAGGACATTTGAATAAACATATATTTATGTACTTTTATAAAATAGAGATCTATGAGCAGTTTCACAAGTTAGCCTTTCAAATAGAGGAGGAAGAGATTAATGACTATTTTTTATGACTTTAGTCAAAATGAGAATACTTTTGAATATTTTTTTTTTTTTAATGATGGATCATTTTTTTTTCAGTTAACTTTTGGAGACTTAGGTTGTACAGGTAGAGTCCTTACTATATATGTTTTCATTTACCAGCAAATGTTATTTAAGCCTTGAAAATATTATTTAAGCCTTGAAAATAACATTTTTTTTTTTTAACTTGATTTCTCTCTCTTTTGTGTTTGCTCATTTTCCCATGCATATGAAGTAGGTACCAGTTATTTGTGGACTGCTGTTCTGCCTTTCTGAACACTAACAGTCTGCAAACTACAAGCTGAGAAAAACTGCCTTAGAGGAATTAAGGAGTGTAGAAAGACCCTTCACTGGAGAGCCAACTGGCAGAAAGAAGGTTGAAAATCAGTGAGCAAGACAGCAATAGTTTATAGATTAGCACATAGTATTGGTTACTTAATCCTATGTAGCTTCTCCTTCCTGCCCTTGGACTGCTTTGCGAAGCCTTTCATAGCTAGATGCAGGTCATTTGGTGATCTCAGTACCTCTTGTTTTAGCACTTAAACACATAACAGCTCCAGGAAGGCATGAAGGATGTGATTTCATGGGTCCCTGCTCAAAGGGACAAGATATTTTCAAGGTACTACTCAGCCGCTGTTCAGTGTCAGAGTTTGTGGCCCCTTGCTCATACCACATCCCTCTTTTGTCTGGAAGGGCCCTCATCAGTATGCATTACTTACCTGGTGCCTCTGCTTGCTCTTCCCTGGTCGTGTTGTTTGGAGTTCAGCTTTTATTGATCCTGCTTTTAGCTACCTGCTACCTGCTTCCCTTCCACAGGTGTTCCTTGGGCATCTGCCTTGAGCTAGAAGCTCATATTACACTTACTCCCATGCTTTTTTTTTTTCCCTGAAAATCCCCATCACTGGATTGCTATTTTTCCCTCGTTCTGGGAGCATACCCTAGGATGGTGCTTCTGTCCTACCTATCCCATTTAGATAGGATGACAGGATTACCAGTAAATTAAAATATGCATTACAATATAGGTGGAAGTATATAGACTTATTTGATATGAAAATGTAGTTGCATGATTTAGTTTGTGGCAAATCATTTAAGAACTCATAAAACACTGCTTCCAGCATTAATTGAAATCAAGATAGATTTGAACATCTTCACATTATTTCTTATTTCAAGCTATTTTACAATAAATTGTATAATGATTAATGGCAATGACTTATGATGGGAGAATGTCTAGTGGACACCATGTAGTTAGCACTAAGTATTTTTACTTAGGAAAACTGTAGCTTCACTATGAAGTCTTTAATCACGTAGTTAATTTTAGTAGGCATACACATGAGGACTGTTGTCTAGCTAGGATTTTCAGTGCCAGGCCATTTAACAAAGATTTTAACAGTAGAAGCAAAATAGAAAATGCTTTGACAGCAAACTTTAAGTACCAGACTGAGAGGTATTAGAAAAACTAGCATAAGTTAGGTAATACAAAAAAAAATTGCATAGAAATATACTAGAAATACAGAAAAAAAAACCCAACACCACAACCACCAACAAAACCAAGCAAAAGCTATAACATAGACTGAATGAATACAAGAAAAAAGTAGTCTAGAAAACAAATATTTAGCAGAATGTAGAAACCCAGAATGCAGAAAATAAGGCATTTGTTTGCTGCATGATAAGGACTTGAAACTAGATTTGTGTCATCAGAAATGCCATAATTCAATCTCTTATTCCAAGTGAAAGCTGTGGTAACTGTCTTGATGAAGTGTGTGCTGATGAATACTCTGTAAATAGTAATCATTTGCAATTATTGCTAGCAGTTGGATTTTGTGTCTTTCTGTTTTATGACTGCATTTGGTTCAAGAAAGATGTGAAAGGAATCTTCTACTCCAGCAGTTTGTGTTCTTGCCTGAATTGAAGCTGCATGAAGATAATTAAACTCACCAAACTTCATACAGCAAAACTATGTTGGTTTGGGTGGTATTTTATTTTATTTTATTTTATTATTTTATTTTATTTTATTTTATTTTATTTATTTATTTTAAAATGAATTATCTAAGCAATTAGGCAGTTCTGTCTTCTGAATATACTACCTATCTGTGGTTGGACAATAACAATTTTTGCTCTGAAATATTCAGGGCTTTATTCAATCACCTAAAGATAGGTTTCTATTTAAGATACCCTGAGTTAGCCACATAGTTTTGGTGGGTGCCGTTAAGACCTATGGGTTTCTGCAAGCAAATTTATTTATTTTTTTTAATCTAATTTCACTTTCTGTTAAAATGCACACATCAACACAAAACAACTATAGGAGTAAGGATTTCCTGTGTAGGTGTTTATGGAAGAGTGCAGGTCATGTGGTGAGGCAACCTCAAGTGATGAATCCAAGGTGGGCTCTTGCCACAGCACTTCATCAGAGTCCACTCCCAAATTGCCCAGAAGAAATGGATCACTGACAGCAGACTTACTGAGTAGTTTGATGACCTCTTTCAGAGCCAAACCCTTTCACAAGGCAAGGATATTTCCATGCAGGTGCTCTGTGCAGCTGATTTACGTCAGTGGTCCTGAAAGTCACTGGGACTACAATGCCTGCATAAATAGGTGCTGCTGTGAGGGAGAGGGAATAACATTGTCTCTGTAACAACAAAAAATCTAAAGATGTCACATGTTTTGGTAAGGCAATAGGTATGAGTCCAACACATCTATTTGTTCAAGAAATTATTAGCTCTTATATTCTCATCTACATGGTGCAAACAATGCTACATTCAAAGAGCTGTATTTTTTATGCCTTTGTTGCTTAGATGTTCCTGTCTGCATAAGGTACAAAGCAATGATAAACTGCACTTTTAGGATATGCCATGACAACCCCTTGCCTTTTGGTTGTAATGGAAATTAAAGCACATAGTTATTCACAGCTTTATATTTCCTCCTAGGTCATAGTTGGGTTTCCTACTATCATTATCTTATGGACAGAATTTTAGCAATTACTACAATTTGAGCTCATATAGCAAAGGTCCTAGGCCATTTTTGCCAGCTGCTGTTTAATATTTTAAATGTAAATGTATATTTTGCTGATGTTGTAATATACATCTCATTATAGCAAGTTTACCTAGATATCAGTAATAACCATGTGTTTTAGATATGAAACAACTTCTCTGTCCTTTGCTAACTTTGATAGAAAATCAGATCCCTCCCCATCCCCTTAATCTCCTGTTTTTACCTTTTTGTAAGATGTAATTTCCTGGTCCTGATATATCACGTGCCAGGTCCTACATACTCTGCTCTCTAGACTGATACTCCAACAAAAAAATATGGAATACAAATAATTCTGCCTTGATGATTATCACGAGCAGATGGTTTTATGACTTAATCTTCCAAAATGTATTTGAAAATATATTTTTTTCTGAGACACCACTGTTAACTCTTCTCTCTCCCTTTAGGTTCTTAGCATTATTCTGTTTTATTTAGCCCATGAAAATGGGTTGCAATAAGAAACTGCCCTTTGACTTAAGGATTTGCTTCTGCTGCTTATTCCACTGTATCTCACATTTTACTTATATTCAGCAGAAATCAGTTTAAGCAGTCCCAAATGGTTTTGATTTAAGATCAGCACTCAGAATAGTAGTGCAGAAACAAATTAGAATATATGTTTCCAAACCAGTTTAATGTCTTTTCTCTCTGCTGCAAGGCAAGAAATGTGGCTTCTTGGCATTCCTCTCCCGACCAGCATTTTATGATAGTGCAAGAACTGAGCAGAAATGTTGCAATGCTGCCTGTAGTCAACATATGTAAGATCAGATTCAGCTAGTCAGGTTTAGATACTGAAGCAAGACACCCCTTTTGGCTGTGACTGTTTTTCAAAGAATATGTAGTTTCATATTTATCTTGGTTTTCTTTCTCGTCATGCTCCCACACCAGCTTCTTCTGTTTCCCACTTGCTCAAATGTTTCCAAAGCATGAAAACACTGCACTTTGCTCCAAGAAGAGTGACATTACTTCCCATGATATTATTTCAAAAGAAACTTTACAGTGATTGAAATATTTGGAATGTCCTCGGTAATACTGTCAGTTTTCAGCATAGGATTTCACAAACACAGGGCCCAGACCAGAGGGAGGGCTGCCCTCAGTTCCCAGACCACCCCCAGCACCGAGCCCCTGGGAAACCCTGTGGAAGGCTGCCTGGGCATGTGAAGGATGCAAACTGCTCTTTAAACACTATGCGCAATCACACATACATGTATGATTTATTCAGGATTCAGAGCCTCTTAGGCAGAACTGATGTGGCAAATAAAGAGTAAGACAGGAAAAGCAGATGCTTTACTTGCTCTTTAATACTACTCTCAATCTCTAGCTAATCAAAATCTCTCAATAAACAAGACCAATTTGGTGCATACATCTGTTCCATATCCAGTCTATATTGTCAGTGGCGTCTCGCTGAATTCTTTGAGGCTCAGTGCTTTCACCACCTGCAAGATCAGATCATTGACTGTAACCAGTTGGTGGCATTGTAGCATTACAGCAGCTTTATAAAGTTGCCATAATTTCACTCAGGGTAATCCAGAAAGCTATGAAAAGCAGGGTCTACATTTTGAAAGGGAAACACTGGAAAATTTGCATGCTGAAATCAGCTCTATCCAGAGCTGAAAGAGGATGCACGAGCAGATAATTCCTTTAAAGACAAAATAAATAAATAAATAAATAAATGCTATATTTAAAGAATAGTCAGTGCGTAGGAACATCAAAGCAAGCAGTGATGACCCTGTGTTTACAATACATGCACAATAACATCTAAGCTGTTCATGGAGATCTTCAGTAATTAGGAGTATTTATGAGCTACTGGTTGTAAAATAAATTTAGGAAATAGGGAAAGAGAGGAATTACACTGCAAATATCTAAAAGTGCCTTAAATCTGAAAATGTCAAATTAGAAAAATAATATTATTTTATTTGCCTATACAACATTTTTTTTTTTTTTTAATATTTTTAACAAGGAAATCCATGATTGGATTGGGGCACGGAAGCATGAAGTGGAAACATTAATTCTAACCCTCACTCTAACGTGTTATTTCACTGTCATTTCCTATAAGTTATTAACCTTCTCTGTCTCATTCTCCTCAGTTCTGAAGAAAAGGAGATAATACTGTAATGCTTTCAACACTGAAAGGACTAATTAGCTAATATCTGTAAAATGTGTTGAAAAATGCTGTGTGCTAACAACATTTTAGCATGTTGTTCACAAATTAAGGTTACAGGGGAACCACTGTTAACCCCTTCTCCAAACCAACTATGCTTTCTAATTGCTTGGTACTTGTATGTGGTTAGCATTATGCTTGCGCTGGCTGCATTTGCACATTTACACTTGTACCCAGAGGCCAGTGTTCAGACTGACTTAGACCCATTGCTTGACTCTAATTTACTCTCAGAAGAATATTCTCACCTCCAGCATTTTTTTTATTTTTACTTTCATCCTGATTAGACGTGAAAACATACTGTGAATCTGTGAATCTCAAAAACCCATGTGCAATGATGAGATAGCTTTTTTTTTTTTTTTTTTTTTTTTTTTATTATTAAGTCTGAGAGTGCACAAGGGTCTAAATCAAGCCAAGAAACACCACAAACTACTCATGTGGAATGGCATCTTTCCTAAGACAGTTTTCTCTTAATGTTTCTAAACAATAATGAAACCTTAGCCTTAGCCTCTATGTCATGGCTGCGAACTCATAGAGGTTTTGTGAATGGTGGAATTTTGCACAGTGGCTTGATAAGAGAAAAAACTTTCTCCAGTTCAGCTATACTCTTATCTGTCCTCTGATCAGCTGCCTGCATCACTTGCCTCTTTCATGGCAGTCGAACAGCTAATCAAGGATGTTCAAAATCAGCTAGTACACTGGAGAAAAAGGTAGGAGGAAAGTTTTACAAAGAGAAAAAGCCACAGCAGTTTTGAACATCTTAGCCCACACTTACTGTTATTTTCAATGGGTTTTGGGGATGGCTCTTTCATTCCATTCCTCTCTTTATGAAGTGCTAATGGGAAGATGGGGAAACCTCTGTTGCCAGCCTCTGACCACTGGGAAAAGACCACTATGGAGGAGTGGGATAGATCTGAGAAAAGGGAGTCACCGAGAGGGAGGCTGAAGGGATGGGACTGATTTTGAGCTTTTGACCTGCTATGGTGTCAAGGACACAGACCTCCTCTCTCAAGAAGTCTGTGAGAGTGGAAAATAAAAGTTTTACTTGCTCACATGAGTACAGACAGGGTGGACAGGAGTAAAAGGAAAAATGAGAAATGTAAAGTTTTATGAAGTTGGATGACCTTGTAATTGAAACTAATGGTTCTGGAAGGAACCTCCTCCTCATTATCACCCCTTTTACTTCCACTCAGGAGCTTAATGCAGTTGTTGGGTGTACATTTACTGTAGTTAGCTTAAATTTACTCACAACTGAACAACTTATCTCAAGTAAAATTAGTCTGAGTGAAAACAGCATCAGTGTAAAATACTACCTGCCTTCATAGTGGGACTACAGCCACTAGTGTATGAAGCCTCTGGGACCTGTCAGGTATATCCCATGGCTATTCTCAGATGCCATACATCGAGTTACTCTAAAGATTATTTCCCTGTGCCCCATGGCTCTGATATGTGCATCCCACCTGAATTTGCATGGTGAACATAGGGGCTGACTGAAAAAAGATCAGGCAGAAGTAACTTCTTAAAGATCTGACATCTCAGTCTTTCAGTTCTAGCCTATACCCTCTGTGGAGAGAAAGCTTGTGTTAAAAGTTTTATCTCACCAGGCTGAGGAATTTACGATGTGGAAGAAACTTGAAGCAGGGACAATTATAACTCAAGAAGTGAAGGCAGTCCACAGAAAAGATGATTTTGGCAAGAATCACATTATAGGGAATTGTGACAGACCTGGCTAAAAAACAGGGTAGATTTGGCCCTACGTTCTTGCTTTAACTGGAATACAGCAAAATTTCCTTCATAAATTGTCCTAAAATTGATTAAAAAAATTAATCTTTCCATCACTTGAGCAAAAGAAGGAGTTAGCATATGGCCTGAGTTTTACCATTGATTTCAGCAGCAGTCCATTGAGCCTATATTATATCTGGAGCTGAAAGCTCACCACTTGTTCAGCTTTTCATCTCTTGTGTCAGTGCAGGATGGTGCACTGTGAAGTGAAGGCATAGATGGGGACCCAGGTGTTGCTTCTGACTAAAAGCCTCTCTGCTGGAACTTCCTGACTCATTTCCCTGATTACAAGACAGCAGGTGTCAAACACAGTCGAAAAAGAACAAAGGACATTATCTATCCATACATAATCAAAGGCAGAAATGCACTCAAGCCTGGCTGGCCGAACCAGAAGGCCGTTAGGGTGATAGTGTTTTAATTTATTTTAACTGTGTAGGAAGAAATTTAAGATGATTGCTGAGAACAATACACATTAAATTATGGAATTATTATTTTTGTTTGCTTTTTTTTTTTTTTTTAAGAAAAAGATTATATTTAAATTTCCTTACAGTTACTTTATTTTTGTAAGTACTTTCTGTGAATATTGTACATGGCATATTTAAAATATACAAGGTAACCTGATAAATCTGAAATCTTATATCATCTTAGCATTAGTTTAAATGTCATTGAAGGAACAGGTTTTCAACTCCATCATCATCTTCAATGGTTACATTATTGGATTTTTCTTAGCAGGTTAAATTTTTCTATTACATGAATCCTATCTATTCATCAAGTAAAAATGTGGCTCACATATCTTATGGTTCACCTTGCTACTATACGTTCTGCATGAATTCAGTCACCTGTTCAGTTCTGCAAAGATTTTCAGTATAAAGGATTAGGAAAAGAGATGTAATCTGTTTATAAAAGGCACTTGGAAACATTCCAATAAAAACGACTGTTTTGTTAGTAGCTTAACCATACAGTAATTGTAGTGGAATATCAGTGATTTTCATACCTTGCTAGGAAAATTTACATAAATTATCTTACAACAAAAAAAGGACCATGGCTGCCCTAGAAATATCCTGGAACATATATAGTTGTAGTGTGTTCATATTATTTTCTTGTATCAGTGCCATTAAAAGAATTAAGAACACTGCATGTTGCAGTGTTTGCCATCTTCCAGTAAATAAATCAGAACCCTTATATTATAGAATGCTTCTATAATTCTAAGTAAAAATAAAAGATCTGCTAAACATGATGGGTTTAGTGGGGGAGCAAGGCAAAATATTGGAACAATAAGGCTATCTAAATATCATGAACTCACGACTCAAAGACACAGCCATAAATGAGGTTTGAAATGCTTTGAAAATGACCATTAATTATAAATAAAACTGCTTAACCTTCAGATACATTAATTCACTAGGTTTGTAATCATTCCATAAAGACTTATATTCTCATTCATGTGCTTTACTGAAATAGTTTTTATCTCTATGAAACCCTCTCTGAGTATTTAGTTTCTTCATGCTTTTTACTATGCTAAGATTTTAGCACCTGTAAAATCTAACATCCTGGTTCAAACTTCAGTGGACAATCTGGAAGGACTTTGAATCAAATTCCAATGCTCATGACTCATGAAAATACTTCGTGTGTGTCCTTAAAACTTGCTTACATCAAGTTCCAGTAATTTATATGGAACTAAAACACTTGCTGAGTTTATTTTCCAAAATTATGCGTTAAGTCACAATTATCCCAGTGATATTTTGCAGCATCCTCAATGAGAACTTTGCAGTAAGATTCTGCTACCATCAGTGAACATGCAAATCCTGAAGCCTCCAAAGAGTTGGTATAGATTTCATTTCACCAGTCTTCTAAGTTCAGTAAACAGTTGTGTTCATGATACATCAGAAATATTTTTGGTTGTACCTCACTGTCACTTATAGAGATAACTAGGAGGAAAAAGATAGCCCCAAAGAATCAACTTTATTTGTAATAGAGAATGTTATGCTTAAGAATGATTTATTTATTTTTTTATTTTAAGATGAGAACAGTTTTTTTTTTTTTTTTAATTTTTTTTTTTAGCAAATTTGAACAAGCTGGGCTATTTCTGGATATGGAACATATAAAAACATCACTGGATTTCTAGAATTTGTGCCTGAAGTAGAAACGAGTAATGTGAACCACAGAGCTTTATTTTTGTGTAAATGAATATCTCTAGTAGTAAAATTTCTGTTTTCATGTTTTTTTGGTCTCTTTTAATAAACTTATAATTTAGGATCCTTGATCCAGTGCAAAAAACACTTTTAAATGGGAATGCACATTCCTTTTTGAGTTTGCCAAGATACTGAGCAGAAAGTGGGCATAGAACTAAGAGCAACAGATTGCTCTAATGATTGAATGCTACTGTTATCCATATTACATTAATTAAATAAAACCTTAATAACCTACATGTCAAAATAGCAGCACAGATTGCCTAGAGAAAGAAGGTGAAAGCTGTTCCCTGGAGCATGGATAAGAAAAGCAAAGCTAAGTGTTATACTTCTATTCAGAATGGAAAAGCTGTATGAAGCTGCATTGGAGAAAATGGTTGAGTTGCTTCTCACTTGGAATAAAATTAATTCCTGTGATATTTTGGCTGAAGGCAAATGTGGCCACAGTTATTAGAAAGAAAACCCAAACCTCAACAGATTCCCAAAATATAGTTCTACAAGAACAGCGTGAGTCCAGTAAGGAGATAAACAACATGCATTAATCTATACCAAGATAAAGCTTATAACTAAATTTTCCCACTAGGGTGCCTGTGGTTGGGCAGCTGAAAACATATTTAAGTTAATCTCTAAGGCCACAGTTCAGGAAAGCTCTTCAGCACACACTGAATCAACATCTATTCAGGAAGACCCTTTGCACAAGACTAAATTTAAGCATGCATTTAAATCCTATTGATTTCAATGGGATTTAAACACAGACATATTAAATATCTGTTTAAACATTCTCTGAAATAGGGACATTTTCCCTATCAAGGACTGAAGTTCAAAACTATTAGTTTTTCATGTTCTTTTAATTTGTTTAAATTCCAAAGATAAACAAGGAATTTTCCTTTTGTGGAGCATTTTATGATCACATTATATCATAGTATATTCCAATAAATAACAGTTTAACTATTTTCCATTCAGCAGTTAAAACACTTGGTGTGTGAAGCTGAGCAGGACCCTGGAAAGTCATTGTGGAAATGTGGTTGCCAGCCACATGATTGACGTTTTCCAGTGTGTTCCCGTTCTCAGATCTGCATTTCTGTAAAGGAAAATATCTATGTTATAAAACTTTGTGTGTTTCACCTCGGTCACCTTCAGTTGTTGAAAGCTGAATGAAAAGGCTTAACAGGTTCCCCTATGCTCCTTTTGTAATAAATGGAGAGACATGGGTATCCTTAGAGGGTAATTCACCTGATTTGTCTTAGATTAATGTTGCAGATGTAATAAATGGCACTTTAGAGGTGGGGGCATTTAGCTGTTTTTCTCTGCAAACTGTAGGGGAATGTAATGAGTTGCATTTAGACATCTACTCCTTAGATGTCGAAACAGGGTTAGACAACTTGATGTGCTTATATGTACATTCACACAATAATGTACATTTGAAGGGAGGATGCAAAGAAGATGGAGCCATTTTTTATTTTATTTTATTTTTTTTTTCCAGTGGTGCCCAGTGCCAGGGAGAGGCAGTGGGTACTAAATGAAACACGAGATTCTGTCTGAACATCACGAAGCATTTCTGTGCTGTGTGGGTGACTGAGCACAGGAACAGATTACCCAGAGAGGTTGTGGAGTCTCCTTCTTGGAGATGTTCCAAAGCCACCTGGACGTGGTCCTGGGCAATCTTCTTTGGGTGCCCCTGCTTGAGCAGGTGGGTTGGATCAGATGGTCTCCAGAGGTCCCTTCAAACCCTAACCAATCTGTGATTCTGTGATGTAAGATGGTCATTAGCTTTATAAAGTCAAAGTAAGAAAAAAAAAGATTGATTAAATATATACGTGAAACATCTGTCCTCTTTAATTTGCTAGACATTTTTTGAATGTTGCATGATGATAAAATTTCAAATGTAATTTCTGTAAACCAACTGCATTCATTAAAGATGTGTAGAGAAACATTTTTTTTTTCTGGTCAGCTATAAAATTTCTGGTGAAATGTCAATATATATATTTTTTTCCCTGAAAGGCGATAGACATAGAAAACTGGGCACAGATCTGAGCAGGTTCCACCCATTTTGCTGTCTACTCACTGAACCTGTTGGTGCTCAGGTGCTGCAAATTACTCACTCCTAAATATTGTAGGGAAAAGGGAATGGTGACTGTGTGACTAAGCTGAACAGGTAGATGTGCACTTCTAGCCATTCATAATTTTTCACCTGCTAGTGTTACATTAATCTTTCCTTTCTAGGCTTTTCCCAATGTTGTTCAAGATCAGAGCACAGTGTATTTGTAGTATATTCCCTTGTACATTATAATGATATGACAATTTTTGTACGCACCTTGCAGTCTAAAGCTGATAAACATATTTACTTTCCCTAAAGGAATCAATTAATCACAGGAGTCAGAGATCAGTGAATCTGTTTTCCTCACTCTTGCAAGCACGCAATATATTCATTCATAACTAATCCCATAAAAAATTTTAGCCAGAAGCCCAAGAAGTAGGTAAACGTTGACACATTTGGCAGACAGCAGAACAGTTTGGACTCTTAATGTGGATATTCTTTCAATTAAGCACTGTCATTTTCTTAGGGGAATTAACTTTAATAAAAGTAAGTGGTGAGAAATATAAAGCTTGCTAAAGTCAAGTTGTGGCTAATCAAACTATATTTAAAAATAAGCCATTTCAATGTTGCTTTTCCAGTATATATATTTAATCTTTATTTTCTGCATTGAGTTTGATGCATTCCTTAAAACAGTGTGCTCCTTTATATCTTTTTTATCCCTGTCTATGTAAATATTAAATGAAGTCATAATCCCTTTGATTTTAAGAACAAATACGTTGGTTTACTTGAGCAATGCACAATGCTGTCTTGCTTTTTTGGTGATGCAAAGCCACCTGGCCATTTCTGGCAAAGTATTGCATTCTCCTCTAAGAGTTAAAATGGATTTTCCATTTTAAGTAGCTTATGTTCTACAGGAATAAGTTAGAAGTACGGAGCATACAGGAATATGTGATACCAAGACTTCTGATAAACAATACATACTTATTGTAATGAAAAGAGAGCAAAATGTAAACAAAGAGAGAAAAGAAATAAACATGCATTTGCCAGCAGTACATGGAAAGAATGAGTAGCTAAGATTAGCAATGGGAGATATTGTTCCTTTGTGCATACACGTATGATGCACATATAAGGTCATGGTAAAATGTGAGCAGTTTTATGAGCAGAAATAAAAGATGTCTCAAATCAGTGTTTTAATGAAGCTGCTGAATTTGGCTGAAATTAGATAATGTTTTGTTACTCTCAGAACACTGTGCTGGTGGTCTCTGTAATACTCTTCTCACATGAATTGCCTCCTGCAGTGATCTTGCCTTCACAGATTTTTTTTTTGTTGTTTGTTTGTTTGTTTTCCAAGATTATGATCACATTTTGTCTGTAAATCCCTAACTTTTTTGTGTCAGACACACTACTGAAAGTTCTCATCACAGACCAGTCAGTGCACTCCAGATGCTTTATGCTTTGCTGGCTAGTGAAATTGTCCCTCCTACTTTGGTCCCAAGACAGGCAATTTTGAAGCTAAGTTGTCATTAAGAAGTAAGCCCATTTTTTTTTTTTTTTTTTCTTTTCATATTGAATTTGATATATTGGCAGGACCAGATATTTTTTGCAGCATCTGTTCTATTGATATTGCATCAATTACAATACCAACTTTTCTAGACAGCAGCTTGAGAATTCCTTTGATTGCAGGTAGGTATAACAGGAAAAAAGCAAGATACAGCAGGTCTCACTGGAAAGGGAAACTGATATGTTTTCCCACATATCTCTATATATGAATTTTTAAAGGCTTGATTCTGACATGTCAAATCCTGGATTTTCTTGCAGCAAGGCAATTTTGAAATTCTGAAGCTTTATGTAATTCAAATAAATACTCCTGAGAAGCAGGCAAGCTACGAGATATTGCTCACAGGTGTGTGTGTCTGGCTTTCCCTTCCCCTGCTGTGTTGGAATCCTACCACCCAGAGCTAGGAGCTGGGATGGGATGAATGTTTCCCATCCAGGCCTGGCAAATATTGGGCTGATGCTGTGGCAGTTCCAGCATGCCGTTAACACAAAGGCTGATGTCTAACAAGCCAAGAGAGCTGACCCAGGGTTATGTGTAAAACCAGGCATTTTTATATCTTATGGAAAGTATGAAAGAGTGGAGAAATATGTGAGACGTGACTAAAAAGGCTACAGTTGAGGAGGGGGATGGACTTCCTGGTATGGAATAACTTCTGACTAGGAACAGAACCTATTGGAAGTGTTATTCTGTGGGCACTTTGAACAGCGATGCATCTTTGAGGCATAACATCAAACATGCTTGCATTCTTATTTTTTGTTGACTGTTGACACACACTTAGCAGTACGTTGCCAGAACAAGCCTGTATCAACTACACAATAAGATGCTGCCATCTCCTAGGTAAGTCTGTACAGATATCATCATAAATGATCAGAAAATATTTCTGTGTGGATAATCTCCTTTTAGTTAAAACACTTTAGTAAGGTGTCCAAGATAACTCTTTAATTGACCTATATTTTTTCCTCACATGACCAAACAGAAATTCTTTATGGCAGATCTTGGCTGGAAAACCTCCAAGGACAATGGTACAATTCTTACAGCCTCTAGATTCTTTTGTGTCTGCTTCTACAGCTTCTTCTATGAAAAATTTCAAGAATTTTAACTTAGAAATATCTTCTATGCTCCCTTTAAAATGCCTCTGACAATTCACAAACTTCACAAACAAGTAACTTTCATGGATCACTGACCTAAAGGGGGAAAAGACTAGACTTCATCAGTGAGGTAATGACAACTGAAGTTGTACCACAGACAACAAACTGTAGAGCCAATGACATCTCCCCTTCCCTCCAGACACATATAGCTATGGATATCAAAGTTAAAAAGAACTGGGAAGGAGTCTTTATTCTGGATTTTTTCAGGGAGCCTTGGTAACCTTCACATTTCACCTATAAAATGAATAACAAATATTAACTTCTCCAAAATTTAAATTTTTGATGGAACTTGCGAGATAAGTATGAACATGTTTCAGCAGTTTAATAGTTATCAGGTATTCTAACCACAAATAATCAGATGGTTTATTTAGTTTCAAAAATAGGCACATATAGAATACAGAGAAATGTTTTCAAGTTTGGCCATCTGATATATGTTGTTGTGCTCGGTTAGTGCAGGTAGTTCTAGTATCCCTTCTGAGAAGAAAGTATTGGCATTGCATTTGAAATAGAGTCTAGCCTAAGCTAACTGATAGTAGGTCTGCAGTGCCTTTTTATTCAAGGAACCTGGAAAATATAATCTTAAATGGAAGAACCAATAATGTTGTGTAGAGGCATTCTAAGTAGGCTTAAGCTGCCGATTACTGTGGATGCTGATTTTGCAGTGCTGCCAGAATTTTATGTTAATGTTATTGAACAAAAGGCTAAAGTATTTTTTAATTTAAAACTACTGAAGTATAAAATTGAACTATTAGACTTTCCATGGGTTTAAGTGGACAAAGAGAATATTATGTCAAAGGCTCAATTCAGTCACCTTCAAGCCATTACACCTTTTGAAATTTGAAGCAGTAAGTTGCTGTGGTCTATTATTTTAGGCTGAAGTTTTTCTCTCATGGTTTCTACTACAACCCTTAAATAAACTTTATTCTTCACTGCATTCAATGCCAAATATTAGCACAGAAAACTTCAAATGAGTCCATTCCCTCCTGTGTGTCACTCAACCTGCTCAAATAACGTATTTTAGGGTAGCCTAATTGCACAGAGATAGAGAACTTGGCCACTAAATTTAACCTTGCATAACCTTGTAATTCTTCACACCTCAGCAAGCATAGGATTACAGCACAGTGTGGAGCAGTTTGCTAACACCCTGTCCTCTTTCTTCTGCTCAGGGCAGAACTGAAGCTGCACTACTTGGGCATTTCACATGCATGCATTGCTTCTGTTCTCTGTTTATTGTTTAAAAAATAGAGAAACTACAAAGAAGTGCATTGCAGTTCTAAAGTTTGCCAGTGACTTTATCCCACCCTGTGAGCCTGGTTATGGAGTGTGTGTGGTGGCTTATTGACCTAATTGTGCTACAGCTGGAACAGTGTAAGTGGCAGAGAATTTAGCTGTGACTTGAGGATTGGTGCTGTTCACTTGACCATGTGATATACTTTGCAATATGAGCTAAGTCCGGATCTTTTCAGAGCTTGAGTACTGCCCTATATCCCCAGAGAACAGGGCAGGATATTGAGGAGCCTTCAACAATGAAATCCAAAGCACAGGAGATCTAAGTCCTACAGTGGACTGAACAACAGTAGCAAACATGGATCTCTCCTTATGAATTTAGACAAGTGTGTGTATGAAGTTTTAAGGAGCTATGGCACGCTTGTGGGAGAAATCTGTGCCTCATTACATGCATCTCCAGGAATCACCCTTCCCCTTCTGGCAGAACTCAGCCATCAGGTACATCAAGTGATTTTTCTGGTCTTTACATGTGTCAGAATTTAGAGACAGTAGCCGCAACAGGAAAGATAGATACACACATAAATTTTTAAGAGCCTATCTCATTTGCTGCTGCACAGTAAGTTTAAAAAGAGACCTAGATGAATTGCAATGTAGTCACTTGTGAAGATGGGACAGTGGACTGGATCAATGCTTTAATCAAAATGTTTGAGGCTTTTTTTTTGCATTCCAATGGAGGAAAAATGCTTTTGAGCACCAGGTCTTCAACACTTGCAACCAAATAGCAGATGAAATATTTGATTCATTTGCAGCAGACCTTTGATTACTTTCCAGAAAATGCTTGACTGTTTTTTTTGATGAGATCACTGCTAAAGTTGTTGAGAACAAATTGTGGTATAGGCTGAATGTTGTTGAGAACAAATTGTGGTATAGGCTGAATGTTATTCCTACTGCTGTTTTATATATTTTCTCCTCTTAAGGAAGAGTAGACTAGAAATCTTTTCCTCTTCTCCTGGAGATGTAAGCTGTTAATGTTTGAATTATGCGAAGTGTGGTGTAGGAGACAAAATCTACAGGGTACTAACTGGCACAAGGTGGCAATTCATACAACAAATGGATAATCTGGGTAATTTGTGTGTTCTCTAGAGAAATGCCAGACTTATGGAGACTGGGGCCACTGAATCCAGTACTCCATGTTGATAGAAATTGTTTTTCCATTTTCAGAAAAGACTGGCATTCTACGTATTGCTAATATCAGCAAGAATTAGGTGAAGATGCTGAGTGCTTCATCTGACCAAGACTATAAATATTGCATCTTGTCTCCCTGTGTGAATCCTACTTTGGGTGGTATGATCTTCATAAAAAAGGTGCAGTCTCATTCCTTTAGCTGCATGAGCCTGTGCATGACTTGCATATGATTAATTTAGGAAAAGGAAGTGGGATAAAGGAAAAGTAGGGCCGCAGAACGTTTGTAGTAGATGTAAACTCTAATGATTGCACAAATATTCCAGTTGATAAGAGATCATATAATATGACAAAATTAAACTAAGCTGGATAGCAAGTGTATTTAAAGAGGCACCTTCTTTGTTTAGAATTTCAAGCAGGAAGCTACATGTGGGTCAGGCAAAAATCAGCTATAACCATGTGTCATATCTTTCAATGACATTTCTCCATTTCTCTGTGAGAGGATAGATTTTTTTTTAAATTATTTTTTATTTTTTTTTAAGAATATATTTGAAATACAGACATGTTTTTGTAAGATAATAATTTTCTAACTGAGTTTCTTCCCACATGGTTCCTGAGGCAGAGTTCTGGGAAAGTTAGGCTGCACCTTTCTGATTCCTGGCTTTGTTTCTCTCCCAGCAGAGAAATGTTCAACAAGAAGGAGCAAAATGCAGTTCTGCTTGATTGTAGGTGAACATGCAAAATACCACAGACATGACATGACATACTGCTACCTAAGGACTCTTCTCTCCTATGTCTCTGTAGTTTTCAATTGATGGATCTTCCCTCCCCCTCCTTTTCTTGGGCACACTAGCTGGTAGGAATTTTTTCCATTTAGTGCATCATGTAAAGACATATCAGAGTTTACAGCAGCAAAATCTCTATTGGAACCATACACATAGGCACAAGATTCAGTGAAGCTGCACCATGTGGAAGAAGTTGAATAGAGGGATTAAAAAGCCTAATGTTACTTCTCCAAATAGTAGCAGATGGCAGGGACTAGCAGGTCAAATTAGTTTCCTGTTGGTGGTGAAAAAAAATCAATGATTCAGAGTCTTTTTACCTTCTCATTTCAATTATGTTTTCCAGTTCCCAGTACACACAACTTGTTGGCCCACCTTGTTTTCAGGAGTCTCAGTAGTTATGTTGAAGCATCTAAGTCCCAGGAATGAGGGTAGAGACACTAACCATGACTATCTGAACAGCCAAAATTGTTCTCGAAATGAACTCATCTTGCCACTACATGTAAAAATCTTAAACCTTTCTCAAAAAAATGAGTTCTGTAGTGGAGTTTTAATCTTCCAGGAATATCAGGCCCAGGTTCAGATCAGAGTGCTGTCATACATCTTTCTGTTTCATGGATAAAATAACTAGCTAAGTACTCAGTACCCTAAACATGTGAAAGTCAGAAACAGGAACCAAAACCCTGTGAAAAAAAAATATTTCCTTCAACTCCTTATATTCCTTTGTTCGTGTATTTAAAATACAAACCCATTAAATATCAAAAAAAATAATTATGCCCCAATTTTTTCCTGAGTTATGCTATTTCTAAACAATTTGTCTTTTCCTTTCTTCATAGAGTTTTGCAGTTGTTGTCTTCACCTAGCTCTTCAAAGCTGACCTCATAATGGAGGTTAAAGAAAAGAAGAAACAATTTCTGTTTTCTCCATGAAAAAGTGTATCTGTGGGAGGAAAGCTGCACATTGCTGCTGAGGGAAGGAGCATGCTGCAGAATGAAACGAGGCTGTTGCAGGAAGGAGCCAGCAATAGTAATGGAATTCTGAGTGTCTGGAAGGAATAGGAATGAAACAAAGGTATAAAAAACTAAGTGGTACTAGGAGAAAGCTAAGAATATGACTGCAACTTTGAGTATTTGATTAATAGCTGGTGTTCACAATGGAGAACAGTCCTGTACGCAGGACCACCCCTGGAAGTGTTCATCTGGGTTGGATGGGGCTTTGAGCAAGCTGGTCTAGTGGGAGGTGTCCCTGCCCATGGCAGGGGGATAGGAACTGGATAATCTTTAAGTCCCTCCCAACCCAAACCATTCTATGATTTTATGACAAAATATGACATAAAGAAAAAAGCTTTTCTGGCAGTAATGAAGGGTGGATAGATCTTGCTCAGTAAAGGTGAAGAATAGAGTCAAGGTTGCTAATTAAACATCAACATTCAGGTGATACCTCCTGGGTGAGATATCAAGGCTTTCATTAGAGTTAATAAGAACAACTCAGTATAATCCAGGGAACCTCAAGAGCAATACAACTGACCAGCTGATGAGACAATTTCTGTTTTAGAGTGAGCTGAGAGCATAGACTCAATCTCAGTTAACTAAAATGAATCTCATTCTGGATGCTCAGCCCAAACTATGGTCTGACCTCTCTTTGCTATCAATGGGGAGTGATCAGTCTTGTAGAAGGATGTTCTCATTCCCAAAATAGGCTGTTGATCCCTATTTTAGGCTATCTGTCTCAGACCAAAGACTTGATCTTGCTGGTCACCCACTGGTATTCAGATGCTTGAGATGCCTAACGGTTTCTTATGTGGTATCCAGACACTGCACCAGAAGGGCATGGGTATTCTGTTGCTACTGTGTCATATCTGCCAGACACAAGCATTTCAAACAGGACTGACTACCTATGTGTAGAAAACTGAACTGAGAACAAAGGTTTATATTAAACTATTAATTAAAAAGACTTTCATCCTAACTCTTCACAATTTGTTTCATGACATAGTTGCTGGAATGGTATAACTCTGAAGGCTATTTTTCTGTTTCCTGATAAAAATGTGACAGACTGACTGTTTATTATAGCTCTGTACATCAAATAAGAAAAAAAAAAAGCCACATAATAACTATTCTATGGATCACCCATCCAGAAGATGGTTTATAACAAGTGGTGTGGTAGTAGACACAAATTTTACATAACTAGAAGTGGTTACTGATCTCAACTTTATGATAGAGTCAAGTAAATGTAGTCAATAGGGTAAAAAACAACATTGCTGCTTGCAAAAGTGTCTTAAGACTCAATATAATATTTCATCAAAGGCTGCAATATGCTTTGAAATTTTATTTATTTATTTTAACATACTAGCTGATATTGTTATAAAAAAAATACATAGATGCAGAGTGGTTATAGGACAATACCGTAATGTACTTAGAGTGCATTTTGTGTAGATGGCATGTTTGAGTATTCAGCTAAGGATTACCCCTTGAGAATTTGTGTGCATCCTTGTTCTAGAATATTTCTTGATTTTAATATTGAAAATTACTGAAAAGGTTTTGTTTCTGCGTGCTAGGAAAATATATGGAACAAAAAATATGAAAATAACATGAAAGTGGGCATCTTATTTTAATTAGAAAGTAATTGCATGGCAACATTAAAGTGACCGGCTCTGTCATGAAACTGAAAATCTGGGATCAGTACTGGGCATATAATTTATACAGGCAATTGTAGATTATTTGTTCTAACATTAGTTGCTTGGGGAGAAAGTCCCTATTTTAATGGAAAGGACAAATATCACAATCTTAGTATTGTTAGTGTTGAAAGTCTTGACACTGGCAATGGATCATGTTTGTAATGACATTCTTCAGACAAGGTGGAATTCAGAGCAGAAGCTCTCATCAGAGAAGTAAAAAACCTACTTGCATCACACAGAAAATATAAATTTCCTTAATAAGCTAGTTAGCTTCAGGCCAAGGAAGGCTTAAGAACATTACTCTGTCTGCTATTCTATATTAGTATTTTATCATATTATTGTGTTTGTGACATAACTAATTCATTTGGCAGAGATATAACACTATTATTCTTCACCAGATATTTCAGAAAGTAAAAATAAAGGCATGTGGGAAATTTCATGAGACATTTTCAAATAAATCTATAGCCACTATAGGTATAATAAAGAGCGGGGTGACAGAGAGGTAAGCAAATTAAGTTACACACTGTTAGATGCTCTGTGTATTACACATTAGTGGATAATGAGTGCAACTAATAGATATTTTGAAACCACAAACACAATGCAAACTCATTCCATTTTTGTTTTGTTCAATGAATAGATCATCAGATATCAGAAAACACAATGCAGACTGTCAAGATTTAGAAATGACTATGCACTGTCTCATAATTCACAGTGGGTAATGTAATTAAAAATCATTACTTCTGTTAATGACAAATAAAATAAGCCACATATATATATATTATTAGCAGAATATAATTTAAACCATTTTTTTTTTTTCTTCAGAATTGGATATTATACAGAAAAAGACACAATCAAAAGAGAAAAGGAAAAAGCTGGTCTTTTTATTAAACCATAAATTGGAAGTCATCCAAAGATAACACTTGTATGGTAATTGATGTAGAGGTTATGAGACAGCAAGCCAAGGAGATACACAAAAGGTTGACATATGCATGTGTGAATTGTATGGAGTGTTTGTTTTCTGTGTTAAAAGAAGTCAATGTGCACTCCTCCTGAATGTATTCAGAAAAAAAATATTTTAAAAGACAAAAGGAAACAGAGACCTAACATGCCTCATTATTACACATTCTATCTTTCTGTCTCTTTGTCTCAGTCTCTTCAATCAGACCGTCACAACATTTTCATAACTTTGTCATCATTATACACAAGCAGAATATCAAAGATGAAAGAAGGGATAGAAATAAGATGACTACAGAGTATGCATGTCATTTGGTCATGTCAGTAGCTGCTAATTAACTTATCCTGTGCCTTATCACTGTACAGTACATGTCATACATACAGCCCGGTGATGAGCTGTTCATAAGATATTCAGTTGAAATTAACTCTGGCATCTTAAACCACAGAATCAACTAGCTTGAGAAGAGAATATTGTAAATAATTAGTTTCTTCCTCCATTGCAATTACTCTAATGTGTACTTATAACCACCCAAATTACTACAAGTCACCTCCTATATAACATGCTTATTCTCACTTTTTCCCTTAATTCTGTCCCAGTTTACAACATATTGAATACAGAGCTGTTATAGTGACTGTTTTCCTTTATTGAGTTTTCTTTTTAATGTGTGTACTTTTCAGTAAGCCTTGAAGTGTTCGCTCTCTGCTGCCTCCTGAACAAACAATGTCTGAGATTGTATGCATTTTTGTTGTTTTGTTTTTTTTCTGAAGAGATCAAGGCAATAGAGAGATTTAAATTTTATTAAATTGTAAAATGGGCATTTCTTCCTTAAAAGGAAAGGAAAGTGAGGGATTTTGTAGTATCAATTGAATTGAATAATCATTTTCTTACTGACACAAAAGAGAACGAACTTCTTAAAGGTGTAGATCCACCTAATTCTTCTTACGAAGACCCTACGGACAAAGAATAGTCTTTAAAAATTACTATGAACTGGATAGCTGCCTTTACATGAGTAACAACCTGATAAAATATCACCGTGTTTATGCTCCATGTGATTGTGCCTAAGATGTGAGCAAGGACTACTGGCTCTGTACACACCCAGGGCTCTGCCAAGCAAATTTGTGTATTTCCATCTAGCACCTCTTTGCATGTGATTAAAATTGAACAACAAAAATCTGGAGATGTTTCTGTTGCTAGTTCTATAGCATGAAATTCTGCTAAATTGTGCCTATTGTGTCAGATCTCTGGGAGGTGTCAGCATTTGAGAATCTGAACCCAATAGCCCAGGGGCTTCCACCTCCACAGCAGCTGTGGTGGACTCAGGCAGCCACCAACCTGTTTTAGATTTTCCCAAACTGTAATTTTTAAAGTTTCTGTTATGTATTCATTTCCCATTTTGCTCTTTGAATACTTAGTTTTTGTTGATGTTTTTGTTTTTTTTAAAAAAAAATTCTCAAGGTATGCCTGTCCTGATGGGAGGCACTGAGTTGCTGTGTTTAAAAGGAGTTTGCTGACAGCAACCATTAAGTGGTGTGTGTGCAGTGCTTTATTATAAAAAAATCCACAATACCACTCACAACCTTTTAACATTGGTTCAACTTTTCACTTGTACCTTTTTCACATTGATTCTCTCTGAGAAAAACATTAATACCATATTTTTTTCCAAAAGGGTCAAAAGGGTGGGGATTCCTTTTTTTTTTTTTTTTTTTTTTCTTTTTTTCCCTCTTAACTTGACATTTCCTACCTCAAAAATGTAGGCCTGATAGATGTGAACATGTGGGCAGTAAATAATGAGCAGAATTGTCCCCCGCTGCTGGAGTCCCATCAGGAGAAGGTTAGGGTGGTTGGGATGTGCTCAGAGGGGAGGTGCTGCCAGGACAATCATGTACGCAGTGGGCTGCCTTGTACAGAGCAAACCTTTGAGAGCACGATTGTGACAAGCTCATTCATTACAGTCACAAAGAAGTTTTGCAAAGTAGGCTGAGAACAGTTTCTGAGACAATATCTAATGACTTGGAGGTTAGGAGTGAATTAGCAGCAGACAGAAATCCTTAATAAAAGCAATGTTTCTACTTCCTTTCTTGTGTGGGCTTGCAAAGCTCTGGAGTCCGAGCTTTCCGAGTCAGATTTGTTTCTCATGGTTGACTGAGGGGGGAGCCTGGGGAACTAGAGGATTATCTGAGGTAAATGCACTCATGAGCTGATTACTCAGATTGTATTCCCGCCTAATTGGGTTTTCATTTGATGCAGGATGTCACCCAGCTTCCACTGAAGTCAGGGGAAAGACATCCTTTGAATTCAGCTTCCATTGGATGTGCTCTGGGTGCAGAGTGCTGGCACCTACTTCATCTGTCAAAAATTTTGGTTCCTGTCATATAAATGACAGGAGATAAAGCAGGATTTAAAGACAGAGAAGGAAATTTAAATATGTTTCAACATTTGCTGCATTTGGAAGCTGAAATGCTGCCAGCAATTTGATGTGTGTTTTCATGTGCTGTACAAGCTTGCATTTTTGTTTGTTTTTAATACAATAGAACAATGGTCAACAGACTGTGGCCTTAGGCTCTGACAATTCTTTACACTTCCCCTTTACAACCATGTGAAGCTCTGGCTTTGCACATTTGGTATTTACATTTTATCTTATCTTATCTTATCTTATCACAATTATTCAGATATTAGCTTGGGAAATGAAAGCAATAATACATGTTGGCATATATGATGCTGTGTTTTTGCCTCATTTCTTCTTTTCCTTTCTATTTAATTTCTATTTAATATTAAAACAGTGGTAACCTGTGACCACTTGTTCTGGGAACTACATATGAATACATATGTTTGTGTGCCCATGTCTAGTTTTAAATACATGCTGCAGGAAACCAGTATCTGAACCCAGGAATTGACTCTGAAATTATGAGGTTGGCACAGTGAAAAAATGGATGAAGCACAGTGAGACACAATTATTTCCTCTTTTTCACTTCAGTGAAGGGAAAAAATATCTAGGTGTTTTGTTTTTAGGCAGGTATGACATCTTTCAAAGAGGTACAATTCTTCTATCATCTATTGATTAGCAGAAAAGTTAGAAAGCTGATATACTTTCCAGAAGCTGGCAAACTCTGCACCTAAAGGCAGATGTTACAGAGTTTTACACAAAATACTAGAGGCTTTGCTCAAGGGAAGGCAGAAATATCAACATACTGATCACCAGTGTAGAAATAGGTTAAGGTCAAAAGAGTAAATTAGACAATGAGCTGAACTTCTGCTCTCCTTTGCTGTAAAAGGAGTGAATATGAGTAACTAAGATGACATTATCTCCTTAATTTCTCCTATAATTTAATTACATTGATAAAACTGTTTTTGTTTGGAAAATGTAGAGGTAGATCCCGGCATGATAAGATTTCTCAATTTACATGCAGATTAAATTGACCTATTTGCACCCCCAGGGTGCAGAGAGTGTAATCTGCAGAAAATTTGGGAATTCCTGTATCTAATGTCAGGGAGTGATGGTTGCAAATTGTGGTACTGTGGAAGCTCCTCAAAATGCTGGGAGCCTTCAAACAACTGCTAGACTATTTCATCTGTCCCTATTGCATCTGTATTTGGAGTTCTGAAAAGGCCAGTGGCTACAGTTTTTTGACAAGGAATAATTGCCTCAGAGCTATTAACACTCTTTAATTTAAGCCTTTATTTCCTTAATAGGGGTAACTTGCGACTGCCATGTCGTTAAGATTAAGTCTTCCACTCTGTCCTGGTTTCAGTTAGGACAGAGTTATTTTTCCTCCTAGTAGCTGGTAGGGTGCTATGTTTTGGATTAGGATGAGAAGAGTGCTGATAACATGCTGAAGTTTTAATTGCTGCAGAGCAGTGCTTACACTAAGCCAAGGACTTTTCAGCTTCTCGCTCTGTCCTGCCAGTGGGCAGGCTGGGGGTGCAGCAAGAGCTGGGAGGGGACAGACCCAGGACAGCTGACCCAAACTAGCCAAAGGGGTATTCCATACCGTCTGATGTCATGCTCAGCTATAGATAGGGGTGGCTAGCCGGGGTGGGGGGCCGGCTGCTCGGGGTTGGGCTGGGCATCGGTCAGCGGGTGGTGAGCAACTGCATTGTGCATCACTTGTTTGTACATATTATTATTATTATTTTCTATCTTAATAAACTGTCTTTATCTCAACCCACAGGCTTCACTTTCCCGTTTCTCTCCCCCATGCCAGAGAGGGAGGGGGGAGGGTGAGCGAACGGCTGTGTGGTGTTTAGCTGCCGGCCGGGTTAAACCACAACACACTCCCACTTTAATACTGTGCTTCATCAACCACATGGAAGTGTGGAAACTTCAGCTGCAAGCGATCTTTGGGAAAAGGAAAATAATTTAGGGGGAATTAAAAATGAATTTTGTCAAATCAAAAATAAAGAGACAGTTCTTTTAAAGAAGGTACGGGTACAGGGAGGGGTTGACTTGAACTGGTAGCCTGGATATTATTTTAAGAAAATTTTATTGTATTTTTATTTCTGTCTGGAGCAAACTTGGAAAGGACTAGAAATATCAAAGGAATTGGCCCTATGCCAATAGTGATTTTTTTTAAGAACACCACTTTATTGTTTTCACACACATTGACAGCTTTTCTTTGCTCTTTAAAATTATATTTAGACACAAATTGATTTAAAATGCTTTCTTTAGAAACTAATGGTAAGAAGCTTGTTTCATTTTGCCAAAATATGTGGGAGGAAGGGAGGAATCTTGTAAAATTTGGAGGCTGATGAATTGTACACAAGGACCACCCTTCAAAAAAAAGCAAAAGTTTAAAGCTTTTCAGGCCTTTCTTAGACTGGGTATGGATCTGTCAGCATTGTCTGTACAACTTATTCACACTGTTCAAGTGCTTATGAAAGCTACTGAACAGCCTGATCTATAAGTGACTGAACAGACAACACTCTAGAGCTTTGAGGAAAATAAAAAGCCACTGTTTCAGGCTCCATGCATCACAAATAGTGCTTTCTAGGAACACAGCCAGTCTAAATAAAACAAAATCTTGCTGTAATTTTATACAACACTTGAAAAGAAGATCAAGGCTGTGCCATGCCATTCAAAAATGCTTCTCTCCCACATTTTTCCATAACCAAGCGATAATTTGACTTAACAATATGCATGCCAGATTTAATTAAGTGTTCATATTCTGCTTTCCATTAACTATTATACTTTTCTTTGTTAGCTGATTATGCTACAACATTTCATTTTCCAGTGCCAGAATTTCCTGATGCCTCATTTACTTGCTTTGAAAAAATAACATCTAGCCTAGGTGTTTGATCTATTATGCATTTAGGAAGGATATATTCTAACGAATACACAGTTAATCCATTGAGTCTGACCATTACTTCACATCTAAAAGGGCAAATGTTTTTAATGGCTGAAACTATGATGCAAGTGCCCATCCTTGTATCTCATTTGGGTGCGTATGGCATTCTTATTTGAGGTGAGGATAGTAGGAACCACCAAGGGCAGAATATAGCCTTCATTCATGTACACTGAAAAAAAATCAGCTCTGAAGTGCATAGAACTTACTCTTTCTGTAACATGTCTCTGGTTGGGAGAGCCATACCGGAAAGGTTTTATCAGATTGTCTGGAGGATGCTAACTAGGTTGAAGACATGAAACAGCCTGACAGTTAATGAATTTGATATACCCTGGAAGCTTTCCTTTGGATTATGGCCATGGCATATTTTATTTTATTTCTGTTTGAACTAGTACTCTAAAGACCTCACTTGTATACCTAGAATATTTTCTATTTAATGGAAAATTTCCTGACTAGATACGGTGTAAAGCTCAAGATTTTGTTCAATTACTTCTTCTTTTTATGGGCAAGATTTATTTATTTATTTATTTATTTTGACTCTGCATGGGCAAACCTTCCACTAGACCAGGTTGCCCAAAGCCCAATCAAACCTGGCTTACACTTCCAAGGATGGTGCATCCAGAACTTCTCTGGGCGGCCTGTTCCAGTGCATTGTCACCATCATAATGAAGATTTTCTTCCTTATACCTGATCTAAATCTATCCTCTTTTAATTTAAAACCATTACCCCTTGTCCTGTCACTATATTTCCTGATGAAATGTCCCTTCCCATTTTTTCTGTAGGCTCCCTTTAGTACTACAAGGCTGCTCTAAGGTCTCACTGGAGCCTTCTCTTCTCCAGCCTGAACATTACCATCTCTCTCAGCCTTTCTTCACAGGAGAGGTACTGATCATCTTTGTGGCCTTCCTCTGGACCTGCTCCAACAGGTCCATGTCTTTCTTATGTTGGGGGCCCCAGAGATGAACATATGAGTTCAGATGGGGTCTCACATGAGCAGAGCAGAGGAGGAGAATCACCTCCATTAAGGTGTCATGTAAATCTGCATTTTCACTGCTAAAGAGTGGTATATCTGAATATTTAATTCTTTTGAATAATTTAATTCTAATATCTTGGATATTCCAAATTAATGGTGTCTAAACTGCTGTATATAGTCTTATACTGAATATAGGTTTTCAGAATAGTTTAATATGTGAAATCATTTATTATCATGCCTTGACAAAACAAACAAACTAAAATACCCATACATTCCTAAACTGCTGCTTTTAAAAATTGTTCTAAAATAGGACCTGTTTCCAATTGCAATGCCCTGTGTTCAAAAATGATGGTACCAGCTTAAAAATTATAAGCTGCAAACATAATAAATTGCAGGGTATTTTTTGTATTTTGAACATTTAGGTTTCATATTTTCAAGCAATTTTTTCTCAAACCACAAACGTGGATGATTCATTTTATTTTAACAGAATATAGATGAGAAGAGATAACCATAATAACATGACTCTAGGAGGAGAAAACAACAATTCTCATGAGTTTAAAATATAATCATGAAAATTTGCACTGCTGGATTCTCCAAAAAGTCTGCTTTTTATTATTATGCTGAAATAAAATTATTTAACTGTAGCAGGAATATAGTTTTCTTTGTAAACCAGATTAAGCTGAAATTGGCTTCCATTAAAGTAAGCAATAAACATCAAGACTTACTGACATGAGAGTTAATATTTTGCTGAGGTAAAGCCAAAGTCTACATTCATTTTGTAGGGCAGTAAATCTTCAGTTTTCCACAACATTAAGTCAGTAAATGTCATGTATTAATTTCCTTTATTTATCTTTCTACCACAAATACTAACTAAAAAGAAAATACACTGCATAATGGAATCAGGTATAAAAATACTTCAAAAACATTGAACAATGAAGTAAATAGATTGGCTCTGAAACAAATGAACAAAAATCTGATTCTGTTATACAAATTTGTACACACCAGAGCCAGATTTCTCTACTGATGCTTTCTGAGCTTGATAGCTATTGTCTGTCAGTGAAAATATATTTCTTTATGCTAACCATTGTGTGGCGTTGATGACAGGGTATTTCTCAGGTCACCAGGAACTATGTGTGCATGCTGCAATGATCAGTAACACCTTCTGTTATGCATGAGACAAAGCCAAGAGGAAAGCAAGGCAGCCTATGGAGGACTTCTATGATGTATCCCAGACACAACATCTGTAGGTCAGGTTGTATTCTTCATTCTTTGAACTTTCTGATTGAATAAAGGCAGAAGATTGCTTTTTCAGCTTTGCATCTGACCTGAGTCACAGTGACCCAATATCTCAACTCTGATGCTTATGACGTACAACTGCTCGCTTTCAGCACTCTGACCTGCAGCATGGCCTCCTTCACACTTCCATAACCTAACATGCCCTCTAGGACTGGGCTCCTATTCAGCTTCTGTTTCAGTGCATGAACCCATTTTGACCCCCCTTTTTCTGTACTGACTACATTTCAGGCTTATTTTTCTTCTAGATGTTTCTATATCTGAGTTCTGTAAATATCCTTTGAAAGCATTGTGAGACTTAAGGTCATTTTTCTCTACATTTTTTTTTTTTTTTCAAAATCAGATAGATAATTTTAGTCCAAATTTAATTACAAAATTACATATACTTGATTAATAAAAAAGTATAATGATATTTCTTTTCCCAAAATAGATTGACTGAAAGTGGCAGTCATCCTTAATTACACAGACTGTGACAGAAGAAATGCTTTCTAGCTTCTGTTCCCTGTTTTTTTTTTTTTTTTTTTTTTTTTTTTTTTTTTTTCTGTAAAAAAGAACAAGCAGAGATGGAGATATTTACCTGCAATATGTACCCAAACTCCCATTATAGTTGGGGTGATACAGGCAGTGTAACGAGTACAATCTAGACTGTGATTCTTAGTCTAAGACAGATATCTAAAATTGGTCTGCAAAATGCCTATTCTCACTGCTTGTGAAGAAAGTCTGGAATAGCTGTCTAGTTTCAGAATCCACTTTGTCTGCAGTTAGTCATGAAGTCACATGAGATAAGTCCCATTCCAGGCCTTCCCATTCTAAGCCTTCCCATTCTCAGTTTTTTTATGGTTTAAGTATGAAATTCTCCTGAACAATGGAACTAAGTTGTCCATTAGCTAACTAACTGAGCTAATATCAACCTGACATGTTTGTGGTAGGACACCAGCTGGTCTTCTGTATTGTCTAGTGTTGGGTTAGAATACGATTTCCCAAGCATTCATTTATTGTTTAAAACTGACTGAAGAAATCAATAGAAAAGAAAATATATTGAATGTCTTCTGAATACAACCTAATAATAGTAGGCAAACAAATGATTGCTGATAAAACCCAGTAAATGCTGATATATTAATAGAAAAATTTCTCTCTCTTTTTTTTTTTTTTTAAAGAGAAACTAATTATTTACTGTTGATGTTTTACTGACATCTTCATTCCTATAACATGAAAATAAAGGAATAATAGGAATTATTGTGATATAAAATTATTCAGACTATATATTTATGTAAATAATAAAAAAGTTCAAGACTGTAATAAAAAAGAAGGAGGAGAGCAGAGAATATGATATGGCAAAGCTTTGGCTTTCTAAGTGACATTATGTTTCTATTACAAGGAAATTCTCAATAATCAAAACATCTTATGGTGATTTCACTGATTTTATTTGTGCACTATTACTGATGGCTGAAATTTCATTCACTTCACTCACTATAATTTGCACTACTTGTACACTAGCTCGTAACTAGAACTGAAATCTACTTCTTCACTCTCTTTCCTTTTTTCCTCCTCCCTAATGGTGTCTAAAACTATAGGACATCCATACTGTAACTCAATTAATTACAAATTCTGTGAAGAGTATAGATAATATATCTGATAGCAAGTCTTAGACCCTGAACTTTGATAACAGCTGTATAGCAATATGCAAAGACATTGAAACGGGTCTCATAGACTTCACTGAGGGGATAGGTCATGAGGTGATGGAAATTTTGCTGCTGTCAATAAAGATTCCATCTTTACTATGGGAATGTGGAAATTTATAAAAATGCTGATGGAGGATTATCACAATCTAAATTTCACCACAGTTGCAAGACTGTAAATGTAAAGAGTTATACTCTGGATTGAAGGAATCTTGTGGGCATCATCCAAAGCAGAATAATGAATGGGTAGGAGGGCTGCATTGTAGCTTTACTATGTTTCCTCTCTGAGGCTTGTTAGATCAATCTAAATATTTGTCTAAAGCAGTTCTAGGAAGAACCTTTTTCTATTCCTGGAAAAGATATATGTTCCCCCCCCCCCAACCATGTGCTTTGTGTTTTATAGCTGATGTCTGTGCAATCCTTCATGAGTATTTTTCCTTCTTAGTCAAATAAGTTTCTCTGCTACAGCATAAAAGATTTATTTTTATTTTTATTTTTATTTTTTTTGAGAGGGTTAGAAAGAAGGAAAAGGAGGTTTGAAATGAGAAAAATCCCAAGGAAAATAGAGAACCTTAGAGGAATAAATGTTTACTGAGAAAGTCTGTTCATGGCGTGCAAATAAGAACTATGGTGAAAAGCAGAGATTGACGTGGCATGGGACAAAAAAAAAAAAAAAAAAAAAGATTCTGGAATATTTCTTTCTAAGAATCCCACAAGTGTCTTTAGGAGAGGGAGATCTTTAAATTGTCTTCATCAAAAAGAAAGGCTCAGATTTTAGAGAAGACACTATTGCCTATTTTGATTTGTTTGCTTGGAAAAACGTGGACAATTCAAGTAGACTTGGTTGAAAGACTTGACCAAGCTAAATATGAAACTGCTGAGGCATAATAAGAACTTTTTAAATGCCTAAAATCTTAGGGTCTGGCTTAGGGTACACTGTACTACAGTCTGTACATTCTTGTGGAAGGTTTATTTTTAAAAAGTAACTAAAAAAATGCTGTCCTCACTACATTCAGAGGAGATATACGTGATTATGATTGGAAGTGACTGTCAGCAAACACTCATCTTACATCACTATCTACAGCAAGGCCATGGCTCCTAGTGCCTCCGGAGTAGGACTTGAAATAAATATTCCAAAAGAAGAAAATGTTGCAGACAGTCCTGCAAGCTATTTTAGAATAAAGATAAATGTGCTGAAATGGGAATAAGTCTACTACAAGTCAACAATCAGTCTACTAAGTGATGTGAATGATATGGAGGAGCTAAATAGAGAATGATTACTGTTTCTTGTAACAGGAAAATATGGAGACTATTCAATGAAATTGTAAGCCAGCAAATCTAAAGAAAACAAAAGGAAGTATTTTTTCCCATAATATGTAATTAAACTAACTGTACAACATTTTTCCACAGAATGTTGTGACAGTCAGAATATAAACTGATGGAAAAAGAGATTAGAAAAATTCATGGAATAAATCTTGGTCACAGAATTTAAATGCAAAATCCAGCTCAGAAGGTCATAAACCTCTGATTTCCCAAAAATGAGAAAGCAAATGAGCAGAAGCAGCACTATCTACTGATCAAGTTTCTGATCATCATTTCCTATGCATCTGCCACTGGTTACTGGTCAGAAATATGATATTGGACTAAACAGACAGTTTTGTATTAACTAGCATGAAAGATATGACACATTAAAAACAAAAATGGTAGAATATTTTTCTCAAAACAATAAATTTGTAAATACAGAAACAGAAAAGTCTTAGAGATTAAACAATATTTCTTTTACTCAGCAAATGTTTTTTACAAAGAAAACGTTCCAGTAAACTTTACTGACCTGCCAGTATACAATTTTTTCTCCTCTGTTGTGGTTAGAAATAGTAAAGCTGAAATAAATTATCAGTTTAAATATTTCCATGTATTTATTCTCTGTTGAGAAAAGGGAAATGGATTACTTGTGTCTGTTACAAAAGCACTGGTCAAGTAAGATGGGTAGCAAAAAGTGACCATCTGTCACATGTTATTTTAGTGTTAACCTCGATCTCATAAAATGGGTCCTTCCCAGCTCTCCTGTGGCAGTGTAAAGCTATTTTAATTCTACTCACACCCTCTGGGCATCAGCATGATTTGGAAACCTAATAAAGTAAGTCATCAAAGAACAACCCATGTGTCCAGAATTTGTATTACTACACTACAGGGAACCAAAGCAGTACCATCCTTTAAGCCATATGTCTTCTAAAGCTCTATTTAAAGACATAGAAATCAATGTGATTTTGTTAGAAAGTGCCAAATAAGACTAAGTAAGAAAAGATACATAGAATGCTGACAGTGCAATAGAGTGTTCCCACAGGCACAGAAATGTTGCTAGCTGGTTGTTCCATCTTCTTGAATCAGAAGAATCAGCCTCTGTGCATTATTTTTATAATAAAGAATGAAAACAAAACCAACCAACCAACCAACCAAACCACAAAACCCAAGGCTTTTCCTAGTCTGTCCCACATTTAAACTTGTTTATAGGATGGAGAGAAGAAATACTTAACTTCAGCCCTGTCCACATTGTGTGAGAGTTAAATGAGGCTTTGCCCATTATTTCCATGGAATACTTTGGGAAAATTTCTTAAAAAGAAATTTGACATGTAGGCAAGAAGCCTGAGATAATCCTGTGCTGTTGGCTCTAGTTGTTTGACATACATAGGCTTAGACTTCCTTGATAATCACGTGAACTTACAACTATTATTTTCATCCTGAATTAACTGTCTAATAAAGATTAGATTAACCACATCCTATCAATGTTCATTTTCCCCTATCAGCTTTAATGGAAACATATGATGACTAGCTCCAATGAAGCTGCACATGCTCTGGATGTGTAAAATTAGGTGAGATGAATCCTGTGTACTGTTCCCTGACTTCCCATGTCCACCTAGTGGAGCAGGTGAAAGCCTCCTTGTGTGATTACTCAAGGATTCAACTTTAATTAACTTGAGAGTCCATAACTGAGCATTGACCCAGTCAATAATGTATACAAAGATATGCCTAGAAACAAAACAAATGAGATGATTCTTAAGTAGTCAGCACTCTTCCTTTCTCTAACTATTGCTTGCATTTATTTTCTTTTATTTGTTGGCATTTAATCCAGTGAAGTGCTAAAAATCTTAATATTTGGAAGACCCTTTCTCTTCCTCTCTGCTTCCTCTGGCACAATTGTTATAAATAAGAATATTATGAAATTCATTTAAGGTAATATCCAACAGTCTCCATGGCTTGTCACTGTATGAGAGTCACTATATGACAAGAGGTCCTGACCCATAGGCAGTTCACCTAGGACAGTGATGACAGACATATCAGTACTTAGACATCATCCAAGTCTCAAATAAAACTGTAGAGTAATTGAGAATTAAGGACAAGCATAGAATGAATAAGGAAGTAAATAGCCTACATGAACTTTAATTTAGTACAATTCTGAAATAGACCTCAAAATATTGTTCCACTCACATTACAAATTCAGTTGTAAATGAAAATGTGCATCCTTCAGATTACCATTATTAGACCTAGGATCTTTGAATACATTCATTTATACAAAAGATCTAGTTCCCAAGGAGAGTGTTTAAGCTCTTGCATTCTTTTTGTATAGTTCACATTTTGGAAGCAATACATTCCCACTTTTTTTTTTTTTTTTTTTTTTTTTTTTATAAGTATTAAAGGCATATGTGGAGAACAGGTAGAGCTTAGTGAAAAAGCAAACTCAGCACTTGGTAGCTTTTGTTTGAATTCTCATGGACTGGCAAGTTCAACAGTGATTAGAGTAGGAGACTGAATGTCCAGATTTATAAGCTCTTTTCAGTATTTTTTTTTTTTTATAAATTCCTATGTATCCTATGCATAAATAAAGTTACTTACAAATAAAATTATGTAGTCTCTCATGATAGGCTAAATACAGACAGAAGTTAGCTCTCCCAGTTTGCCTGAGCTTTCAAATCACAAGAAAACCAGGTGAAATAAACCTAACATATTGCTGAGCTTAAGAAAATATACTCTGATTCTCACCGGGGTTTATCATTATGGTCTTCTCTCATCTTCTCATGTTCACTGAATCTAAAGATTTAAACCTGTTTCTAGAATGAGGAGAGGACCTTCTCCCTGGAGATCTTCAGAGATGTCAGGCTTTCTCTGCAGAGAGAACTGAGGAAGGCATTTCAGAGTCATAGTATCATAGGGTTAAGGTATAATAAAATCATTTAGGTTTCAAGAGACCTCTAAGGTCATCTGGTCCAACCGTTAACCTAGCACTGCCAAGTCTACCACTAAATCATGTCCCTAAGCAAAATGTGTACAGATCCTTTAAACACCTCCAGGGATGGTGACTCAACCACTTCCCTGGGCAGCCTGTTCCAATGCTTCACAACCCTTTCAGTGAATAATTGCTTCCTAATATCCAACCTAAACCTACGCTGGTTCAACATGAGGTCATTTCTTCTTGTCCTATCACTTGTTGCTTGGGAGAAGAGACCAAACCTCACCTTGCTACATCCTCCCTTGAGGTAGTTGTAGAGAGTGACAAAGTCTCCTCTGATCCTCCTTTTCTCTAAGCTAAATAATCTCAGTTCCCTCAGCTGCTCCTCATAAGACCTTTTCTCTGGACTGTGGTGGCCATGATATTTCTGATACAAGCCAGGATGCTGTTGGCCTTCTTGGCCGCCTGAGCATACTTCTGGCTTATATTCAGCTGACTGTCAACCAATACCCCCAGGTCCCTTTCCACCAGGCAGATTTCCAGCCACTCTTCCCCCAGCCTGTAGTGCTGCATGGGGTTGTTGAGCCCCAAGTGTAGGACTTGGCACTAAGCCTTGTTGAACCTCATACAGTTGGCCTCAGCACATCAGTGCAGTCTATCCAGATCCCTCTGTAAAGCCCTCCTACCTTCAATCCTACCTTCAAGCAGATCACCACTTCTGCCTAACTTGTCATCCACAAACTTACTGAGGGTGTGATCAATCCCCTTGTCCAGATCATTGATAAAGATATCAAAGAGAACTAGATCTGATTCATGAGTTACCTAAAACTTAAAAGCAAATTAAATGTCTATTTAAATTGAGTTGGATCCCATCCTAGAGGTACACCTCTGTTGGACACTTAGACAATGCTGGTAGAGGAATCTTATTGTTATTATAATTGTTAATTCATACTTTAACATGTAACTATTTTTCTAACCATGTTAATCTACATATTTTTTCAGTATTCTATTGTGCAAAATGATTAAATTGAAATACAAAACCATCCAGAATTCCTGAGAATAAAAATAATTGTCTGCAAAATTATATGAAACAATATTTTAGTACAAATCAGGGATTTTTTTTTTTTTTCTGTGAAAATTATTTCCATCAGTTTTCAAAAAAGCATAAAGCTATTTATTCTCAGTGGCTGCTATAATATTACTGAGATTCAGAATGGGAGCAGCAACACTTAACTTCATGGTACTTTCATTCCAAGACTGGGAAAAGTTGTGACATGTGTTTTATTATTTTTACTTTGGAACCAGATTTTTTTTTTTTTGATATATTTTTTTTTATTTTTTCAGTGATTATTATTTGATTTTTGTGTGTGTGTGTGTGTGTGTGATTAAAATAACATTAGCAAACCCTGTCTGTGGTTTTTCTGCTTTTTTATTTTCATGCCAGAAGACTCACAGTGATATAGGACAAACTATGAAGCTTTGACTGGACTAAACCTTCTCTCCTAAGCACTGTTTCTTGAGATCATAAACTAAATATTTCATAATCAAAGCAGTTGATGTACTATTTGTCCTGCGTATTTTATCCCTCTCTGTAGTGACAGATTACCAGGAGCTGATTGAAAGCCTACTGAAGTCAATATGGGTCTTTTAAAGGACATCAATAGGCTTGGAATAGGTTCTTACTTCAAACCATTTGTGGCTCAGGAAAATGTTTACACTTTATCATCACAAACACATAACAAGTTTGAAAATGATATCTGCTCAGAACTAGAGCTTCTGTCTCACAAGATAGAAACAGTGGTTGTATTTTGGAGGAAATCCACAAACACAGACTGGAAGAGAAAGAAAAATGCCTTTCCAGGAGATTGTATTTTTTCTTTCTTAAGGAAGTTTTTTTGTTTGTTTGTTTGTTTGTTTTGTTTTTTCTATCAAAATCAGTCTTGTAGAGGTGGATGGAAGTTGGATGGGAACAGAAAATAGAGTCAAATAATATCACAACAAACAAATATCACAACAACTCAACACAAGTATGATGTGTTTGTTACATTTATGCAGTAGGTGAGGGGAAGATGAAGGTTGGAACTAAATGATCTTTAAGGTCCCTTCCAACCATTCTATGATGCCATGCTTCTAGAGCAGTGTATATTCAAACAGCATCAGGTTTGAGTGGCTGTGATTTTTTTTTTTTTCAGACAGAAATTATCAAAAGTTTGCTGAAAATAATAATCCATTTTTGTGTGGATAATAATAGCAACCTATGTTGATAGGAATAAAACAGTTGAAACTAGATTAATTTAAATATAAAAATTTCCTCTGTAAATGAATCCTACAGAGTACTTAAGAGTGCAAGAGATTTTAGGACCCTGACATACTGCCACTGGCTTTGGAAGGCTGATCCATAGGCTTTCATCTAGATCTCTTCTCTGGGTGAGAATGCCTTTTTATGCTTGTTCAAGCAAGACAGTCAAACAACTGCGAACTGTTGGATGCTCCAAAGACTCATATGTTATACAAAAGATGAGCAAATTATAGCAAAATCTTAAAATGGTCTCTAGGGCTTAATCATAAGTAGTAAAGGAAGCAACAGCCTCTGCTCTTTGTTTTCCAGTCTCCTTAAATCTCTTTCTGTAGTCTGTGGTGTATGACCAACACAAAGTAATTTGTACAGGGACAGTGACACACAAAACAAGGAAGGAACTCTCTTTATTAGAAGGGGGAATTCTTTCTACCACCTTTAGGAGCTACAAGCAGTGCTGGCAGATACTGAGAAATCTGACTAAATTAAGGGATTCAACATAGGTAGTTAAAATGACAAATGTTTGTAGCTTCTTCTTCTTCTTCTTTTTCTTTTTTTTTTTTTTTGACTTTCTCCATTTAATTAAGCTCTGTTGTTTTAAAAAGATATTTAAAAACTGCATTATAATCTAAAGTAGACAATTAGTAATATCTCTGTAATTGTATGAAATTGTATGTGGAAGAACAAAAGCTTAATGTTGTTTTGGGGAAAGCAAGCCAATTGTATATTTATCCCTGCAGCTGATTCCTCAAGGGCATTGGCACGTGCCACTGTGTATAGCAAAAGGAACATGACCCACCTAATGCATGCATGATCTCCATAATGGAAAAGAAAAAAGACTGAGGTCTAGTGAGGTCTAACAGAGGGCAGGGACCAGAATTTTGAACAGATGGTATTCAGGGGCCCACCGGCTGCTTGAAAGCCAGGGAGTGGAGAGAATAGGCAGATAGTAATTAGCAGAAGGTGATAAAATAAAAGGGCATCCAGGATCCCCCAAACATCTGTTTAAAAGAATAAAGAGCCTGGTCTGACCCTGAGCCTTAATGATCTTAAAGGATACAGTTTAATTGCTTGGAAAAAAAAATACACACGCACTCCACGCTGAGCTACAGTGAGTCCTGTTTGGGGAGCATTGCAGGAGTTTGTGTAATTATTAATTTGGTGTATTTGTTTTAGAAAGATTATATACAGCACTAAGCCAGTAAATGAAGTGGCTATAATCAAAATACCAACTGTCTTTTCTTGGAATCAGCAGGCTCTTAACAAAAAATTTGAATTTCAGATAATATACAAATTGATATTACTTGCTCTGCATTTTAAAATGGCTATTTTTGCCTGTTTGTCTTGTATATATATGCCTACATCTGTCTTCCTATTTATTTACATAGAAAGAACCTAGATACTGAGTTTGTTTATCTGATTTAAAGTATTTTGTGCTCCACAAATAGCTGCTAATTACAGCATCAGAGACCTGATTGCAGTTGTCATCATTTACTACTGACCTAGTTACTTAAGAATCACTGCTGAAATTCAATCAACAAAAGCCCTGACTCACAGTGAGGTTTTATTCTATTTCTTTATTATTATTTTTTCCATTCTAGTAACAATTCAATACCAAACTCCATGATGAAAGTGTCAGAAAGTGTTGTTTACATGATAGGTAATTCTTTATTTTATACACTTATATATATATATATTAGAATGTCATTTATAACAAGTTAAAATGATTTTTTTTTCTTGCTGTTTCCCACAATGAATAGCTTCATTCACTGTTATTAAACAAAACAGAATGAAACAAAACTTCTTCTTTTCAAACCAGTGGTAAACAGCAGTTGCATTGCAGTAGAAAGATAGAACTAATGATTTTCTGGAAATGTGTGCTTATGTATCAGTATGAATGTATGTGTTAGATCTGACCTTGTAGAATATTATCATTTGCATTCTGAAAAAGGGTAAAAAGCACTTTGAGAAAATCACAGGTGATGCTAAATTGGAAGGTGCTGTAAACATTAAAAAAAGACAGAAATAGGTCTAAAGGGACCTGAAAGAGATGAGAAACATGAGAAGAAAATAACTGTGTGCCCTAAGGAGTTTGAAGTATAGTATGATTAGTAGATGTAGTGCAGGTGAGGTAATTAAATGTGCATAGTTAAAGGCGGCTACAATTATCACTGCAGAGGGGTGCTATTTCCCCTTTCAGTACGAATGAAGTTGCCTTAGTATTGCACAATGTAATAAGTACATACTAAAATAAACATTGCAGAGATCTTAAAAAAAAGTCTTCAATAGTATACATGGAAATTACTTAAAAATCATCAGGACGGAAATTTAATGGTTCTTTATTAAAGCTCTATATTTAAAATGTCATTTCTCTCAGCTTCAAACTGAAAATATATTAAAGATTCCATACAAAATTTGCTTTAGGACTTCCTTGTTAGACTTTAACAGCTAGACTAAATTTAAGCCTGCTTTATTTAAAGTAAATTTTCATTGTAAGCACATAATGAACACAACAACATTATGTTCAGTTGGCTGTTGATGACTCAAACACTTATTTGTTAATTGCTAAATTCAGGCAAAAAGCAACCAAACAACTAAACAACAACAGTCAAATCCTATTAGTTTTTACTAAATTCTTTATTAGGGACTAAAATGCGTGGAGGAAATATCTTTGAATGTGGGAGGCTTGCTTGCAAAATCTTGATCTATGCACTGTTCATTTGGATTTTATCTCTGTAGTAAATGGAAAAATGGAAATAGATTCATGGTTACAAACTGGTCTCAGCAGAAGTTAGAGAAGACTCCAAGCTTTACAGGGCTCTTCTAAGTAACATCTGATATGAATAGAAGTAGGGTGTGGTTATTTTATTTTGCTATGTGATTTTGTAATGAGTCTTCACCACAATCAAATGAAAATAAACAAGAAATTGAGCAATAAGAAATGTTAATGAACTGAGATCTGAATTGTGCATCGCTACCTATATGGATACATTTCTCAGAGCATCCTTTTCTTTCTCCATCTCCTTCCAACCTGGGAAGGAATTTGCTTAAGAGACTGCAACCCTAGACACGAGGTGCTATGAAATGGTTTGAGCCACGCATTGGTAATTAGGTGCAAGTCAGTCTGACAGAATTTAAAAAGAGCCCACATCAATATAATTTATACTTTCATGCACTATGCCCTTTGGCTGTGTCAACCAAGGGATGAGGTAATAAATATAACAGCACTGTTTTGCACAGTAGTTAGTGTAGAAGTGCATCTGCACAAAATGCTGAAATGCTTAAAAATTGCACATTTTTTTATTGTTCTTTTATTTGTGGCTAATTATTTTGCAATTTTTATTCTTATCCCAAAAGGCTAGAAAAGTACTTTATTCTCAAGAAATGAAAACTGCTGTTCTCATGTAATTACTTGGTTGAGAAACCAAGGCATAATGAAAAATACCAGTAATAGGGAAACTTAGAAAACTCAGGAATCTGACCATAATGTATACATTGTACAAGGCAAGAGAAGAACACACACTAGTTCCTCTGTGTGAATTCTTCATATTTTATGAAGACTCATTTCCTCCATATTTTATTATTTTTTTTTCCTACTGATTCAAAGAATTATTGTATCTTTGGCCTGCAGTCCTTAAATATTCAGGGTTTATAGCATAAACATGAAAAGAATATAAAGAATTTGTAACTCTAGTGATATTGCATTTTTTTGTTCATAATGCAGTTCAGTGGTTTAAACGTTTTTCATCACTTGAAAGAATTTGCATATGGCTTCTGATTTCTTCTGGAAAATATCATTTTTGAGATATGCTTGTGCTCTTTGTTAGAGTGCCACAAAGGCATATTTCTCACATGCCTGTAATACAAGTGATTGGATCTGCAGGTATAATCTTTATAAACTTTGTAGTGGTTGCATAATGATCAACATTTTGGGTGAAAAGCACTTGGAATATATTTTGATAGCTATAAGAATACTTCGAATAATGAATGGCAAGACTTTGATTAAAAAACAAAATATAAGAGCCCCTGTTTTCATTTACCAAATGGTCTCTCTGTATCACATTAGCAGTGAACTTTCAAGCCTTTTTATACTTCCAAGGCACTGGAAAAGTCATCAAGGTAAATCCACTTCAGAGTATCCTGGAACTCTTATTTGTGAGGAAATCCATGTGAAAAGGTGAACACTGCACTGCGAGAGGTTTATGTCCCTTTGTTGGTATTGTTATACCCATTGTTGAAAAAGCATCCAGTCATTAGGCTTCTTTGTGTGACTGTCAGCTTACCACGGGTCACAGTGGGGATCATTCGTGGGTCAGGATGGGGAACGATGGGAGGAAGGGGATGGCAACCCCAACTGGTACTGGGCTACAGGGACTTTTTGGCCTTTTGGAAGGACCTGCCTGCTGGTGTCTGGCTGAGGACTGCAGGCCTGAGCAGAGTGGAAGTTGAGGTTTACTCCTGCACATCCCCCAGAAGGGACACAGCCAAGAGAAGTGCCCAGAGGGTAGCAGGATATTTTCAGAGAAAGCCCAGGCTCTGCTAACTGGTTGGGGGGATGAATAAGAAGGATGCTTTGTAGATGCACCCTCTGGGCACCTGGGCTTATAAGATATACCTAATACAAGTAGGCAAAAGCCATCCCAGATTTAGTGGATATATTTACTATCATTAGCTAATGACCAGCGAATGAATCCCCTGACTTCACCCTTTTGCCTGCTCTGCAGAATGTGAAGAGGAGCTGGGTGGTCAGAGCACCCCAGGCTGGGTGGGCAGCAGGGAGCTGACTCGTTAGAGGCACCAACATTAAACATGGTGATGGTTCTTCAGGCACCCCTAGTTAGATGAGACATTGTCAGTTTAAAAAGTAGGTTACAAATAATCTGCATTCTCTAAATTTATTTAAAATAAACATGTCAAAGTCAAATGTGATAGCCAAGAGGTAGAATGACTGTAACTCATAGAGAAAGGAGCATCATCTGAGAGACCCACTACAGTAGCTCACAGGTAGAAGGTGCTTTTAAATGCTGTTTATGCTGCATTGTTTTAATACGTATGGGATGCAGCCTAAGCTAGGGTAACAGACGAGAAAGATGCTAGCAATAAATATTATTAAAACACAGATGCTGTTTGCACTGTAGCTCTACAATTGGAGCTGGCACAGTACAGTTCTGCTGTTGTTTCATGTCTATATATATAATAAATATATATTTATGCACAACAATAGCAGATCCTTATCTTGAGCTAGACAGAAGAAATATTTGTATACATTTTCCTGTTATTAATGTGACTAATTCTCAAAAAATGCTGCATTATTAGGCCAGGAGAGATAATCTCCAAGCTGGGTATCAGTTATCTTTTCCCAGTGAAGGAGCAGGATACAACAGCATTCCAAAATCCTGCTTAGGAGGTGGGTCACTACCTTTACATTTCATATCAATTTAAATGCAGTTCCTGCTTACTTGTTATACCCAGTGCTCACGCTTCTGTGTTTTCCCTACACCTGCTGATGACAGCACTAATCCATCTAAGAGGAGAAAAAAAACACTGAAAAATGCCTGCACTCAGATTTGTTTGGGATGCCATTAGACAACAGAGGAAAGTGCAAAATCTCCCAGAGATAGGTACAATTTTGATTAGTCCTTAAATAATCAGAGAAAAAAATAATAAACTTTAAGTGCTGTAAACAGGATTTTGAGATAGACAATGGAGATTAATTGTAGGAATTTCAGTAAACCAGGATCTTAAGAATCCTGTTATATTTTCTATATGCTTTTTTAATTCTACCTTGATTTTTTATACGAATTTACCTTGGGATTGTACTTGGTTGAGTCCTGTCATGTTGGGTTTATGTGAGGAAAAAAAAATAAAAAATAAAAAAAATAAACCAACCCCACCTGCCCTAGGCAGTCCGTATGGAATGACTGAAGTCATGGTCACACAGTTAAGTCTAAAGTGAGCATTAGTGACTACAGGTTTAGGTCAGGTATGGACACATATTTTTACTGCTATGTATATCTGTTGAATTAGCCAGGGTGCATGACGTGATATTTATGCTGGCTGGTAGTATGGCTGCTGAACACTCCAGGTTGAGCTACCTCCTAACGTCTGCTCAGTCAGTTGCTGCATTGCTCATATTACTGAGAGGCTGTACACATGCTTTGAGACTAAAGAATGTAGCAGACATTTCAAACTCATGAGCAGCCACTGGTGAGGAGGCCCCTTGTGAACAAAGACACAGACTCAAGCTCTTTGGCTCTAAGGCAGACCCCCTGTGTCCATAATCACTGTCTTTTTTGAAAGAGCTCTCTGGAAGATAACCATGGGGAGGATGCATTTTCATTTACATTTACAATTCTCTTCTTCAGCCTGAAAAACCCAAACTTCCTCAGCCTGTCTTCATAGGAGAGGTGCTTCAGCCCTCTGATCATCTTTGTGGCCCTCATCTGGACTCGTTCTAATACTTCCATGTCATTCTTGTGCTGGGGTTTCTATAGCAGAACACATTGCTCCAGGCTGGGTCTCATGAGAGCAGAGGGGGAGAATCACCTCCCTTGACCTGCTGGCCATGCTTCTTTTGATGCAGCCTAGGATATGTTTGACTACAAGCACACATTGCTGGCTCATGTTGAGCTTCTTGTCAACTGACTCCCCTCCCGTAGATCCATCTCATCAGGACAGCTTTCAACAATTCCCCCAGCCCTGCCTGACCTTGGCCACTTTCACTTACAACTCCATTCATTAGACCCCCACTTTCACTCCTCAAGGAATGGAAACAGATTTTTTTTTTTTTGGCAAATGAATCATATATTTGGCTCAACTAAAACAGTATTTTTATATTTGAAGAAGATATTATAATCTACTCTGAAAAAGTAGATCTGTAGAGTGTTTAGCAATTAAGAATAAGAGAATAAATGCAGGGTAGTAGTGGGTAACAAGTAGCATAAAGACAACCCACTTTTCTTGGTTCCTCCTGGAAGTAAGGAGAAGTAAATTTTTTATTCATCTCTGAAGTGGACTAATGACAATTTAAAAGAACAGCAGATAGCTGAGATGTTCTGCAGACCAAGAATTATTATAAAACTGAAAATATCCCAGAACAAGAATTACTTTAAAGTACTGCAATGCATTTCAGAAGGATGCTTCAGAGAAATCATATAGTATAGTCATTACTCCAGAATTTTAGAGTCTTTCTAAATTATGTGCTTAACAGTAGCCACTTTATATCTACTGGCTTAGGAACAGAAAAATCTTTGCAAAGTTGGAGCTGAAGACCATAGTTCTGCAAATGTGTATGCATGAGTAGAGAATAAGGACAGAGTCTTAAAAATCTCAGTATGCGGTGTGAGAGGAAAAAAATATTAAGGAAAGGCAAAGGAGAGTCATATTTTTCAACCATAAATAATGTAGTATCCTTCAAGACAACTATTTCATGGATGTTATGTATTGAAAAGAAACCTCTACTTTCATAAGTGACTGGCCTTCTAGAAATATTAAAATTTGGAATAAAGAAACCTGTAACCATTAAATAAATCTGCAATGTTATTGAAATAATATTTTAATTAAAAAGCTAGAGCATTCCCTGCCCGCGTACCCCACTTTCATCCTGAAAAGCAGTCTCCTTGTTTTCGTGAGCACAAGCAAATCAACACTCTGTTAGCACAAGGTAGCTCTTGTTTGAATTGTGTACCCTGGAGATGCATAATGAGTGCACAGGAACTGTTCCTAGGGGGTTTCGGATTCTGTGAAAGGATAGAAATTAAAGTGCTCTGCATATGTGGTCTGGATCCCATGAAGGGGGTAGGTTAAAATAAAAATAAATCAGTTTTGTGAATTTGAACTTGATACATAAAAGTTGGGCCATAAAACTATAATTTCTTTCACCCAACATTTTTTATGGCTGAAATTTTCATCTCTGGGGGAGAATTTTTATGGTAAGGAGGTTAATGGCATTCAGAAAAGATTCTATTACCTCCAAAGAGGTTCATTCAGAGCAGGGTGTGTAGATCCAAAGCAAGTCTGTGACTCCTCAGTACTAGAGATAGAACAATATACAATTTTTAAGTCCAGTAAATAAACCAGTAATGAGAATGAATTTCAGGCCAAAGTGGGGTGAAACAGAAATAACAAAATAGTTTTGGCCAAATCCTGTAATAATCTGAAAACATTAATTTAAGCTGATTTTTTTTTTTTTTTAAATCTGTAGCAATTATTTAACCCTTTTTATCCTTTACTTGCTTTAGATTTATGACACGGAGAAAAAACCTGAAATAAGAGTTCAGAAGTTCATTTAGAAAGTGTTAGAATATAGAAGAAAAATATGTTGATAATAAAATATAATTTTATTTCTTTTAATTTAGTCACTTAATTCATTAATATTTTTGTTTCCCTGAAATCACTCTGATTGTAATCACTGTCTTTTCTGACAAACATCTAGACTATTGACATTATGTCATACATGTAATATAAACTATCAGCTTCCAGCTTCGCCCAAAGACAGACCCAGTTGACTTAAAGAGTGCAGTTCTTCAGGACTTTGTATTTGCTGAAAAAACTAAAAATTGTGAAAATGTTATGTATGAAGAGTAACAACACATTTCTTATAACCAGATTTAATATTCTAAAATCATTTTACTTTGAAGCAGTCAACAAATGCATGCAGATGTTACTGGACAGAGCTTTCAAGCCAGAGCTTTCAAACTTAAGTGTCATCTTGACCATTTTGGTGTCCACAGCAAAACACTGGCTGCTACCACTGCACCTGCACATCTGAGCAAAAATAATTTATATGTGATATTTAGGCTGATGAAAGGTGACAAATATTCAGTTAAAGCTATTGGTTGTTGAAGCAGGTCAAGGGAATAGTAAATTAATTTTGAATAAATTAGTTTGCTAAATACTGGCAGAAGAGTTGCTATTTGTTTGCTCACTGGTAATGTCTACAGTAGATTTATTGACTCCAAAAGTCACACATTAAAATCTTTACACAGCAATGATCCAGAAGTCACACATGATCCAGAAGACTGACTCAAAAATGCCAGAGTGGAGAAAAACAGCACCCATGGGATTCCACATCCCATTTGTAACAGAACTGACAAGCAGTGTGTCTTCACCATGTTGATGGTTTATTCATTCCACATCCTATGGTTCAGCTTGAGCAGCCCTGCTGAGGACTTTCTGGGAGCTGCAAGAAAACAGAAACCACAAATCAGTCAACCTTGATTTAATAATCCTTTGGGAGAAAGAGTGCTTGTGCTTTGCTCTGCTTGTCTTTTTGTCTGAAGAAGGTACTTTCAAAATTAATAGATATTTTTAATGGGATGTTTCACTGATAACTACAGTTTTAGGAGATTTGATTGATTTTTTGTTCAAAGCTCTCTGTTTTGATTTTCTATTATATTGCTTATTTTATTTGTCAAACTATACTACACTTCAAACACCTTCACCACCAATCCACTCTCTAATTCCTTTGTTTGCGATCAGTCTGTACCATTTAAGACATGAAGCCTGAAAGGCCTAGATAGTAGTATGAAAGCAGTCAGTGTACAATATTTACTTTCCAAGGAGCCTGTCCATTGCAGACCTTATTTAGAATTGTCCTGTCTGCTGTTAAAACGGCCTTATTTCTGTCATAGGGGCTTGTCATAACTCAAACAGCCCTGTGTATGGCTCATAACATCAGTGGCTTCTTATGGACTCCGTCTCCCAATAAATCCAAAGGGCATTTAATTACTTTGGTGGGAAAGATAGGTGTTTGGAAATTCCATGTGTCCTGGGGACCTGTACTGCCTCTTAGTTGGGATGTCTTTCTGTAGTTAAATCCCTACAACTTGTCCCACATCACACTCTTAAATATCATGGCTTTTCCCTGGCACTCTGGTAACCTGTTCTGGCCGATGCAGTCACTGTCCAATTAATTACTGAATAAAATTCATAACCAACATACTTGATATGTTCTAGGGTAGGAAGATCTGTCATGGATGGAGTGCTGAGCATGGTGTATAGTGCTGGAGGCTAGTGCTTTGCTCTGATTCAGCATTCCCATGGCCACACAGATCAACACTTGGCTTCAGGTATAAGCCAAGCATAATTGTGGAATATATTATGAGAAGCAGATTTGGGGTTGGAGACTGAGCAAATGCTCCTACAAAAAGAATATATCCTCTTTTGCCCTGCTTCTGTGTTCTTTCTTGTCTTTGGTCATCTTTTGTCCATTTTTAACGTTTTCTCTGTTAAGAAAATATTTGAACGTATGTCCTTAATGGGTGACTCTATTTTCTTTTAAAGGAAGTGTAGTAAGTAAAAGTCCCCGTGGTCAGATTCTTAGCATAAATAAGCATTCATGCTTATATTCATTCCACTTTGGGATTGGCAAGTGCCTTCTCAAATACTCAGCAGCTGTCTTAATGCTCCATGGCTAAAAGTTCAAGGTGATGACCCTCTAGCTTTTAATAGATTGACATACAAATGACACAGTTCTGGCTCTGTTGAAGGTTAGAGTACAAAACACGCTAATCAGTTTGTTACAGCATCCAATTTCTCAATATTCTTTTTATCTTTCTTATTAAAATGTACAGGCTTTTGCTATTCCCTATCGCTGATTTTGTAATTTAAAAACAATTTCCTTGCTATGAATCCTTGCATATTTTTATTGCTCACTTGTATGCGGAAGAACTGGGGAAGCTGGTGATGTCTCCAGGGCTTTTGTAGCCCTCAACACACTGGAAAATGTCTGCTTCACCCAGCTTATGGTCACACAATAAACAGTCACTAAACATTTTGCTATGCCTAACATTTTGCTGCCATAGGCAACCACTTAATCTGCCTACATAGTGGAGCTAGCCCTGAGGGGATGCAATATGTGTTGGAAAGGACAGATTTATAATAAAGCATTAGCTTTCAGGACTAGTAGAAAAAAAATAGCTGTTCATTTGAGATTTCCTGCTATATTTTCAGTTGTTCCAAAAACAGAAGTGTTAAAGATTTCTACAATCAAGGTTCCACATGGATTGCTTCTATAAGCAGATTTGTTTCCACCTCAAAATCAGTACTATATTTCTGCTTTAGGTTGTACCCTTTTATCATATAAGCATCTTCTGTACAAACCAGACTTGAAAGGTACCCTTGTGAACCATGAAGAGACCAAAGTGAAAACCAATGACAGCCAGTTGGAAATGAATTCAGCTCTCATGGTTTGACTCTCCTTTTTTGTTTACATTTGCATTAAGTAGCACAGCAGAAGGAGGCACTATGCCCAGGGTAGAGGGGAACCCCTCTCCTTTGGGAGGCAGAGTAGACACTGAGTCTCCATTTAAACCTCATTATGACATCAATTCATGTGAAAAAAGAAAAATCACAGGTTTGTGGTTCATGCCTGTAATAAGCCCTTTAGAAACAAGCTGCTCTGGCAATGTAATTTAATCCTTGTTACTTCCAGTTTTTTTAAATAATTATATATTCCTCTGCCGTAAGAGAACCAGGATTTGTTGTGAATCAGGTCATCCTGTAACTGTTTTATATGAATGAAGAACTCACACTGGTTCTTAGAGTCTGTTATGACTCCTCTAATTTAAGACTATTACCTGAAACAGACATATTTTATTTGGCTTTTTCCATGTTGACAGAGTGTGCAAGCTTGCAAAATGATCTCCAAGTGCCTCTATAGAATAAAACTCATAAGGCTCATTGTGATAAGTGAGACCAAAGTAACCATAAAACTTGTCAGGCTGTCTACACTCCACCTGAGATGCTTGGGGTTCAGTGGAAATGTGCACCCCACTCCTCCCACCTAGTGAAGGAAGAGGGGCTCTCTATGGCTCTTTTAAAAGAGATACATTTGCCAGGAAAACCTTGTTCTCCCAGAGGTATTTTAAAATAGCCGTGCATGGCTGTGCTACTGCATTCCAATGTCTTAGGAAGGAGCACAGTTCTTGGAAAAATGAAAGCTTTCAGCTCCACAATGTTTAATTAGTCTTTTTTTTTTTTTTTTTTTTTTTTTTTTTATCCATACTGAGTATTGTAGTACCTGCTAACGAGCATATGGAATGGGCAAGAAAGGTGCTCACTGGTAAAAATACACAACTGATATTATGTTCCTCTGTTTTGGGATTTGAAAAGATCAGGCCTGAGATCTGAGTCAGTTCCTGTTCCTCACTCCACAGGCTTGATTTTTGTTCAAGCTGAGATATAGTCATTACAAATGAATACGAAAAAATGTGGTTTTATGCCACCTTTGTATTTTCTTGTATTTGCACTCTGGCTTGTTGGCCTAAACTACAACCACTCCAATGCTAATCTAATTTACACTTGGATTGGAAAAATTGTTCTGGCATCTGAAAACAGTGACATCTGCCAAGGGTGCAAAAGCAGCCTTTTTTTTTATTTATTTTTTATTTTTTTTTTTCCTGATCACATTACATGGTATAAGAGCATGCACCATATCACCTGGAGTCTAAAGCCTTTGTACTTTTCCAATAAATCTCCATCAGTAAGCCTCCACTCTCCCAGCCAACTCTTGAAATATCTTTAACAATAGGTATAGTAGTCACAGGATGCAGAGGTCTGTGCTGGCTTTGCTTCATTCAGATCTAACATACATACTTTTCAGGCATGTGCCCTGTTATGATGAAAGTTACATAAAGGGACCATTCAGACATATTCAGCTAAGAAATCATTTTCCTGTCTTGAATCTACAGACTTATGAGTAATGTGACCAGTTCTTTTATGCACCAGTAGATTAAGCTGTTTGTATGTATTAACAATACTCTGAATTTAAAAAGAAAAAAAAATACACTCCTTTGTTTGGAGAATATTTTTTCTCTTCATTTTTATACTCTTTATTTTTAGTTCTTCCCTAAAATTCTGGTAATATGCTCTTGCCATGAATTTGAGGTTATCGGAGAGCTTGCTTTGGCCACTTTGAAAAGTTAATGCATCAGAGCTCATAAATGCTGCTGACAGGCATGGTTTAAGCTTAGCATATGTGTTAACACAATCATCTCCATTTTCTGAGTTTGAAGATCTGGCAGAACAAATTCAAATGTAATGTGATAGTGATCTGTGAAATCATGAGAGGCATGGAGAATCTGTATCGGGACCAAACTCCTTCCCTTTCAATAAAAGAACCAGGGCTCATAACATAAAATTAGGAGGCAGGCACTGACTAAACACCTAAAAGTGTTTTTTCACAAGGTCTAGCTAAGCTTGATTTGCCACAAGATTCGGGTGCACTGAAAGCTTACAGAAGTTCATGGTCAGCCTGCTGAAGTTCCTCGGGAAAAGAGTAAAGGAAATCACTAAGCACATAGAAAACATCCATCTCAGGAAGGCATTGAACCCTTGGTAGCTAGAGGCCTGCAGTTTACGTAGGTCAAGTATTACTTGTGTTTTTTGGAACTCCTTCTCAAGCATCTGATTTTGGAGACATGACAGAATATTGGATTAGATGTGCTTTTGGGCTCTTCCAGTGTAGGAGCTCTATGTTATATTATGTTATACATTATATTACAAATGCCTGAAGTATGTTTGTGAAATACCTTGCATTCCTCTGCAAGTCACATGCATTCTTCGAAGGGCCTGCATCTTCCTTTAGACACCGAGATTTTAACTCTTAATCATCTAAAATTAAGTGAAGTGAATCATTCCCTGAATGACATAAACATTTCAGAGAGCGAGTATCCCTAGTTAAAAGAGACTTGGCTGGGAAAGAGATTGCTCTCTTGCTGTGTTCATAAAATTAATTTACACTAATAAAGCTTTTCAAGTAATGAGATCTAAATCAGTTTGAAAAACCTGGATCAAAACTTATATTTTAAGTCAGCTAACTGTTCATAAGTAGGTTTATATACTACTGTTGTGGTTTAACGTGGCCGACAATTAAGCACCACACAGCTGTTCACTTACACTCCCCTCTCCCTCTCTGGAATGGGGGAGAGAATTAGAAACAAGTGAAAGTCTGTGGGTTGAGATAAAGACAGTTTATTAGGACAGAAAAGAAAGTGAAATAATAATAATAATAGTAATAATAATAATAAAACTACTACTACTACTGTGTACAAAACAAGTGATGCACAATGCAATTGCTCACCACCCACTGACAGATGCCCAGCTTATTCCCGAGCAGCCGGTAACTGCACCCCGGCCAGCCCCCCCATATTAATTGCTCAACATGACATCAGATGGTATGGAATATCCCTTTGGCTAGTTTGGGTCAGCTGTGCTGGGTCTGTCCCCTCCCAGCTCCTGCTGCACGCCCAGCCTGCCCACTTGCAGGACAGTGTGAGAAGCTGAAAAGTCCTTGCCTTAGTGTAAGCACTGCTCTGCAACAATTAAAACATCAGGATGGTGTCAACATTACTTTCATCCTAATCCAAAACACAGCACCATATCAGCTACTAGGAGGAAAATTAACTCTATCCTAGCTGAAACCAGGACAACTATCCAATCATCTCTAGACTGCACTGAACTTTTGTGTTTTTGGAGATATAGTGTGTATTTGGGGTTATATAGCCAACTGCTGTGTTTAATGCATCTCACAATGTGGTTTACCCTTGTGGCTGCCAGGGCACACTGCTAGCTCATATTGAACCTCATTCAACCAGCACTCCCCGATCCCTTTCCACAGGGCTTCTCTCTAGCCACTCATCTCCCAGCTGTACCTGTGTCTGGCATTGCTTCAGGGTGTAGAACTCCGCATTTACCCTTGAACTTCATGCCGTTGCTGATTGTCCAATGCTACAGTCTATCTAGTTCCCTCTGCAAGGCCTCTTGTTCCTCCAGAGAGTCAACAGCACCCTCCCCCCCCCAGTTTAGTATCATCAATTAACTTATTCAGGATGCATTCAACTCCTGCAGCCAGATCACTGATAGAAGCACTGAACAGAACTGGCCCTAGAATTGATACAATTTGTATAACATATAACTTATAGTAAATTAGAGATTAAGTGAAGTCACATAGATAAGTTAGAAAAAATTCACTATTATATTTTTTACTATGGGAATACTAAATAAAAAGGTAAAATGAAAATATGAAGAGGAAATATAGTGTCTTCACACAGCTGGATTGTCAAAAATGTATGATACTTAGTGTCAACTAAGATAGGCTGAAATTCAGGTATTGTGCTACAACATCATAGCTTTTCCATCATTAACACATATGACTTTATGTGATAAAGGTTTAAGGATCAAGTCTGGAACACTGCAGTGCTCATTATTAAAGTAAAATATGTGTCTTAGAATGACTACAGTTCAGCCACCTTTTAATCACAATAGCAATTTATCGAAAGGTAGTATATTTGATAAAAAGTGTATTTTCTACTCATGCTCCTATATACTGCCCATAGATAGAAGTCTCACTTGTGAGATTTATATTTGTGATTTACAATGGCCATCCTCAACTACTGATTTTGCCTGTGTAGTATTATATGTTGTTGGAGCATTCTGATATGACTAATGTCCAAGAAAAAAAAATGAGTTTTATAAATGGAAAAATTAAAATGATACATACTCCTCTTATCTGGACTAGATGTCACTCACTGTCTTGTAAATAACACACAGGTAGGTCACATAACAGGTTCAGTTCTCAGTTAGACCTTACAAAGAGTCAGCAATATTTTCCTTTCAAGGCAGATGAAAAGTAGGTTGCGAATGGGCCCATGTGTAAGGAGCAGAGGAGTACACTACATATTAAAGCATATTAGGGAATAACTTTTCATATATTTGGTTGACCTGCTCTTTGCCGGTGACCCTAAGTAACAGGGGACATACTGCTATTACTCCTTTCATTCAAGTCTTAGTAATAGTTGAATGTTGACATATTAATGGAGTTTGGATGTAGGTGGAAGGACTCCAAATCTAGGAGGCAGCATGAAGTGTTATTGGCTAATTAGGGCATGTATTCTCCTATAGTCATGCAGCCTTAAAGCTGATGCAGGGCAGACATGGAATGGGATAGGCTGTACTTCAGTACAGATTTCCTGGCAATAATTTGTTTTTCAGCTGCTCCAGATAGTTTACAGCTCTTGCTCAAGTTCTTTGGGTTTAAGAAAGCGTTAGATTAGTGGAGAGTATTACAAATAAAAAGTGTGTTAGAAGCCTGTTAAGGAGAGAAGCCAGGAAAGGCTCAAAAGTTATGGAAATTCTGGAAATAAGGTTGTCTTGCATATTTTACTACTCTTTCTGTGTGTGCACTTTACACAGCCCTTAATTATAGGAACACGTTATGTTTTCATAAGATCTCTGTCTCACTCAGTGCTCACTGACTGAACAGTTATTCAGTATATTGTTGTCATTCTTCAATGTCTGGCCTCTCATTTATTTCACACTACTGAAAATCCTCTCTGGAGTTCTCAGTTGTGCTTATCAATGTGATATGTAGTACTTTCTAGACAGTAATAAGTCTGTTTCACTGTGTCTGTGCAGAAAGAAGAGCTGTTCTCTATCTCACAGATGAAAAGCTGAGCATATAGTCTATGTATCTGAGGTAGCCAATCATGAATGCAATGGGTGCTCTCTAGTTTTGTATCCATGAATTCATACCTTTAAAAGGTACGTGACTTCCTATCTGAAAGATAAGTATTTATTCATTGGAAACAGGAAATATCAGTCCTTCTAGTAAGATCTGGAAGAAATTGTTGCTACTCATTGTCAGTCATGTGCCATCGTATGACTATACTGTTGATATAGTCATAACCACACTAATAAACCAAAGACAACCACACTACAGATTCAAGCACTGGTTTGACTTGGCTTCAAATACGCAGTGTCTCAATAGCAGAGGACTGTTCTCAACAGACAGATAAGCTATCTTATGATGGGAAGTGATGCGAGGTTAGCTCTAGGGAAGCAAGTTGTGTGTTGGCAGTGGGTGTTAGGATCAGATAGTAGACATTTACTGAAGTAGATTAAGACATTTGATGGCATTCATGTCATCCAATTTAGATGCCTGTAATCTTACAATGTAATCTAGGTTACTTTTGAGCTAATCAGAAATATTAACTCAAAGCATATTCTTGATAGGAAACACATAGTAGCAAGGTAGGTTCTAAGCCCTTAGGACCATTCAAAAAAGGCAGTGGATAGATTTAACCAGGGAGGCTTGATTCAGAGGGCTATTACAGACTCCTTTTTTTTTTTTTTTTTTTTTTTTTTTAAATAAACTTATACAACTCTTAAGTACTGTTACCACAATTCTCTGTATGGAGAGTATAAAGCCATATTCTTCTCAGAGGTGTACACTGACAGGATGAGAGGCAAAGGAACAGATTTCTTTGACAGCATAACCCTGGGCTGTATCTGCCATGTGATGCACTCCTGATCCTTGCCTAAGAGTGTGGTCCTGAGGAAAAACTAGGAAACCCAGGTGTTACTGCAAGCTCTAGGGAAGAGAGTGTTGGGACATACCTCTTCCAATAACTCTCTCATTGTCTTATTCCCATATCCTCAATTATCCTCATAGTTCCCATTGTCTAGCTATCTCTATCCCTCCTCTGGATGCCTAATCAAATAACAAATCAAATGTCTTCCCTTTCCCAGCCTCTCCTTCTCAGCAATGGAATCCTCTATCAATTTCCATTTACTTTCTTTTCATGTCCAAATTTTTCATCTTATTTATCCTATTTGCCTTCCTGGTTCCTATTTTTCTCCCCCCCCCCCCCCCCCCCCAATTTTCCACACCCTGGACTACTCATATGATCTCAGCCACATATGTATTCAATGTGTTCATACTTGCTTTCTTATTAGTCCTACATCTCCAACATCTTCTAGGCTGTTCTCTGTGTTGAAGCTCAGGCAAAATACAAATTTTAATGGAAACATGAGAAGACACAAGGGGACAGGAGAAGACTTTCCTTGCCAAATTTCAAACCCTCAGCTACAGAAAGACCCTGTTTAGCAAGGTTTTTAGTATAGGTAAAATAATATATTTTTTCCTCTAAGAAATATCTGAAGTACTGTTACGAATTTTCAAGAGACATATTTATGTACTGAAACAGACAGTCATAAGGGAATTTTTCCAATTCAGTGGTTAAAGACTGGTAAAATTATAAGCAACTTAAGATATGCTGTTGTGATGGGGCATGACTTTAAATCTTGAGAGATCTACCAGGGCTTAATAAGAGCAAGCATGTTTTAAAGCACTGTTTACATTATGCTGTAGAAGAGCAAAGTCTATTGAATCCTGTGCATTTATAATTTGAGAGGCATTGGTGATGAGTGAAAACAGTGCGCCATTCCTCACTCTGATGCACAGAGAGAAAAGCATGATAAATCATATCAGCAGCTGAAAATGTGCCAGGCAATAACTGGGAACAATATGGCCCCAAATCCTGCGTCAGTAGGACTGTTCACATTTTTGGCAGTTCTGATTGTCCTCTCTTACTGCTGGTTCCAACCCACTGCAAATTGAAACTGTTTGTAAACTGTCCATAATACTGGCCTCTGATTTTTCTGCCTGGCAGCATACTTCAGAAGCCAAGTTGGATACTATTTTAATTTACAGATGAAATTCATGAGAACTTTCCAGGCTTAGAAGAAATTTTTGCCTTCATTACATAACTTTCCATTGTGGAACATGGAAACTTTTTCGTGGAGAGGTTGGTACTCCTATTACTAACACAATAAACTTTATTTTTTAAATAAGCTTACCAGATGAAAAACACAGCACCCCCAAACATTTCTGTTCTTTCCCAAATTCCAATTTGAACATCACCAAACAGGACATTTAGTCACTAATTTTCTACCTGTTGTTTGTGAGCTTGAGGACCTGCAATTTATTTTCCTAGCTATCAGTATCATTCTGAGAGCTAACAATGGAAATATTTTAAATCATCAAGAACATGAAAGACTAATGTCACATTTTGTTCCATCATTTTGTTCAGGTAACATAAGCCATCAAATAGAACAGTCAGCTAATTATTTTAAAGCTGAATTAAGGACATTGGCTATATAAAACACACCAATTAAATTACATAGCACTTATTGGATAGTAATGTATCTGAACAAATCAGTATTGATTTTATATACCCTACATAGAAAATCCAATTTAAGTGTAGTGTTTTCTGATTCAGTTTAATCAAGTTAAAATCTTCAAAGAAGAGATCATTAAAGTAGTTATTTCAGAAAGGATTAAAAATCTATCAAAAAGATGTAGAAATGATTACTCCTACTATCTTTCCTTTAATAAGTTTTTCTAAAATATAAATCTTATACCAGATTAGACAAATACTATGCTGAAAGGACACATCCTGTTTACTCGTGTGCGAAGAGACGGCATTCATCGCTTCCTGAACAGTCTAAATTTTCTGTGCAATAACTTAAAAAAGTCAGGAGTTCACTGAACCAAGAAAAGAAAGTGGTTGTGTTCTGCTTCATGAGAGTGATGACAATCTGTTTCTTCACAGTTTGTGTTGTCTGCATGTTCAGATACTGAGTATGTGAATGTAGTTACAAAATCACGAACATGCCTTTTAGCGTAGTTGAATATGTCTCCTAAGTTACTTGGCCTTAAAGAAAAAAACCCACCACTATATTTTGTACATTGGTGGATGATTAATAGATCTGAAAATGATTAAAAACATATATTAATCTGACAAATTATCACTTCTTTAACTTATCTTTTTGATCTTATCATCATCTCATCATAAATGTTTCTCTTTCTGAGGCTTGAGTGTACACACAGTTAATTTGTGCACCTATTAAAGAGCTAGGCAGGTGTGATGTTGTGGATTTTATACACAAATGTGGTAAGGCCATATTCTTTGCTTACTCTTTCAGACTAAATACATCAGACATCTGCTTCCATAGTGAAAAAGCAGCTTTCTATAGTTAGTGTTCTCCCTTGTGCAAGTATGTGGAAAATGGAAGGAACAACTATCACTATAGTAGGTATTCATGACTGCATGAACGGCCCAGTCCCACTTCTGATTATTCTATCCACTGTGAAGTACCAAGATCTGAAAGATGAGAAGTGTGGTTATTTTCTTCCTCCTTCATCTAGAATTAGAGTTCCCCTTGCAATGTCAAACAGTAACACATGTTCTACCTAGTTCAGATTTACTGATTTTTCATATAATTTATTGCAAAAACATATGAGTTTATGCTAGCACAAAATACTGGTCTCATACACAGGTAATTTCAGAATAGCAAAGCCACATCTAATTTTGGGGATAGTACCAGTGATTCAATTTTATTTTTTTCAAAAGAGTACATAGAGATGGTGTCTGGAAAGGAAAATACTGAGGATGTTGTGTTGGAAAAAATATCTTTTTTTTTTTTTAATGAAAAATGTCTAAATCATGTTTACCTTTTAAATTGCTAGCCACTGCAATAATCTGATCAGCAAACACCAAATGGATGCATTAGTTATACAGTATTCAGTGATGATATATATAGGGACATACCAGTGCCCATTACCAAATAAGCAACCCATCACTTAAGTGAGACAACTCCATAGAGAAGTTTCTGATGGTATGTGGGATATGAGATGTAGACCAAATGTACATTGCACTTGTCAGTTTTCAGTGTGGCTCTTGCATCTGACTAAAATGGCAGATGAGGTTAAAAAGATACCTCCCTGCCACTCAGCCTATATTAGCTGGGTTATTTGTGTTGCAGGCTCTATCAAGGAAATGCCAGATATGCAACTCTCTCTGTTGAGTGCTTTGCTCTGCAGTGTTTTAACAAAAGGCTTCCATAAAATTCTCTCTCTCCTTCTGCTGGCCTGTGATAAACTCTGGGTGACAGAAGTTGCAAAAACATTTAAAGAGGACAGTTGTGGATGCATAATATTGAATTAAGAATTTTCCCATGTAAATGGAAATTGTGTGTGCATTTTTTTTTTTTTTTTCCAATTACAATCAAGTGGCAATATTTACCAGGCGGTAAACTGCTTTATAGAAGTTTGACATTAGTGAAAATGTTTAAATTTGTTTCTGGAAAAAGTTAATTGGCTATACTGATTAATGTGCACCCTTCATTATGTGCAATTGCTGAGTACTTGCTAGTATCAAAGGATATCTTTCTCAGTGAGGAAAAATCCTACATTTTCAAAGCTAAACCAATCATGTGGAAAAAAGTTCCCTGTAAGTGGAGTTACTTATAAAGACTGTACACCTTTAGGGAAGTGACTTAGCTGATTCAGCAGAGATAGTGGGCTTCAACAGATGAAAATTGCTGTAATCCTTTTATTTGATTGTAGAATTTTAGCACAAGACCTGGAGAAATAAAAGGTCAGAATATTGATAAGTTTCCAGATACTACAGCAAGGAAGACTATAATTCATTCAAGAGAGGAACATTTATAATTCAAAATGAGATTTTTTTTCCTTTATATTAACTGTTCAATGGTATTCATTTCAGAGAAAATTGCAAATGCTTCCTGCCCCCCCCCCCCTTTTTTTTTTTGTCCTCTGAGAGTAGACTGGTATGTAACCACTGCATCCTATAGCTAATTTGTCATCTACAAGTTGATGCACTAGCAAACTAAGATAGTGACAACAGAAAAAAAGATTAAGCATTTCATACCAGCTAGAAGGTGATCATTCTTCATAATTTATCCACTTTCTCTTTAAGATAGACTTCCCCAAGACAAATAGATATTTGCACATGATGCAAGAAGTGATTGGGACATTCTTCACTTATCTCAATGATAAACTTCCCTTTTGGGGCATAGAATAGTCTACGTTCCTTGAGATCTAGTTAAAACTAACCAGATATTTTTATTTTTATTTTTATTTTTGTCTAAGAGTTTATAGCTGAAATTATTGAGTTCTTTTTCCAGTTAAGTAACATTTATACAACAGTAGAAACAAGAGCCTTAGTTAAGGCAGAGCCTTACTGAAAGATGTTCTAAAACCATTCAGGAAATATTCCTTGTATTAGAGAGCTTAAGCACAGATCTACAAAACATTTAGATGCTTACTTTGCACATGAATCCATAAAAAGTTTTAGATTTAGCCCACAAATTAAGACCACTGAATTTTTATGCCTGTACATGACTTTTCATGTCCTAGGTGCTTCCACCTTGCTGTACTTAATGGTTATAAGCTGTATACATTGGCTGCCTGAAAATGGCCATGAAGTACAACTTGAGATGATCTAACGTACTGCAAGGAGGCTCCAGTTGTTAGTTCAGAGGAACTCAGTCCTCTTGTAGGAACTGCCATATTGCCAGTGTCTTGGAAAAGCCAGGTGTCTCAGAGGTGTTAGATGCTGCATGCAACTGAACCAAAGCCTTACTTACCACAGACAGAGTACTAAGAGATATTCAGGGAACTGAATGTTAGTATCTACTTAAAATGCCTAGATGTTAGGCACCCCTGTACCTTTGTAGATCTAGTTCTCTCTGTCTGAAAAGTAGATTTGATCCAACTATTCTTTACATTCTCTTCAGCATGTGGCAAGTTTTCCAGCTCTGATAAACATCCATTCAAGGTTAGTAGAATCGTTAAAACAGGTTCAACTAGAGCAGGTTGGTCAGTTGGGTTTTCAAAAGCTCCAAGGATGGAGACTCCACAAGCTCTTTGGGTAATCTGCTCCAGTTTTTGATCACCTTTACAGTAAAAACAAACAAGCAAACAAAAAATGTAAAAAATGCATTTAAGTAGAATTTCCTGTATTGCAGCTTGTGCCTATTGTCTCTTGTCCTCTCACTGGTAAACTGAGAAGAGTTCATCTCTGTCTTTTTTAGGGTCCTCCTTTGTACATATGGATAAGATTCTACCCTGAGCCCTCTTTTCTGTAGGTTGAACAACTTCAGCTCTCTCAGCCTCACCTCATATGGTAGATGATCAAATCCCACAATCATCTCTGTAGTCCTAAATCACTAGATATTTATTCTTACTACTTTTAAAGCAGCTGTACTTCTTTTTTACATTGCACACTTTCAAAACCTATTTTAGCCTGAATTTTCCCTTCCAGTGTTTGTTTCCTCTTTTAATTATTGCTTATTCTTCCTGACTTTTACCTCTAACCATAGGTTTTTCACTGCCAAACTGTCCCACTGGTGAGGTTTGGAAAATAAATTGTTATTGTGTCTTAAACAATCTGCAAAAAGCTTTTATATGCAATTGAACTTCTCCATTCACAGGCTCTCTTTCCTTTCCAAACCAATTATTCTCACCTCTGCCACCAAATACACTGGTATTTAAGTGGAGAAAGATAAAGAAATAAGAAAACATAGAACTTTCTGATTCGAAATTGAAACAGAATAAGTATAATTTTTGTAGGTTTCTTACAAAAATACAAATCTTCGAGATATAAAGACATAGCCTCATTCAGTAACAGTTCATCAAGAGCCTTTAATAATAAAATAGATACATTAAGACTTCACTGGAAAGACTTTTACGACCTTTTGACCAAATCACATTTAATCAAAGATAAAGAAAAATTGTTGGTTGGTAAATGAAAATCAGTGATATTCTACCATCCTTATCCCAGGGTGGTTGGCAATCTTAACTTGTAACCAAAGGGTTTTTTACTCTGTCCACTGTCAGTTGTTACTTTATTTTAGCTGATGTGCTTCTGATGGACCTCTAGGATCAAGAAATCAATGATTTATTCAGTCTGCTATCTATCCAGGATTGTGAAATCTATTTTTCCATGCTGTCAATGGAAAGCAATTGTCACAGCACCTCCCATAGAATCTACATTTACAGAAATATTGTGGGGTTTTGAATCTACAAAACCAGCTATGTACACCTGCATTTGGAAATAGTTGTTGAAATAGATTCATCTAAAGCTGGTTTGTTCTTCCATAAAATATGGCACATGCAGCTTAATGAGTGACAGTGGAAAACATAGATTTATGTGCCAATATTTACAATAATTTGTTCTAGTTTGTTCTAGAAGTTATCCTGTGCATACTTATACATATGAGTAATTTAATTCCCATGATTAGAAGTGAAAGATTATTATTATTATTATTATTTTTAATGGGACTTGGATGTCTTACATTTAGCAGAACAGAAAGAGAATGTGAATCTAGAGCTGTCTGGCTTTGACTGTGTTTTTTTAAGCTTAATGTGATTTCAGGTATGCTAAATAAATGTTAGCAAGCCTATTTAACAATAATAATTATTAGCATGTTATGTCCTGAATCTTTTGTTCAGACTCAACATCACCATATTACAAAAGAAGCCCTATGTACTTGAATTGGTTTGTGGAGTATGGTGCTATTTACTGTGAGCAATGATCAGAAGTATATTTTCACTTTGTTTTTTGGAAAAATTAACCTTTTTTCATTCCCTCCCCCTCCCCACAAAATGACATCTCATTTTAAACTTCGTTGTTGTTGGATGCTGAAATATTTATTCACAGTTTTTGTATTTTGAAAAGTGAGTTGCTTGCAGCTATCCTAGTGCGACATCTGCACACGTATACATTGTGTCTTGGAGTCTTCTCTGAAAAATTAAAAATTATGTTGTAATGCTTTAATTTCAAAATGGCTACTGGAATGGCTCAACGCAGAGCTTATTCTACAAAGATTAGCAGCTATATTATGTAGCTGCAACAGTTATTGCTAAGCTTTAAAACAATAATTTCACTTTATTATAGCAGACTGATGATCATCAATTATCTTGGACTCTTATGTCTTTGCATAGTGTGTCTGTCCTATATCCACCCAATCCCCAGGACATTGTATATGTTCTTTTACTTAATCCAAGATGGATGTTGCATTCCACATATTTTTACATATTGTTTTAATCAATAGTGCCTGGGTAATCAGCACTGTTATACTGTAGGTTTGAATGAGACCTGGTCTGAGCCATACTTTGTGTCCTTTATAGCAAAAATACTTTTAAGAAAGAAGGAAAAAACATATATACTGAGAACCCTTACAACTATTTATACCCAAATTTTAGTATTATATGATAAATTTAACTTCCTCTGTTACAATCATGTAATTTAGTTTCCAACATTTAGTACAGAATAGATGTTTTGGTTCACTATTTAATTAAAGGACCATATTGTGCAGTATTAATAGAAAGATTTTCACCCTCAGATAAACATTATGGTAAATTTTATTTATACATAAAGTTTTTTTTGTTTGTTTTGTTTTGGTATTTTTTTTTTCATTATTTCGATTGTTTCTTTGATTGTGTTTATGATAATGTGTGCCTATGTTTTTTTGCTTTCATTAAAATTACAACAATGCAACAGATTTCACAGACTGATATTTCATGGACCACCTTGCTGTCTTATGAATGATCATTCATGTTTTATGAATACTGAGTGTTTCTTGGACCATAGTTCAAAAAATGGTTACAGAAAAGTAAGCATTAAAGAAAGCAAGACTTAAGTCATAATAAACATTAAAATAATATAGTAGATTTGGTATGGAATGTTATTCAGGGTGCACAGAGGAAAATCATCATATTTGCATGGTCTGACACCCTTCAGCTTTTTACTTCAGAAATCCTAGATAAGATTTTTTTATATATATATTTTTTATATATATATGTGATAGTATATTACCCTGTGTTCCAAAGAAGAGAACTGGTTGCTTAGAGTAAGAAGTAAATGAAAAAATATCCTATTGTGTTGTGATTCTGTTGTGTGAATAATGAAATTTACTATGGCAAGAAAAACATATATTTTGTTTTCACTTAGATGCTGGCATATAAAATACTTTTTACCCTACTCCAGAAACTTTATTTTCATTCAATATAATTAATTTGAAGCAATCACTTTCAATCAGCACCCACTCCTCCTTTCCCACCCCATTTTCAGAAAGGTGTTGGAATAATAGATTCAGAATCTGAAATCCTTATTCACATTATGTGTGTGTGTTTTTAACACAAGTGGTAATGTTGATGATGTCTCACATTAATCTGGGAGTAAACCCAAGTATTGTGTAAAACATTTTTATTTATTTATTTATTTATTTATTTCCCAGAATTTAGAGTGTGGATCAGCCTTGTTGGCCTATTCTGTTCTGTGAAAGAGCTTAACTGATTAGAGTCATATAGCCAAGTATTTTGGAAAAAATGCTATTTTTAGTATTAAACAAGAACAGATTTATTTCTGTTCATTGGATTTCTACTGAGACAAGAAATGAAAGAACTGAAATGCAGTCCTATGAGAAAACCTTGTCATTTTGATATTTGTGTCTTACCCAACTTCAGGAAATAGCTACAACTACTATAAAACCAATTATTTTTAAAACTAAAGAATATTAACTATCTAATAAAAACTCTGGACTCTTTTATTTTCCTTTATTCTGTCAATGATACCAATTCTCATTCATTTTGTTTAGTCAAGGAAGATTGCATGGAAATTGGTACCTTACATGGAGCAGATTCATTCTTTGTTTGTTTTTGAATCTACTCAACATTTCTCTGTGTAATTTTGCACAGTGCAAAAGGCAACAACTGAAAATAAAAATAGGCAAACACTACCTAATTTATTTGCCATTAATTTAGGAGTTTGTGACAGAGTGGTGAAGTTTCTTGCATCCTAGAATAGCCTTTAAAATGCTTTGATAATCTTTCTTAAATCTTGGGTGGCTGAAAAGATCTGCTTTTGACTGAGGAAAATTCCTCTCTTTATTTTCTATATTTGTGTCTGTTCACCTCTTTCAGAGAAGGTTTATTGGGAATCAATGTTTGTCACTATTCTGCTAAAGCAAACTTTGTTTCTTATTATAAATTATAATTTATAAATTATACCTGTTGAGTTTAAAGTAAGGGATAATATTTTTTTTTCTGCTAATTCCTATTTGCACATTTAAAAAAGATGGAGTAGGCGTTTCAGAGAATTTCCAGGTGAAATGCACTAAATCGCAGAAACATTTTAGAAATTACTGGGAAACAATATAATGACAGTGAATTTACATGTTATGGTGCAACAAAGTTACAACAGTGAAAATTAGGTATAATTTATTTAATGATTTTGATCATTTTAAAAGAAAAATATTTCATGACTTGAAAATATATTTTTGTTCTGCTCAATCTGATGGTCAGTGAAAATTCATGGAAGCTGGCATTTATTTTATTTTATTTTATTTTATTTTATTTTATTTTATTTTATTTTATTTTATTTT